>OZ026615.1:19545512-19758012 GCA_964020975.1 Hermodice carunculata | reverse complement strand
AGTCTTCTGGCCAAGGACCATTCGACCATGCTGTGCCCAGTAGGGCCCCCCAGCCATGGGCCGCGGAGGCGTCTGTGTACAGCCTTAGGGACCGGGATGATACTACATTCTCGCTGAGAAAAAATGATTTCCCATTGTATTTCTTTAAGAAATCTAACCAGATTACAAGGTCTTCTTTTGCTTCTTGGGTCATGCGTATAAAATGGTGTGATTCCTTGACGCCTATGGTTAAGTCATGCAGCCGTCTCAAAAATGGCCTACCGGGAAGGACCACTGAACATGCAAAATTCAAGAGGCCCAACACTGATTGGAGCTGCCTCAGTCTCACCTTGCTCTTTTGGAGCAGGTCTTCTATCTCTTGCCTACATTTTAACAATTTGTCTGCGGGGAGACGGGCCTCGCGTAATTCAGTATCCAAAGTAATTCCTAAAAATGGCAAAACTGTGGATGGTCCCATGGTTTTCTCCTTCGCTATTGGGAAACCTGTGGCTTTACAAATCCATAAGAAAATATCTAGTGCTCTAGAGACCATTGTACTGGATTTACCAATAAAACAAAAATCATCAAGAACTTTGACTATGGAAACATTAGGAATGAACTTGGCCGCAATCCAAGCCAGACCCGAGCTTACCCGTTCAAAGATAGCACAGGAACTCGATGCCCCCATAGTGAGACATCTGTCATACCAATACTGTTTTTCCCAGACAAAGCCTAACAGAGGATATTCCGAGGTTGCCATGGGTATTTGTCTGAACGCAGACTTTAAATCAGTCTTGGCCAAGTAACATGGGGTTCCTGTTGCTAATGCTGCCTGGATTGCATCCTGAACAGTGGCATAAGTAACAGTGGATATTTCTTTAGGTATAGAGTCATTGATAGACCCCCCTTTCGGGTACGACAAATGATGAATTAACCGGTATGACCCTGCTTCCTTCTTTTCCACTAAACCCAGAGGGGACACATGGAAGGGATTGAAGGGGGGGTGTGAAAAGGGGCCCGCTACTTTCCCAAGTTCTCTCTCGGACTTTAACTTTTCCTTGACTACCAACGGTTGGTCTAATGCTGACTTTAGGTTTTTTGCGCGCATGTCACTGATCTGACCTGTAAAACCCAGTTTAAAACCAAAAGTAAAGCCGTTTGTGATGAATGCTGTTTCGTCCTCGTCATAGCCTTGCAATAAGAAAGCCAGGACATTAGTTTTGACTGGGGTGGGGAGGTCTGTTTGCTTCTCTGCTGTTGACATATCGGCTATTACTTGGTCGTCCAGAAGACTGACCGTTGTTGAAAGCGGATGGACTTGGGTTGGGCCTTTGGTGCCAAGGGTCAGTGCGACCCTCCCTCTGTTGATTAAACCTATTCTGGTGTCGCCCGTTTGATTGGGGCTGATATCCCCGACGACATTTAAAGGCCGGGTGCTGCCCGTTACAGATGAAGCAGGAATGGGGGAATGTGCATGTTGCACTGTTACAACTTTTACCTGCATGGAAGCGCCAGCAGGTGCCTGTGGGGAAGAGGTCCCGTGCTCTGGGGGTAGATGGGCTGTCGTTATGGCCTGGCCTGTTCCTGCCTCGAAAGGGCGTTTGCGTTGGTCGCGAGCTGTACCTGTACTGCATGTACAATTCAGCATCAAGCTCATCCCAAGCAATGCTTTCCGAGCAAGCGCGAGCCATTCTGAAGTACTGGTTGTACGATTTCCAGTCACCCCCCAAACGTGCAAGCTCCATTATTGAATGCATGTATTGAAACAAACTTTGGGCTTCTTTTGGAAATTTGGCCACATACACAGCAGCGAATACCTGAAAAGCATTGAGCCAATCTAAAATTGAGTTGATGCTCATGTGCGACTTTTGCCTCGCCTTGGTGGACTCGAACAGAAAGCCAGGCCTTCGGGAGGCTGCCAATAAATCGTTGAATTCAATGAAATCATTGGCCCAAATTTTTTTCTTACTTTTCTGTGGAATTCTGTCTTCCAGCCTGATTTTGGCACTATTGAACTGCCTATGCTTCAGCTCATCGGACCTGACCGATGAAGATGATGAGCTGGAACTGGAACTGGTGGATGAGGATGAAGATAAAGATTCAACATCTGAATCATGCAGGATCCCCTTAAACCTCTTTGCCCTATCTCTTAGTCTACCCTCCCATGACCCAGACGATTCGTCCGAAGAATCACACTTACGTTTTTCCGCCCTCTGGCTCTTACGCTTTGATGCTTTCCTGCCCTTGGCCCCCCTCCTGTGAGCCAATCTCTTTTGTTTAGAGGGTAGAGATTTACCCTTACCCCTAACCTGGGATATCACACTATTATCAGACTCCAAATCTGAGCCGGAGTCCTCACTTTCAAGTGGGAGACTGGTTGTTTCCCCCCCATCACATTGCTGTGTAGAAGTGCTCGGGACTGGGGTGACCTGATGGGTTACCGTCTCCTGCATCCTTGTTTCCAGGTCGGCAATCCGTGCTTGAAGGGCTGCCAACAAATCCCCGCCGACTGTCGACGGTGGTTGGGTTGTGGATCCTGTCTGTGGGAGGGGGCGCCCTCTCTGTTTTTTGCCTGTCGCTACCTGCATCTCCACAGGCAGTGTGTTGCGCCGGCCGCGTGTCTTGGGAGGCATCTGCAACATCGAACCAACAGCAGACAATGTGTCCCAAAAGGTGTGCACTAATGCTGCCCCTGTTTCATTGTGACCATCAGCTGTTATGAGAACTAAGTCCCCCATGAGAAATCTGGCCCAGTGGCACTAGCTCTTACCTAATGGTAATGTTAGCTTGGTCTACTTGTACTGAGACACTTTACCTTATAGACAATGCTTACTTGGCTGACTAGAATCTTAAAATTGATGGATTAATTCTCTTCTTACAACAATGGGTATAAATAGGTCCAGAGAGAAAGTGAAAACAGTACCATGGTGCTTCATAATGAAGTACAGTGCTAAATGAACACTAAATACATGCATGTTGTGTGAGACATTCAACAGTGAAACAGCAGCGATAGGGCTGAAAAGAAAATGAATAAATAAATTCACACCAAAAAGAATATTCCTTGAAATTTTGCAATTGACAACATGTGGAGACTGTCAGGTGTGATACAAACTGAAAATGAGAAAACAGTTTACCAATGGCACATTCATATCATAAAATTGAAGCCCAGGGAGGGATGGGCTGAACTTTTTCCTGATGGTATAATTCACCTCGACCCCCTGGGGGAGGTAACCTCTCCCTGTTGAACCGTAACATGTGGCAAACTCTTCAACCAACAATGTACATTGCACCCTGTTCAGTGTGGAAAAGTTGATTTGAAAACTACAGATTGAAGGCGCGTCCAAACTAAATTATATCCACACCTCGATCCACCAAGGAGAGGTAACTTGCCACTGCAAACCAGAAACACCTCGATCCGACAGGAGAGGTAAATCTATATATATATATACAACCTGAACCACCACCTCGCTCCCGACGGGGAGGTTAACAAATGTACAAGCCAAAACCACCTCGATCCCAATGGAGAGGTAAATTGCAATTGTGATCGAAGAACGCTTCGATCCTTTTGACCTGAAAGTGAAACACAACAAAACTGGACTGCGACGGTTGAGCATCCAGTTCGCCACGATTTCCTACAATTTTGGGCAAAAATGCCAGACACCGTAACGGCCCTTTGGGGTAATCTACATTGTACGTTTTACTGCCTGTATCAACGCGCTCTTCAAACTCTTGTAATACTTTGCATTGCCGTCACTATTGAAATGAACACCGTCGCGAGACATTAATGTTGCTCGCACCGACGGTTCCCAGAACCCCTGGTGGCGCCAAAAAACAACACCAGAACCCTTGTACTGCTCCTTCACTATATCGCTGATGCGGGTATTGACCTTCAATACAACATTATTGTAGTCCGAACGGCATGCCGAGTCTCTGAAAAAAAGCTGTGATATAACTACTTGTGGTACTTTTAAACCAATGTGGACATATTCAGCCGCCGCAACTATACTCTTAGCCAGAGACCCCGCTTCCGTTTGTTGGGTGATGTCGTTCCCACCGATCTGTAACATGGCGACCGAAACTGGGTCATTGCAAGCTTGGATGGCTGGAGATGCTAGGTCAAGCACATGGCTGATACGTCCGCCTCCTCTGCCCCGTAGATTCACATTGATTCTGTCCTGAAACAGGGCATTGAGCCCGAAATCTGAAGAAACATTGCGGTCAGAAGAACTGGCAATAAACTGCCCCAAACGATTCACGAAACTGTGGCCCAGGATGACGATATCGTGTCGTGCCATCGTGACCTAGATTTCGGTGACCGTTTCCCAACTGAAATTCCAACGGGTATGCAGGAAAAAACCTAAGCAGAAAGCTCAATGGAATTAGTGTACGTCGATTATTCGGCAGACAATGGCCCAAAACTCCCTCAATAAAGTAATACACTTACCGTAGGCAGTTCAAAAAAGAAAATTGAACGAGTGATGATCGGAGTCGTAGATGTATGAATTCCTTGGTCAGCTGGTGTTAACCCTTCGGTCGCCGTTCCGAACGTCCTTAAAAGATAGAAAAACCTGTGAAGTTGGTCAAAGTGAGTCTGAAAACTTCCACGAACTAAACTTGCAAAATTGGAAAAAGATCACAAATCGAAATGAGAGATATAATTTTCAAAATTTTCCCAGGAACGGCCGTCAGAATGTGCAGTGTTTGCCCGCTGGTGAACAACTGCACAGTGCTTGACCAACGCTATAACCGACGCGTGCCCCACGGGTGGCCAAACCGCCGCGCATGCGCATGCACAAAGCCAGCCACGCACTTTGCACGTGACTGAAGTTATATGTGTGTGTGTGTGTGTGTGTGTGTATATGTATGTATATATATATATATATATATATATATATATATATATATATATATATATATATATATATATATATATATATATATATATCAGGATATTCTTGTAAACCCAGGCATAGAGTGTCAGGGATGGGGGGGGTAGTTTCACAGATTTGTAAGGGAGTTGTCTGGCTGCAACCCAACCCATGCCAAGGAAAGCTGTTGACCTGGGTCATGCTATCATGAATGCATGGTCTTACATGCAAATCACAGCAAAAATGTTTTCTACTAACAATATACATGCACCTAAGTAAAAACATCTAGGCAGACAATAATCCACATGTGGGCACTTTCGGCCACTTTGAGCAGGAAAGAGTTAAAAACATATGGCCTGAATACAAGTCATATCTGTTTCTGAGAGAAAATTTTGAATTTATTAAGCAGATCCTTAAAGTGTTTTTTTTTTTTTTTTCTTTTCTGCTTGTTTAGTGAAAGTGTTACCTTGCTTTTGGCATTTTGTGTTAGGTCTTTGTCAGTGAAATTGTGACTTTGTGGGCAGTGCTTTACATATTGTGATTCCGAGCAACTCCAGGACCCTGTCGTTTACATGAGGAGCAGGTTTAGTAATTATACCCTGTGCAGCCTTTTAGATCCAGACCACTTTAGTGAAGAAACGGGTTGTAAAATACCACCTTTACGTCAGGATATATTCATGGGAAATAAGCATCCAGATGTCTGTCAGACATGCATTCCAACCAGAGCTTCCTGTCCAGCCTGCTGTAATATTTCAGTATGTTACATGTACATGTAATGGCCAATTTTGTTTCTCTTGGCACTTGTCTGTGATGTGCTTGTCACCCCCCAGTGGGGACTATAGGTTTGCACCTTGTCCTGCTGTCCAAATTTCCAGCCATCCTTCTGAGAAAGCCTGTCCAGGCCATATTTCCTATATTGTAACAGCTACAGCTACCAAATTCCGTGTGTAGACACTGAATTGAATGGGAGTGTGTCATGGTGGAAAATTGACCAACTGAGACGTTGAACTTTGACCTTTGATCCCCATAAAGTTTAAGCCTCACTTCATACGATAGGGATGTGTCACACATCAAATTTGGCACACTAGCTGTGACCTTGACCTTGACCTTGACCTTGACCTTGACTCCCCTAAAGTTTTAGCTTTTCTGGGCCATATGTTCTACACTTCATCGCAAAAGTTTTTCAGACCACAAGTAATGCTGTATCACCTCAAACCTCTGTCAGATGTTAGAAATACATCAGAGGAGAATGTCAACCCAGACCTTACCACTCAGAGTTTGAGTTTGATGGATTGTATTTTATATGTATTTCTCTGACGGTTAGGAAATTAGCATTGCCCCATCTGCTTTTGTTTTTTGATGTACCACCATATGTGCTCCAATAGGGAATGTATTGTGACATTAATATGAAGAATTTGGGGGTAATTTGATTTTTTAATCATACTGCTACCTCTTGTGCCACAAAGAAGCCCACCCAACTTGCCCAGCTCTCTGACTATACTCAGCATTGAGTGCCGAGATAAAACTGGGCACAATAGGTAATGTACTTCAGTATCAAGAGCAGCTAGCCCACAAAGGTTCCTCTGGTCAGAGTTAATGTCTTTGAATATGTTTAGCTGCGTATTTATTTAGGACCAGTATTTTTCAGGCAAATGCACTGAGCATAGCCCAACAGATAGGTATCCTTAACAGGGAAAGGGATTTACGGGGAAGCTTCCCAAATTGATTCCATTGCACTGGGAGTATACTCCTCTGTATACACTTGGAAATAACTAAAAAATAACAAAAAAAAAACGTAGATCTTTCACTTAAATTGCTAGCTTTATGTTTTTATCGATGGCATACATGTTAACTACACTTGGCAATTTTTCAATATTGGTCATTCTAGTGTTTTGTTTGTTGTCAGTGTTTTTGCCTGATCCCCTAGTGTAGTGATATGTTGTTCTGGTGAATCGTGTTGAGGAAACTTGCATCAGTTCAAATGTTGAAAAGATGTTGTTGCATGTTCGTGTGTCATGGAAATTTTCCAGAGACATAAAGTTGATTTTTCATGTGAATTAAGTGTGTACATGTAAGCACTTCAGGATATGCTTCTGCTTAGCAGAGGTGTCCACAAAATACGCCATTCAACACAATAAGCTAAAAATAATTCCAACAAAGTATATCTTTGAAAAGTGCATACAGTGGAGAATTGTGTTTGGTCATTCTATTTGTGTCACTTGCCTGATGTTTATACAGCAATTGCACAAAATGAATATACAATTTTCCTAATTTTTCAGTTTAAAATGGATTCAACTTTTTTCATTTTTCATTTAAACTTTGAAATTTTGTGGGAAAATGAAGTGTAAGAAGTAAATACAAAAAACAGGTCTTATTTTCTGCAAATTTTGCTTTGTTTGGTTTCTAGGACTGTTTGATGTTGGAAGGTTGACATCTCACTTTAGCATCATAAAGTGAGATGTCAACCTTCCAACATCAAACAGTCCTAAAAAATTACTAAACAAAGCAAAATTTGTAAAAAGTGAGACCACTTTTTGTATTCACTTCTTATAGTTTATTTTGCCACAAGAATTTTATAGTTTGAATGAAAAATAAAAAAGTTGAACCCATTTCAAACTAAAAAATTAGGAAAATTGTACGTTCACTTTGCACAATTACTGTATAAACACAAGACAAGTGACACAAATGACAATGACAAAACACAATTTTCCACTTTATGTACTTTTTAAAAATATATACTTTGTTCAACTTAATTTTAGTTCATTGTGTTTTATGGGTTACTATGTGGACACCTCTGCTCAGCAGAAGTCTGTCCTTATCTACTATTTCTTTTAACACCTACGAGGACAAATGTTATTGTAAACGCTCTGTGCTTTTTCTCCTTGAACTTTGCAGGATCACAATATTTGTCATTGAAAACCGAAAAAAAGGTCTTCATAACATTAAGATGGTTGGGGGAGGAGGATGCAAAGAAAACGTTTCTTTTTACTGTAGTGCCAGCAACGGGTTATACATTTCCGGTCACATTTGTGAAAATTGCGTTATTTTATAACACAAACAACTTAAATTCACTTAATTTCACTGTACATGTATTTTTAATCTCTTGTATTTGCTGATGGTTTAAAATTGTGAAATACTATTTGAATATTGGTTTAATAGAAACTAAAAACGACAAATTTATGTCCCAAATAGTGAAATTATATCTTCATTTTAATGCCTGACATACTAAAATCATACATACATGTATCTATACATGCATGTGAAAATGAGTACGGTACATGTACAGTACTTGACGACTATTTTTTCATTCAAATGAGAGCAAATTATTCAGCAACATTTACAAATTCTGTGGGCCCTCAAAAGATTATGCCTGTTGGCATACAAGCAAACTAATTAAAAGACATCATGTCAACTGGGACCCATGTAGGGCACTTAGGAATACATTTGCATCTGTACTGCCTGGTTCAAGCACCTTTCCACAAAATTTCTGCATCTGACGGCCAATTCACACCAGTTTTTCATAAAAAGTACAAGGCGACCTTCCATTCACTTTATTTACCTATTAGATCATCGAATACAGGTCTCATGCATACTTTTACTGGGCACTTGACTGAACCCACACACTGTGCATAGTAATTGATTCTCAAGTGTTGCCATAACCCAGCCCGCAGTATCCCTCCATTCGTCATGAGTGTTTATTGTCTGAAGCTTGCCGAACGAGAGCTTTTGTTTCAGTCTCTTGATGTGACTGGATCACTTTTAAGCAGTTCTACGTTTGCTTCCAGTCACCTATTATGATACTAAAAATGTTCAAATTTAGATAAATCTCAGATCAGTCATTTCGCGTTCCTTCTCAGATGCAGCCAGGATGTTGAGATTTGGACACTTAGAAGCATGCGTCAGACAGTTGTAACATAAAACATGCTTAACCCTTTCCCCATCGAGTTAATACTGAGTCTACAGGTTTCCTTGTGCAGATTTACTTGCTGAGCCCCCAACCCACACCAAGGAAATTAAAGTTGTCGATTTGTGGCATGTTTTTTGATAGCTCTTACCTATGATTCTCATTCAAATTGTTTTCCAAGAGTAACAGATTAGTCAAAGACATTGAATCAGACAACATCAGACTACCAGCTGATTTTGACCAGTTCACAGGGGGGAAAAGGGTCAAAAGCCTAAAACAGTTACAATAAAAAGGGAAGCTTTCTTGATACAGGCCTCAGATTGACTGTCAACAATAGTTTTCATCACGGGAGCACACTGGCTCAACAATTGTCTGTAAAACCCCCTCGTCCGTATTTGCTGAAGGGGTCTTGTCATCATGTCTGTCCTTGGGTAATTGTGTCCCTCTGTTACCGTTGCCGAGGTAATAAATTTTGCGCAAATTTTGCGCAAATTGGGCTACCATCATAAAACTTGTACTCTAGAAGCATCTGATTGTACACTTGACTGAGTTGAACAATCGGCGACCTTGACCTATTATCAAGGTCACCAGGGGTCATATTTTTTATGCTTGGGAACATGATTACTGTTGAACAAATTGAGCTCCTATCATGAAACTTGTACTGCAGAAGCATTTCATTCAGAGCTTGGCTAAGTTTGACATTCAACTTCCTTGACACATTTTCAAGGTCACCAGGGGTCATCCCTGTATGTGGGGGTCTCGAGACCATTCCAACTGTTATATTTGTTCTTTTGTCACAGTTAATATGGCAGGCTCCCTGTGGCCTGCTTCTCAGTTACACCTAATTACTATTGTGTTTTTTACCGTAACAAATTTTTTCCTGAATCAGTTGTATCAATTGATGGCAGGATCGCATCATAATTTTCATTTTTGGTTGATTGTATTGCTTCAGGGAGAAAGACCTATCTTGCAATTTGTTATGTTGATGATTCAGGTGGTGATTTACTTCAAAGTGTTGGGCCGATAAGTTTGCATAGTGGTAGCGGCGTTGTTAAAGCTCGTACACATCTTATCCCAAGTACTTCAAAGACCAACTGGGATATAGCTAACATCTTTGTTCTATTTCCTTGTGTGTTCCTGTGCTGATTAATCTTCTGATTAGGACAGCTGTTTTTCTCAGTTTAGGGCATCTTGTTTGCTGTGAGCCACGTACCACATATACGATTTTGTCATATGGCTGGTAGGAATTAGCCAATCATAAGGCTCAAAAAGTGTTGGTTATATCCCATAACCATTGATTATGAAAAAGAATGTATTATGAAACTTGATAATGCATCTTTTTTGGGCTGACCTTCCCCCTCAATAATCGCAAAAAGGGCCCGCAAAAAGAGTGAATTAAGTAAAACCTATAACTCACTCTTTCCGAATTAATCCTTTCAATGTGTAACAATAAAATTTGAAATGATGTACCTGAATTTCCATGATAAAAACTTTCCATTCAAGTACCAGCACGCATTATACCATCAGCCACAAAACTTCTCCGGGTCAGTAGTCTTGATGCAGTAGCAAATCATGAACGCAAAGCAAACTTTAATTGTGAAATTGTAAAAACACTACAAATAAAAACCAACATACCTCCCAGTACTGCCGGTGCCGTCATTTCTTTGGAAAAATAATTGCTGAGTTGCAATATTATCAAGTTCAATTAGAGGCACGTCATCTTCCATTTTGTGGCAGCTAGCAGATTCACGAACTACCTGAACGCCTGAGCGAAATCACGAATGAAGTGACTCAGAAGTGAAATGACACTGTCACACGTGTGTGTAAGAATTTGATTACGTAACTGACAGATAATACGCTTTCAATCATGAAATCACTGATCCCACCTAAACACAAATGACCATTCCTACCAGCCAATGACAAATGTGTTATAATATGAAAGGAGATGATTATGGCTATTACAACTGTCTCGTGGCTTCGCCACTGGACAGTTATAAGCCATAATCGTCTCCTTTCATGTTATAACTCTCACATAATGAAATTCTGATCATTGCATGCCTTAGTTGTTTAAATGTTTGGCAGTGACATGAGGGGCCTCTTCAGGAATTCAAGAATGTACACACAATGCACATTTTTTTTCCAGAGTTTTAAAGGGAGGACGTCACCAGCATGTTATGTGTCCCTCAACATGAGCCGTGATGCCTTGTTACGCAACTTGACATGTACGAAGTGTAATAAGGCATGGAAATAGAAATGCACCTGTCCGACACAATTAGGATATTTGATGAGAACGGCAGGTGACACCAGCATTAATTGTCTTTAAGAAAGACCCCTCTGTGTGTGGGCATTGTGGCAAGAAAAAAAAAACAACCTGAGCCAGAGAAACACCAAGGGCAGTTCTGTGTGGTGTGATGTTTTACCTTTTGTAAAGCAACACGAGAGACAATAGGTTTCTCTTACCTAATTAGCTTCCAGTCCATAATGAAGAAAGCTGTTGATGTCATGCCCACTGTCCTGATAGGCTTCATCTACCTGTTTTCTCCGGGATGTTTTCTGTTCGCTTGAAATTTCCGAATAGGCACTGAAGGAGAGAACTGTGGACTTGGAAGCATTCAAACGTGCCAAAAGGATGAAGGTTGTGACGCCCAGAGATAATTACACAAGTTGCTCATCTGTGATCCAATGCAGGGCTATATGATTAACCTTCTCCCCCTAGATCGTCGAGAATTCCCTAGATTCCAAAATTGTCTATTAGAATCCCTGCAATCTCTGTGGGGATATGCACCTTGGGTTGGTAAATACAAAAGTTTTCCACATGGTCTTGCTCCAATGATTTGTTTATTTTCTTTTAAGATTTCGTGGGCAAAATCTATTGTATCCAGTGGGGCATGCTCCAATGATTATTGCTTCTTTTTATGAATTTATATCCCGTTTTTGGGAAAATCTTAACAAATCTTCTCTTATACTGCATATGCATGCATGTTTTAAACTGGATCACTAGATCATATGTCTTGATTGGAGATAACCATATACTGTCACCTGAAAGCTTAGCTCAACTTTGCTGTGCTCAACTTTGCTGTGCTCAACTTTGCTCTGCTCAACTTTGCTCTGTTCATTGTAGCTCAGTTCAGGTTTGAATGGGGCACATTCTAATGTTTGTGGTTTTTTTTGTTTTTTTTTTTTAATCAATCTTTGGTGTTCCATTTGTTCAGGAAAATCTTCAAGAATCTTCTCTGAAACTGCACAGTCATGCATGTTTTATTAAAACTCAGTCATATATATGTGGATTAGTGTTAATTTACGATCAGCTCTGCTTTGCTTTGCTTTGCTCACATATAGCTCCATTCGCACTTTAGCTGAGATCAGCTCAGCACAGGGAGGGATTTATTATGGATCAATATTTCGATGTCACCTGAGTACAGACTGTTCACACAACCCTGTCGTTGTGTTGTTTTTCTTCTCCACTTAATTTGAGCTTAAATGAAAAAGCAGTTTGAATGAGAATAGCAGATGAGACCATCCTCAACAGATGAGTCCCTGCCAATAGCTTTCCTTGACGGGGATTGGGTACATAGCACCCAACCTGCGCAAAGAAATGTCATGGGCTCATTCTGAATCTGAGGGGACAGAGTATTAAGTACGTTTCCTGCAGTAGATATCTAATTGGCCATGTGGAAGAAATTAGCACCAGAGGGTATTTTGTGTCTGCGTGCAGGGAAGAAGTGTTCATCAGTATGATGTTTACCGTTTAACCTATGTGAAAAACTCATCACTGAAAGTGCCACAATATTCTCTCTCGGTGTTAAGTCAATTCAAATAGCAACCTCTAAAGTGGACTCAAATGGGAATTGCATGATTACATTCTTCAACAAAAAGAACTTTAAGTACTAACATGCACATGTCTAAACTCATTCATTTTTGCATGACCCAGCAAGTCATGCTAAAGCTGCCACAGGGAAGGCTGGATGATGACATTCTGCTCAATATATACAATTGGAGTTTGTTGCATTCTTTTGGTATAAAAGTCAGGGCCTTTGCCAACATAATATGGGATGAATTAATGACTTATGAGAAAAAGTAATCCTTAAAAGTAATTTCAGTTGTAACTAAAAAAGATGATTTGCTTGTATGCAAGCCTTTCTGGTGTATGTGATGCAGGCACAGCCTGCCAATGTGGATACAGAAGCTATGCAACTTTTAAGCATACTAATTGGCAACATGTAAAAATAGAGCTCTGTCACAGCTGAGGTACCCAGTGAGGAAGGAGATGGAGGGGTGGCCCCACTCGACTTTTTACCAGTGGTTGTGCACATGTAACTGAAGCTCCTTCTTGAATTTCACTTGCTACTATCCCTTCCAGTTAAAGACAACATATTACTCAAAGCCAAACTGCATCTTCCACCATACCCCCGTCCTATGGTTCCACTTTCACCAACATGTCTGTTGCTAGGCAACTGGACTTGCCCCAATCTGAGACCAGGAATTCCTAGTCTCAACCCTAATTCAGATCCAATGCATGTATACATACACCCAGAAGCTGTATTTGCTTCATTTCACTTCATGTAATTGGATCAATTAGCAACACAGTCATAGAAGGTATAAATGGAAGTTAGTGGCAGGTCTAACTGTTATATTTCAGACTCTATTGCATTTTTGAATTCTCAAACCAGGTGTCACCACCTATAAGAGCTGAACAAGTTTGTCTGTGTGCATACTTTTGAAGATATTCAAGATTTGAAATTTCAAATGCCCTTAATTCGTATAATTTAAATTTGTGCAACCTTTGTTACCAATTCATCAGATGCATACTAGTCCATAGCATAGGAGTAGAAGTTGAATGGTATATCTTTCTATTATAGCTTTGAAGTTATTCAAGATTTAAAATTTCCAGTGGTGCCCTAGTATAATTTGAATTCCGACAACTTTTGTTTGTAATTTATTAGGTGCGCAATGGTCAACAACCCCCAAGTAGAAGTTTAAATTACATCTCTATCTATAATCGTTTTGAAGATATTTAAGATTTAGAATTTCAAATGCTGCTAATTAGCAAAGTTTAAATTGCTACAACTTTTATTTTAAATCCATTAGATGCGCAATGTTCAATACGCTCTAGTAGAAGCTGGAATGACATCTCTTTCAGTTATACTTTTGAAGATACTCAAGATTGAAAATTTCAAATGCCCAAATTTGCATAATTTTGAACATCTTCATTCCCTTGCATAAAAAGGCAGAACACTTTGTATGGAGGTACTATCATGCCAAGTTTTGGAGTTTCTATGTATAATAGTGTCAGAGAAAAGTGTCAGACAAATTAACTGATGAAGAAGAAAGAAAGAACAAAAGAAAGAAAGAAAGGAAGTAAGGAAAGAAAGAAAGAAAGAAAGAAAGAAAGAAAGAAAGAAAGAAAGAAAGAAAGAAAGAAAGAAAGAAAGAAAGAAAGAAAGAAAGAAAGAAAGAAAGAAAGAAAGAAAGAACTTTAGGAAAAACAGAAAAGTGTTTGTTGACACACACACTTTAACAAGACATGTTTGTAAAACATAGAAGCCCCACTACCATCATGTTCATCCTCATTACCCTGTTGATAGTGATAAATGGGGAACTCATGACTTTGGGAAATGAATGTAGAAACCAAATTCTCTCAAGTGGCCTTGGAAATTAGGTCAAGGTAATCTTTCTTTAAAGCTGTTCTAGCCCTAATAGAAGACTATTAACATCTACAAAATAAAAGCTCTGGCTTCAAACATTCTGCAGTTATTAAGCAGAAACCAAATTCACTAATTTGGCTTTGTGACCTTGGGAATTGACTCAAGGTCACCCATTTCAGAACTAGCCTTTATAGAAAGCTATATTCCTGTGCAATATGAGAGCCTGAGGTCAAAGATATGTTTAGTTATCATGCAGAAACCAAGTTCAGTAATACAACTGTAGATGGTGACCTTGGGAATTTGATCAAGGTCATCCATCTTCTAAGCTGACCAAGCCCTATTTGAGGACTATTAACATGTGCAATATTGAAGTGATAACTTAAATTCTGAGTTACAATGCAGAAACCTCGTGGGACCCAGATATAAGTCCTCAACAGTAACACTTAAGAGGCATATTATGACGGACAACAATTCAATTTAATTATGCACCAGTGTCACAGTAACCAAGTGGCTTGTGAGAGGAAAATTACTCTCCTCACCCGATCAGATATCCAAAGTAAATACAAGTGAATAAAACAAAGTTGTTATCTACACTTTAGTGGGCCTTTAGAGTACTTGTGCTAAGTCTTGTACAATCTTTTAGCATGCTGAAGTCATCATGTAAGCCAATGTACTCCTACAGGTATGGAAGGTTTGCTGTAGTGATGTGAAGGTTAATGAGAAGCAGTTTACACTTTTACCCCTCAGATCAAAACCCTGTAGAAGCTTTCCTTGGTGTGCAGTGGGCACTTGCACCAAGGAAGGCTCTCAACCTCAGGGTATGCTATCCTGAAAGATTTTGACGCAGTTTGCGATTCAAGATAAGTTTCACTGACAAATCAAATTCATACAAAACTTGGGGAAAAAAAAACAGCTTCCATATGGCATTTTTGTCATAATTTAGATGCAAGTGTCTATGTCTTTTCCTGTCTTTGATAAGCAAAACTCCTCCAAGGTATTGTGTTTTTCATGAAGAATCAGATTCATTCTAAAACTCTTGAGTGTTTCTTATTTTGGAATAAATCTTACAAAGCTAGAAGCTGTAGATGCTAGAGGCTTTTCAATTTTAGTATGTATGGCTAGTTTCAATGCATCTGCGTCTTGTCTTGTGCAACAACTGTGGACAAAGAAAAAGAAAAAAAAGAGAAGGAAAAAAAAGCTGGGTGCACCTGTTCTTATTTTGGAAATGCATGCAATTTTAAAGCGCACAAAGAGCCCAGAGATCATATCGATGGCTGAACTCTTTTGTCGTTCACCGAACAGTGTACACTAGGAAAAAGTATCCACCTGCCTCCTCCCAGAAATGATGCAACTCTGCATAGAATATTACATTGCAACCTTTTAACAAATGGCAGGCAATTTATTTGGGCCTGTGGCAGAGAGAAATTGGACGATTGACTTTAATCCAAATTAAATAATGTGGCAGCTCATTAGTCTGCTCTAATGTTGGCATTGTTTTGCTTGGGCGACTACTCATTGAGCCATTTACGAGACCTGTGAAGGAGAAATATGTTTTGTCAGTCCCATGGTAATGATTTTATCACTCGCTAATGCACACACATGTGTGTTGGTTTTGTCCATAATAATGTGGACATTCTTTATGCGCGAAAACTCTGGTTCATACTTTTTTTTTTTTTTAATTTATTCCCTGACTTGTCCACAGGACAGTATAAGAGTCATAAACCAAAATCTTGAATGGTTGTTACGTGTACAGGTAAAGCTTGTATTTGATCAAAGAAGTGGCCTAAATTCAATTATCTCCATGTACAGGTATTCCATATTGCGCCCAGTGAGTACTCATGCTAATAAATACTCCCTAACTTTTGAGGGAAGTGGAACTGGCAAAACTTTTAGATTTATTTAGTTTTGCCGCAAAATATGGTATGAAAACAGGCAAATTTTTTGTAATTGACACCCACTTTAAACAAAGATTTTATTTTTAACGATTTTGAAGTGCCTAATATGCTTACTGGGAGGAATAGGCTGTGTGTTGTTTGCTTATAATCATGCCATTCCCCAAGAAAGATTTGTCGTGAGTGACGTGTCACAATAGGTTTTCTGTTCAAACCAGTGCCGAAAAGTTCATTTTATATGTGTGCATTTGCTTCATCTTTAAATTTGTATTTGGTTACCTGCTATCAGTTGCAGAAATGTTTCAAAGCAAAGGTGTTCCCCCCCCCCCCCCCCCCCCCCCGGCCAAAATTAAGGGAAGGGGTGTGACGATCTTCAATGGCTATTTAAAGAAGATAGTTTGAATGAGGACTGTGTTTAGGATATCATTCTGTAGGTCAACAGGTTTCTTTGGTGCAGGTTAGGAGCTTATGGTAAGTATACCCAAATGGTGACAAAGAAAGCTATACAGTCTTACCACAGCAAGGTCACTGGATTATTGTATCAGATTGCTGACTAGCCTCTCTGCCATGTCTTTTAGTGCTTTACATTTACATATGGAAGTTTTGATTGGGCGTGATCTATCATTTGTGCCCCCCCCCCCAAACAAAAAAACATAAACAGAACAAAACAACCCCCCCTCAAAAAAAAAAGAAAGAAAGAAAACAGAAGTAAAACCTTAAGTACATGATATTTAGCAGTTTTTAATTTTCATAATTTCATGAAAATTACATCAATGAATGTGTGTTGTTCTTGACTTTTTTAAATGGGACATAATTACATGAAATGCATGTTTACATCTTGTTTTTCAGTAACTGACAGGATTTATGCAGAAATTAGGGTCACTTTTCAGTATATATCTGTCTGTGTTGTAAAATGAGGATTCTTATAACTTCTTCTTTTTTTTGGGGGGGGGGGACACTTGGCTAAGGGTATTTTTACCAAATTTCACGGGTGGCCAAAGCAAAAATTCTTATTTGATGTCCTTTTCCTGTGGAACACTTTTGTGAATGAAAATACCTTGCTTGTTGAGTTGTTGGTCAGCAAAGCGACTTCAAAGAACTCTACCTGCATGTACTTTTGATTATGAAGGTGGTGTTATTGATGTTTTGTTTTTGTTGTCTTACAGCAGAGGTGTCCACATCTCAAGGTCGGCAGAGAAGGGTGTCCATAACAAAAAGAATTCTAAAGGCAAGGAATAGTGAACAGGAAGTCGCTGCACAGCTGGAGGTAACAGACTATCGACCACAGTGTCAAAAATTTTCCCAATGTCTCATGCACAGTTCTAGGTAGTATGAACATATTAATGAGCTCACTGGGTAGTCCCTGATATGGGATAAAGACAAAGTAAATACTTCCCTGTGGCTTGTTTGGCCTTGACAGACGAAACAGACAAAGAAATATTCTGTTCTTAATGCTTTCGCAGTCAAAGTTTCCAACAACATCTTGTAATTTCAAACGTCCTGTGCTTCATCCATTTTATGACCCCAGGGCCCATATAGGCCCAGGGGGTATTGCTGTTGCCTGTGTCTGTGTGAATCCATGCGTCCGTTCATCTTCTTGTGCGTGATTCCAGAAGAACCAGATAAGCTGGGATCATGAAACATGAAACTTTTTAGTTGATCACCCTTTTTCAAGTTTATGTCAACTTCGAAGGACAATGACCTTGTTTCAATTTTAAGGTCGCCCTGTTTTCCAATTGGGTTCATTTGAAATGAAAATATGTTGAAACCAAGGTCACCTAGGTCAAATCTCTATGAATTTCTTGCATGCAATATCAGGAGAACCAGACTTGCTGGGATCATGAAACACTTACAGACAATTACCCTTGTTAGGGTCTTAAATAGGGTCGTCACATTTTCGGCTTCTTCTCCAAAACCATCAGCCAGATTCACTTCAAACTTGGTGGGGATGTGCCTTCGGTTGGTCTCTACCAAGTTTGCTCAAGTGGTCACGCTCCAGTGATGTTTCGATTTCCTATGACTATAACCTCTGGGTATGAGGACAAGACTTGCACAGTATGTGAGTGACTCTTACCTCAGTCCTTAAGTCACAGGGTAACTTGCTGAATTTTACTGTTGATAATTGATAAGTTGAAATCTATTTGAATGAGGACTTTGATGCTGGTGATACTCTGCATGGACCAGATTTAAACAGCACATGAGAGCCTTGACTTTATTGCTGAGGTCAAAGGGTCACTTTCATTAATTTGACTGTCCACTGGATAAGTTGAAAAATATTTGAGCGAGGACTTTGACTATTGAGCCAGCACTTTGGTATTTGTATGTGACAGCCTTCGAGAAAGATCACCTTGACCTAATTCCAAAGGTCACAAGACCACTTTATTTTGCACATGTAAGCCCAGATGAGCACAGGACTGTCATAGTCCTTTTAATGAATGCACTAGTGATGAAAATAATAGACATTTTAAACTGAAAAAAACTAAATCTGTGGCAGTAGTTGCAGTCACCAGACTTTGTCATTGTGGACTTGTTGAGCGTGAAGGGGCATGGGCTATAGCAAAAGCTGTTATCAACATTTGGTGGCAAAGTTAGTTTCTCTGCATCACTATAGAAGAACCAGGGTAAATGTAAATAGATATATTTATTATACTTAGAAGTGTATTGCAGAGATATATGGCTCCAACAGAAGTCACTTTATATGTTACCTTAAAGTTTGATCAATCTTTGAAATTTTTGTCTGATTATTAACATTGGATAGACATTTTAACATTTGTGCTAAATTACTGAAGTTAAATAGATCTGAAAGAAAAAAAAACACTTGTGACAGATTACAGGGCCAGAATTTCGCAAAATTTTGCAAGAATCTATTTGTATTTTTGTCAATTAGTTTTCTTTTTAAAGAAAGGCAAGTTGAGGAGAATCTTTATGAGAATGAATTCTGGGATTCTCGCCGAAATTCTAGCTCTGGATTACTCTCATTCTAATATGCCTAATGTGTGTATTACAGGAGGACATGAACAGTCGTAAGAAAGAGCTGAATGAACTGCTCGACGAGCATGCTCAGTTGGTGCAGGAAGTACAGTCCATGGAGGTGCACGGCCCCCTGCCGGACGGAGACAAAGAGAATGCGTTATCACCAGAGGGAGGGGCAGAACCAGACTCTCCCACGTCTGATACAGAAGAAAAGAAAACAGACATTGAGAACGGTCAATGACAAATGCACATCTGTGGACATTGAAAAGCCCATTTGAGAGGACTAGGATGAAAAAAAGAAAACAACAACAACAAAAATCAGTTGAAAACACCAGACTACGCATGAGCTGTTGCATGGATACTAGAGAAAGGTTGTGTAGCACTATGTTATGAGACTGCCCTACAAGGAATGGACCATAAATGTCAGTAATTCACTGGAGAAGAAAAACTGCTGTCGGCCAACTACTGTGCCCTGGACAATCAACCCAGTGGTGGAGAAACACATGAACCTTCCGACACAGCCACCAGCTGTGTAAATTTAAGCCTCCTGGCAGGCTGGAACACAAAACTTGAGGTTGAAAAGCTTCAAGATTTAACTTGTTGAGTCATTTTGCATTTGTTTGTGTAGTTAACACTCGAAATTTTCATTTAAAGATACTCGAGTTTGAAAAACAAAAATTATAACAAAATTCCTCTGTGTGTTTCCTTGGACAATGACCACTAATTCAGTTACTGCTGCAAATTAGACTGGGATTTGAGAGTACATATATAAAGGGAAGGTGCTTCATATTATAGTGATTAGAGACTTGAAACGAGAGACCCAGGGCACACCATATCAAATTTATACCCAGCCTGCCTCAAGAAAGGGGACCAAGTTTGTTTTCTCAGCTTGACTGTATATTTTTGAGATGTAAATATCAAAGGCAGAGTAGAGATGGTTATGTAATGCAGTTCACTGATTTGATGTCCCTCCCCACATTCCCTGTTGATTGCATGTAAATGTGCGGCAGAAGCAGAATTAAGTTACGTGTGCATCTATCGAAAACGAACTTAATTGATGTGTTATTTGTGTCATTAATGAATCAACAGTGTACTACGTCTAGTCAAGTGATTTTTTTAAACAAAAATCAAAATATGAAAGTGAAACGATGGGAATGCTCCTGTATAAGCAATTACATGGCAGACCATTTTGACCACTTGCATAAATTAGAGGTATCCCACCAAAATATTGGCGTGTAAGAAGCAACTTCAAGACCCAATTTTTGTGTGTGAACAACCTATCCAGATACATGTACCCAACATAGATACCATTGCTACATTTACAGTCTATCCTCACTTGAATGTGATTCAAATTTGGCTTCAAAGCTTCTATAAAGTATCAAGTCCACTTATACTACCCAAGGTAAAGTTATAGACATTGGGAATGTATTCAGAATAAGTATATGTATATATACATAAATATATATATATATATATATATATATATATATATATATATATATATATATATATATATATATATATATATATATATTATATATATATATATATATATATATATATATATATATATATATATATATATATATATATATATATATATATATATATATATATATATACACACATACACATAAAACCTGCTTTCATTGTGGGATATATATTCAAACTTATGAAAATATGTTGCCATGTTCCAGTTGTTGGGTACATGTGTATATTCAGAATAATGATTATATTGATTATCTGCTTTTGTTCGTTGGGTATATATTCAAAATAATGAATACGTATATTACCCGCCTGCTTTAATCATGGCACCCCAGGTTGTGAACTATTAACATGATAAAAAGAAAGCAAAAAAAAAAACAAATGAAAGCACTGTGGTATAGCTAAGAAGTAAATTCAGTTACTCGTGGAGGAATTTCAGATAAAACTTTTTGTTTTGGTGCAGTGTATACAAAGACTTTTTAGGGGATAAGTTGTACAGATGGAAGACTTCCACGTTGTTCCTACTCACAATACACTGAGAACAGAAGAGTGGGGAACCAGCCGTGGATGTGTACAATGCTCAAGTTTTGACCTCCCAGTAGTGTTCTGTGATCCATTGTATGGCTGGGGATACAGTCATCTTGTTTGTATTGCATCACAAATTGTCCTTGCTCCTTGCCTGCGAAGCAGCTCCATGCCCCCCCGGCCAAGGCTTCGCAGGCAAAAGAATTGTCCATGACATCTGTTATCAAAATAACTTACTAAGTGAAGTGTGTCCATCATGTGTGTGTTACATATATATATTTGTACATAACAGTGTCTTGCATCACTTGTTGATCAGTAAATATTTTCCCAGTGCTATTTATGGATAAACTTCTATTTTCCTGCCAGGTAATATATTTGAAGCTATCGCTGAAATTTGTAATGATAAATTGCCAGAGCATAAATTCATAAAAGATGTTTTTAAATTGAGGTCACTTGTGACTTGTTCAAGTCTGGAAATGACGGTATTATATTTATATATGTGTACTTTAATTTGTAGAAGCATGGCCAGTAAAGACATGCACCTTACCATTTTTGGTTCCCTTTAGATGATGGTATAGTACCAAGTTCCTTAGGGAACAAGGTGACCTGTAGAAGCATGGCCAGTAAAGACATGCATCTTACCAGTTTGGGTTCCCTATAGAGTATGGTAAAGTACCAGGTTCCTCAGAGGACAAGGTGACCAGAGATTTTTAGCAGTGTTGCACCAACAATAGGAGACATTCATATTTAACTGCGATCCTGCTCACTTCCTGTGTTGTCGGGGCAACTGACTGATGCTTCCACCATGATGAGGGTAGATTTGTATTATATACTACATAAACATCCACAAATAACACCTTTTCAACCAAAAGAGAGCCCATTCCTAATCAATTTAGGCATCCTGTATGTTTCAAATATATATATATTAATACATTTTCTTAAGATTATTGTGTGTTTGTGTTCATTTTGTTGAGAAAATACTTTTGACCATGCTAAATACATGGATCTGCCCTGATGCAGGTGGCTCCCTCTTTTGCTCAATAGGTGTTAGAGTAGGACCGCATTTAGATATGAATACATCCTTTACATTTGGCAAGTGTGCATCTTTATGTCGTACGAGGGATATAACCGGGTCTCCCTTTTACAAGTTTTTCATGTACAGCCATAGCAGTTTTAGGTTTTGACAGACGACCATGTGAGCCTAAGTAAATTTTGCTGGAGCAGAAATTGGAATCACGTTATTTTTAGGCCAAGCAGACTTGGGAGGATTTGTACACATTTTTACTGGAGTCCGAGATCCTGTGTACTGTGTGCAGCAGGAATAAAGTCAGCTTTAATACACAAGTGTCTTGGAGTCTTAATTACTGTTGTAATCAGTGAAACCTATTTCAAAGTTACAACCCACATGAAAAAAAAAAAAAATGAGACGGGATCATACTGTGATCTGAGTGAAAGAAACCTACAGGACTCTTGTTTATTCCCAGTGAATCCTGTATGAATCATCCTCTGCGATTCCCAATAGATATCCCAACAGAATTTCCACTTTGGGAAATGTTTTCAGATTGGTGTGCCAGTTGGAAAATACATCCATGGTCTCTGTGCATTGCAGACATTGCTTACTGACATTGCCGAGTTCCGGAAGTTGGCAATGTCCTTGATGCACAGCAACCATGGATGTATTTTCCGACTGGCGCACCAATCTGAAAACACTTCCCAACGAGTCAAATGAACCGTTAAAGAGAATCCCCCCTCTGACAATTCTATCTGCAACCAATTCTAAGAGACCTCTGTCGCGGATGTGCAGTGCGACAACCATCAAGCATGGACGTTGAGCACTTGAGGGTACCTGTGGACCACAGTCATCTGCGGTTGCATCAGAAGTTTCATGCCAGTTTAACATGGTGGCTCGACGCTTAATTCCAGAAGGTCCAGGGACCAGTCTGTCCTCGGTAGCCAAGGGGCAACCAAGATCAGGTTGCAGTCGTGGGACCAAATCTTCCACAGGACCCCCTGGAGGATCTGGGGAGGTGGAAAGGCATAAGGGACAGGCGACATGTTAACTGGAAGTTTTGCATTTGTGCTTGTCGCAAACAAATCCATGTGTGGGGTACCCCACCTGGCTCACATGGCCTGAATGTTCCAAAGGTGGAGCCACCACTCCATCCCTACTGGCTGACCTCTTCTTGAGAGTTGGTTGGCCAGGACATTCTGGGGGCTCTGGACATGCCTAGAGTGAGTGCACACATGTTCAGAGCACCATCATGTGATGCATCTGGCCAGCTCCATCAGCTTTTGGGAATGCGATCCGCCCTGCCAATTGAGGTAGGCAGTAGCAGTCCTGTTGTCGCACATAACGAGAACATGTTTGTGCTCCACTAGGTCCTGGCTAAGGGATCATGTGCAAATAAAACCATTCAAAAATTCTGAGAATCCACGGGATGGGGGAAGGGGTCCAAGCTCCAAATTGGAATGTCCCCCAAGTTTTGGAAACACGCCATTGAGCACCGTGTATAGCGGTAAAAGTCACATCAAGTGAGTGTGAAAATAATGCGGATAGTGACGAAATTTCGCCCGTCATATGTACATCAGTTTTCAAGATGTTAAAAAGCTACAATAATTCTCTTGTGGAGTGCTCTCAGTGCTGAACTATTTCCCTGTTTGTGTCATTTTACCATCACAATGTTTTGCAGTCCACATGAAAGCTGGTACCTTGAGGGAACAGATGTCATTTGGGCATAAATGGTTGACAAAATTCTTCATTTTCACCAATACCACGATTATGCCTAATAAAGATATCAACTTTACTTGTTGTGATGCAAAATGTAACTTTTGTGGCATGTTTTGAATACTTTGCTGGTTGAAAATCGACAAAACAATGCCAAAAATGCGGCAAAATTGCACTCATTTGACTGGGCCGTAGCTTGTTGTCTCAGATGATCACATGCCATGTGTGTTACCATTTTGAAGCCCTGGATTTCCTATTGGCTACAAGTTACATCAATGTGGTTAATTTATTCTAGAAAGGTCATATTTCAAAGCTGCCAGTTGCTGTTTTAGACACCTCTTTCTATTGGCTTACAATGATGTAATAGAGATCATCATATGACTTTTTGAATAATTAGCTCTGACGTTTGATCACATGGGCCAATAGAAAAAACGATTTTCAACTTCCAGTTTACATTATAATATTAGAATTAGTACTTCCGCCTAGCTCTGTAATGGGAAGCATGATGACTGTATGCAAAAGGACTGCAAAACTGGTCATTCTGTGCAACTACAACGAGAAATTGTGACTTTTGTTATCAGATTAAGATGCAGAAAGGTCCTATGAAAGGACTTGAAATGGTGACGAAAGTTGTGGAGTGAAACTACCTGCAGGTTGGGTTCTGGTGACAGTAAAACCATGTTTATGCAGTTGACATGCACAGACACAGTGGAACATTTGTCTTTCCCAAATATTCCAGTTTTGAAATGACCAATCTTACCGCTAATTGGAAATAACTCATTAAATATGCATGACAATGAAATTTGAAGCACAAGAACTCCATCATATATAGCAACACTCATTTCCAACGTACTAGAACAAAATGAGGTGTCATCATTCAGGGGATGTATACGGACTGCATGTGTAGTGGCAATCAGCGATAGGGGGCCTGATGATCAGTGCTTTAGTTTGATGGCTGCGATTATAGCAATTCAAAGTTTAAGGGTTTTAACCTGTTTATGAATGTCTACATGTTCATATAGGCATTGCCTGCTGCCCAATCGTTTTTTTTTTTTTTTTTTTCAAGAAATGAAATAAGTTTAATTTCCACAATGATATAAGTACAGATAGTGCTGCTCGTAAGGACAAAAAGAGTCGTGAGCAGTAACACTCTGATTTGGTATCTAAATTCCAGGAAATAGGTTATTTTGGACTAAGGAATGGTGGGAGGGGGGAAATTTTATTCCAAGGATAATTGGGGTTTTGGAATGGTTTTAATTGTACATGATCCCAAAGCGAATTGCCTCCAGTTCCAACCAGTTTATGTGATGGGACAGGGACGTGCAGGCCAAAGGCTTGACGCTGTCCAGTCCTCCACATGGGCTCCCAACTGGGTCCCAGATGTCTGTGTACACGGCGCCTTAAAAGGTGTCAACATCTGTCCCAAAATGACATTCTCCCTTGCAGCCCACGAAAGGGGTTTCCAGCAGTCCTTAGGGAGTACTCGCACAATGCTTGGTAGCCCTGGTCATTCGACCATCTATCCCACAGTGTTGTAAAGGATGATGGTGAAGGCTGCTGCTGCCTGAAGCATGGCTCTCAGACCGTGCTCGCTTGCCTTCTGGCCTGTGCTAAGCCCCCCTGTGTGTCGCAAGGACCCAGGAAGAGTGGGAAGTGACAATGGACTCCCACATTCTCATGGGAATGTGGGAGTCCATTGAGGACAGGGAGCCTAACAGGGTTTGCAACTGCTGGGCCAAGCGAACCTCGGGAGTCAGAAATGCCTGGAGTCTCTCATACCTGTTTTCTGAGATCCGACAGATGACAGCAACCATGTCAAACTGGATGCCGAAAAAGACAAACATCTGCTCTGGCATTAGGCTAGGCTTGTTGAGATTCATAATCAGGCCTAAGAGTTCGCAAAATTCCAGAATGGTCTGTGTGTGAAGCTGGGAATCTAGGCAAAGTAGAGCCCGATCAGCCAGTCATCCAGGTACACATGAATGTGCATTGCGCTCTGGTGAAGGTGCAAGCTGATCACCTGAGGGAACCAGGTGAACACCAGAGGTGCTGTGGCAAGGCCGAACAGAAGCACCCTGAACTGGTAGACCTGGCCCAAAAATATACATATACTGCATATACTTCCAGGAAGTCTCCACAATGGGCATGTGGAAGAACATGTCCTCAAGATCCAAGGACATCCTCCATTCCTGGGGCCGCAGGGCTGCTGCCACTGACTGTGGAGTCTCATTCCTGAAGGACAGAATCTCCAAGTACGTGTTCAGCGTGGACCAGACCATGACCAGACACCAGCCTCTGTCCTACTTGGGGATAAGGAAGAATAGGTAGTGGAACCTGCATGGGTGGGCCAAGATCTTCCACCCACTCTATGGTGTTCTTGCTCAGTAGCTTTTGTACTGCCTCTAGGAATGCTGAAGCTTTGGGTAGGGGGGAGGGGGGTGAACCACTTGGGTTCACTGCATAAAGGAGGCCTGTCTTCACCGAAGGGCAACAAGTAGCCGTGTCTCAGAATATTTAAGAAGAAAGAATCGTCTGTAATAGACTCCCATTGTGAGTGAAGGGGGGATTGACAACCGCCGTCTGGGCGCTCTGAGATGTCTGTATAGTGGTGGCAGAGGGCAACCCTGAGACTAGGTGGTCCGGTATGCCAGAGTCAGGAGCCCTAGGGCTTGCCCAAGTTTTTGGGTTTACTGAACCACTTGCCCTTCTCTAATCACTTCCCACTCTTCCTGGGTCCTTGCGACACACAGGGGGGCTTAGCACAGGCCAGAAGGCAAGCGAGCACGGTCTGAGAGCCATGCTTCAGGCAGCAGCAGCCAAGGATGAAATTGATCAAACAGAGTCTTCCACGGCCTTAGCCATGGAGCGCCAGGCAGATCGGGTCGGAAGGTCCTGCACCCAGCGAACAATGTCCAAGCAATTTCTGACCCTGGAGGTAGGCATCCCTGCAAGTAAACACATATTTGCTTCGAGTGTGAAGGCTGTTTGGATCTGGTGGTTGATTGCCCATGACAACAATTGTGAGCAATACCACCTGATCGAGCCAGTCCTGGGGTCCTGCCATATTCTGAGATGAGTATTGGAGGTCCTTCAAGAGGCACCTCAAGGCCACCACAGAAACGTTGTAGTAAGACGCTGTCAGGACAGAGCCCCTGGCATCCTCTTTGAGTCTCTGGAAGGCATCCTTGAACATGGAGATGGTCTTTGGCCACCAACCATCATACTCCTCCCAGTGTAGATTCAAAGGAAGAGACTATGAGGAACAAATCTGCTCAGGCATGCAATACCACTTCCCCTGAATGTCCCGCCGGGGGAGGAGTCGCCGTTGCCTAAGATAACTAGATGTTGGGAGTTCCATGAGAACCCGTGTGCGGTGCATCTTAGCCCTCAGCTGGTTGTAAAACTCAGCTCAGAAGGGGATGGGGGTCTTATGATGCACATCCTCCAACAACAAGCCCTGGCAGGACATAGCAACAGCCCCTCGCCTCTCCTCCAGTTGAGCAACCACAGCTTGGTCACCAACCAGGCTCTGAATGAGGGCTTTGAGGTGTTAAAAGCTCCTGGGTGGAGCTGGAGTAGTATCCATGGGGGCAGATGCAGGTTTCCTACATTCTACAGACTCTATGGGGCTCTGCCAGTCACAATGACATCAGCACAAGCCTCTACTAGAAGCCGATGGCCTGGATCTGCTGACGGACGAATCCGAAAGCAGGACCTTGTAGGCTCTTCCTCAGTGTAGAGATCTGAAGGCTCTGCACAAGAAATTGGGGTTGAGACACCCAAAGTCTCAATGAACAGCTGTTTGTCTGAGGCAGCTGCTTGTGACAGAAACACATTTGTCACCACAGCTTGTGATGGGGTAGCAAATAGTTCTGCAAAGTTGTTTGCGTCACCATTGCAGCATGCATCTGCTCCTCTTGGGAGAGGGGGGCTGGAGCCAAAACTGCCCCCAACTTGGTGGTTGGCTGGTCAAAGGGCACCTGCTGGAGTTGTGAGAACTCCTGAGCCTGCAGGCCAAGTGAAAGCTTGCTCAAAACAGAGGCAGCAAGCTGCTCATCCAAGATGACCAACTAATACGTGGCTGGGGTACCAGCAGGAGGTGGATGAAGATGAAGTCTCTGTCCACAACTGCTGCTCCTCATGCAGCTCGAGTTCGGACACTTGCCTCTCAAGGGCAGGATGCAGGGTACCTGGCTTGAAGGCGAGATGTAGCGAGATTGCTAGCCACTTGGTCCAGGTCAGGCCTGGAGAGGTCAAAGCCAGTGATGCTGGTACAAGAGGCCGAGGTGCTTGAGATGACAATTTGATTGTGGAGGGGGCCATCACCACAGGAGCTGAAGGCTCACTGCAGGTAAAAGACACCACCACAGACTTGGGAACCTTCTTCCATTCTCCGACATGCCTGAACTTTCGACTTGAGCTCTCCGACCTGGGATCTCAGGGAATCGACCAGGACTTCAGTGTTTGGGACTCCGGGACTTACGATCTGAGTGCTCAGGAGGTTGGCCCCGGTTCCAGAATGCCTGGCAGAAACCTATAGGTTTCCATCCTGGCTTCACTGATTTGGCTGGCTTGGACTGGGGAGTCCAATATCTCATGAGATCCCCTGGCTTGGACTGGGGAGTCCAATCTCTCATGAGATCCAAATGACACCTAGCCTGCCTCTTTGAAGGGGATTCTGAAGTGGTGGGCTGAGAGGGAGCAATCAGTGACCGGATCACATCGATCTGCATCAGAGGACTCCTGCATGGCCATAGACCCCATAGACGCCATCTG
The DNA here is from genome assembly GCA_964020975.1 of Hermodice carunculata. NCBI lineage: Eukaryota > Metazoa > Annelida > Polychaeta > Eunicida > Amphinomidae > Hermodice > Hermodice carunculata. The sequence goes on along the minus strand of OZ026615.1, from coordinate 19,729,240 downwards.
ATTCTGCGAGCAAGCCATGTGGGTTCGCATACCCTTCTCCAGTGGTGTCAGTGGAGAAGACTCAACGAAGTCAGAGTCAGAGCTCAGTGTGTAGCAGCAGCAAGCTGCTGCTTACACTTTGCCCTCTCGCTCTTCCTCTTTGCCCGCTCTTAGAGCAGCCACTTGTCCTCACCCTACCTAGCACAAAACCGACAGTGCTCTCACGAGGGTACATGTGGCCAAGTTGCTGTGGACAACTAAAGCAATGTTTATAGTTATCCCAAGCAGCCACGTAGTAGCTCGTGAATCCATCGTCTGACCTTTTCCCAACAAGGGTGAAGGAGAAGTGGTCACTGGATCAACACTCACAGCACCCTGTCAAGCAGTGAATGCCTGGCTGATGCTGTTCTTCCTCTCTCTGTAATCAGAGTTGCGAAACGCCATCTTGGAAAAGATCATGTTCAAGCCAAGTTGTGTGTGTTTTTGGTAACAAAAATAAAATAAAAAAAAAAATGTTCCAATTGTGTGCTCTAAGTACAGCTTTCCAAAGATGGTCTGACTGTCCAAATCAGAAAGTTTTGAGTTATCTAGGAAAAACAATGAACTTGGACGGGAGCCAAATTTTATAATTGGGTCATGGTGACCTGAAAGTAGGTCACCTAACAGAATTGTTTGATGTCCAATGCACTCAGGTGAAATTTTGATCTGGAGGCTCAAACCTCTTTTCCATTGATGTCATGCAAGCTTTGCCCTATCATCACAAAGTCACTTTGCTCAACTGTACAGGCCTGGTGAGCTGGAGAAATAGGTCACCATCCATATCAAATAGTATATTAGCATTTGACATGGTTTAGATAGCTCATAAATTTGGCATGTCTAACGTCATTATTTTTGAGATGTGGAATTTAATACCTTTCAACAAATTTTGGTGCCAAATTTCTACCAATCAGTAAGTGGCGCCATCAGCATCACTAGCACCAAAGATATACAGTGGAATCTCCCTATTAAGACCACCAAAGGGACTGAAAAATGGTCTTAATAGGGGAGTGGTCTAAATGGGGATATAAGTTAATAAAGAAAAAACAAAAATGGGTCTGTACAGGAAGTGGTCTCATTCTGGAGGTGATCTTAATTGGAGATTCTACTGTATAGAATTACACATGGCTGTGTCATAGGGAATGGATTTAGACAGCATGAGTTTTTGAATCGTTAACTGCAAGCCTTTGGTGAGCAGTAAATGGTTTGAAACAAGTGCTTTTTAAATCTGTTCCCCATGACATGGCCAGGTGGATTTTTTTGTCCCCATTAAGCATTAAATCCTATGTTTTCGTCAAAAACCTACTTGGTTTAGCGTGCTTGCAGCAGCCATTGCGACTCCATTTTGTTCACTTTTAACATTGCATTGCTAAGGTACGTCACTGAAGAAAGAACTTTCAGTTACTCTTTTCTATTGTAAAAACTCTGATTGGCTTACAAATAAAAGGACAACCAATAGGATGATCTCTGTTATTTCATTTTGGTTGTAAAATTGTTCCACAGATATGTTGGGAATGATTGTGTTTCTACGTGGGTAACTATGGGAGAATTTGATTTCCTTCACCATACCAATAAACTTCATGAAAATCCACTAAAAGTTCAAGATGGCATAGAGCACAAAAGAATTGTATATTTTGACCCATCATATTACATAAAACTATAGGTGATGCTACCAATACTGAATTGGGCTTAAATTTTTGTACACCTAAGCAGTCCTGAAAGTTTTATGGGCCTCAAGTTGAAAAACTGTGGACTGTATTGCATTCACAGGCAAAAAGTTACAGGATGATTGAAAGAGCAGATGAAAAAAAAAATGATCATGTGAGCTTCATGACTTGTGGTCAGCAGAGCTCAAAAAGACCTCTGCAATTATGATACATGTACTTCTGAGGATGACGACGTAACAATATTCAGACCAGATTTGACAGAAGTGACCTGCATTATATCATATACATGTACATATACATGTACATGTACATCCGCTCTTGAATCAGAAATATTATTGTCCTTTTGTCAAATTGATTCAAGGGTGGGACTGTGCCATCTGATCTACCTGGGGGCTGAAAAAATGACAAATGAGGGTGTTTGGTTACGTCAAAATGCTGTCAGACACAGAACTGGCGCAGAAATGTAATTACAGTCTAAAAAAAAAAAAAAATGGTGATGTGGGTAGAACGGTGACAGACAGGGACAGCAAGAGGAGGTCATCTGATTTTGTGGCCAGGAAATGTTCAGATGCCAATTCCCCTGGCCAGGGTTTAGCCGAGCACATGCTGTGGCAGGTGCCGGTGTAGCAGTCATTCCTTACACTCTGTTGACCCGTTTCTTTCAGGATCTGAAATAAAACAACAGTTAGTTTTTTTTCTCATGTGATTAGCCAATCTTTTATATTTTATACAAAAACAAATTTCTAGAGCATAATACATTTCCCAATTCATAATGAATGTAAGAAGACAATGATGGGTGAAGTTAGTTAATTATGCATATTTTTTCTTAACCTTGACCTCTGATCAAAAAAAAAAAAAAAAAGAATTTTTAAAAAACATTTTTTTTTTTTTGGTATGCCACAATTCTGAACAAATAAATGATTTTCCTGTCTTATCCAGATTTACCATGCAACCCTGAATTACAGCTAAAAATTATTGCCAGACCTCATGTTAAGGGTTGTTCTGGCTTCCATTGTTTTCAAACACAGCAGCAGGAAAATGTTATAAGGAATATTGCACATGTAGAGATAACCCATATAATATCGGTCTCTCAAGCGGCAGAAGGCCACAAGCCAGGTAAGTTTGATTCCCATGTCATACCTTCAACTTCAGGGTGGAGCTAATATCCTTCTTTTCTCTTTGTTGTGATTCACGCGGCTGCTCGAGAGACCGTTATTCTATGGGTTCATGTACCGATACCTTGCTGCAACTGTTACAACTATTCATCCCATTGGCCACTTTTCAAAAACTATGAATTTAAATTTTGGTTTTAATTGCAAAATGTAAATTTAGTTCACATTGATTGAAATGAATGCATCACACCTTGTTCCTAAGTCAATAACTTCTCCCTAGGGCCACCAAGAGGATTCATTTATTAACTCTGCCCAAAAAGTTCCTAGATTTAAATTGCTGTCTGCTTCAATGTTTTACTTAAATTAAGCGTGAACAGAAGAGCCATCACGACGGATAGGTCCAGACCAAGACCTTTATTTGTGTGGACTAAGTGCCTTGTGCCCAATCCATGCTAAGGAAAGCCATGGACTTATTCTTGTTCTGACCAGGAAAGAGTTCAAATTCTGTTGAAAAATCGAACATGTGAAAGATTGAAGACTCCCTAAAAAAAATCTGCATTTTCAGAAGAGGATTGTTTCAAGTAGTGTATTTGCTAGAACTCTCTCCAGAGTACACTATTTTGAAGCCAAAATATTAAACCCAACCCAGCTCATTTTCTCATATGAATCTTTTTAAGAATGAAAATATTTTGCTGTAGAGATTATGCAGATTAGATCAATAGGGTAAAGTGATGGTAATTCTAAATGTCGCATGCACTGTGCCCTAGAGCCTGTCATTTTTGCAGTAATGTATCCCACAATGCAGCAGTTAACACTGACACCTCGCCAAGCTGGTTTCTACATTTTGACTAATAAAACTGTGAGCTGCATTTAAAATAAAAAAACATCTAAAAACTGGAACAGTGAACAAGAGGACTGTGACAGTTCTGTGCTCAGCTGAAATTACATACACACACTGAAGTGGTCCTGTGAACTTCAGAATATCAAGCCCACCTTTGTTGAAGACCATCGGTGTTGCTAACATAAACATATCCCTATACTGGTTTTCCAAATTTGAATAATTTGTTAAAAATCAGAAAATGGTAGCACAACCATGTATTGAACAAATCTGATGGAGATAAAGTCCATGTACATTCCCATAAAGCCTGAAGAGGATCCAACTTAACCTTTAGGAAAGAAAGTCAAGAAAACAGCAAAAATACAAACTATTCTTCAAAAATAAAAAAAATAATCAGTGCCACCTGTCGACCAAATTATGGTCTACAGGTTTCCAGAAGTGCCCCAATGCAATTCTGCAGCAATTGGCTTGGCAGGTTCAGAGATTTTTTTTCAGTTTTTGCAAGAAAATGACCAAAATACATAAAAATTCCAAAAACCACTGGAGCACGAATTTTTGATCAAAATTGGCAAATACCCACCCAAGGTACATACCCACCAAGTTTGAAGTCATCCTGTTTAATGGTTTTGGATATGTAAAAAATGCGACTAATCTTTTTCATCCCCATGGACTTACAGTGTAATCAATGGGAATATATGCAAACCCGATATGTACCCACATTTTAAAAAAATCATAAACAAGAGGACTGTGTGAACAGCCCATGCTCAGCTGATCTTGACATTCATCACACTTGCAGCTCTATGAACTTGGGAAAGGATCAAGGTCACCCATGTTCTGAGTAAGTCTTACCTTTATACAAGAACACTAACATGTGCAACATCAAGATTCAAGTAGTTCTCAAGTTAAAATGAAGAGTAAAATTCATGTATGTTGCACTGTGACCCCAGAAACGAGGTCAAGGTCATTCATGTACTGTCTAAGACATGACCTTCATACAGAAACATTAACATGTGCAGCATCACTGTACTAACTCAAAACAGATCTCAAGTTATCAAGTAAACAGTAAATTCTGTCAGTTGTCCTGTGAATTAGCATTAGAATGCCCATTGACTTACATAGTAATCAATAGGAAAGCTGCACTGACCCATAAGTACCCAAATTGAAAATCCTTAAAAATCAGGAATCCAAAGCAGTGCCACCTAGTAAACAACTTTGTTTGACCCTTCCACAAGAACATATTCATCACATTTCAGCTTAATCTGAGCGACGGTTCTGAGAACAAGTGAAAAATAGCAAAACCATGCAAAAGATTCATAAAATAATTAGAAAAAAATTGCAGCAGCACCTGGTGAACAAATTGGGAACTAGGTATCCCTGGGAGTGTCTATTTACGATATCAAAGCAATTGGGTGAGCGGTTTCAGAGGAGAAGAGTTTTTAAGCTTTGCCCCCAAAAAGGAACAAAAAAATTCATAAAAAATCCAAAAATCAACTGAGCGTAACCATTTGGACAAATTTGGTAGAGATCCACCCAAGGCACATCCCCACCAAGTTTGAAGTAAATCTGGCCCACATTATTTAAGTTTTAACCATAACAAGAAATTCCCATGTTAAACTTTCCTATTAAAACTTGTGTTAAGATTCTTGAAAAAAAAAAGTAAAAAAAATCCAAAAATCACTGGAGCATGACCATTTGTACAACCTGGTAGAAACCCACCCAAGGTACATTGCCACCAAGTTTGAAGTTAATCTGTATGACGGTTTTAGAGAAGAAGTCGAAAATATGAATTAGCATTAGAATGCCCATTGACTTCTATAGTAAAGCTGCATTGACCGATAAGTACCCGAATTGAAAAAAAAAATTGTTAAAAATCAAGAATCTGCAGTATTCCCACATAGTGAACAACTTTGTTTGACCCTTCCACAAGGAACATAGCCACCATGTTTCAGCTTAATCTGAGTGACGGTTCTGGAGAAGTCAAAAATAGCTATGACAGACAAAAATTCATAAAAAAAATAGAAAAAAATTGCAGCGCCACCTGATGAACAAATTAAGAACTAGGAGTACCAGGGAGTGTTCCTGTGTGATATCAAAGCAATTGGGTAAGCTTTTTCGGAGAGAAAGATGTTTCCAAAAAAAAGAACAAAAAAATCATTAAAAATAAAAACAAATCATTGGACCATGACCACTTGGACAAACCTGGCAGAAACCCACCCAAGGTACATTGCCACCAAGTTTGAAGTTAATCTGGATGATGGTTTTGGAGAAGAAGTCGAAAATGTGAATTAGCATTAGAATGCTCATTCACTTCCATAGTCATCAATAGGAAAAGATGCATTGACCGATAAGTACCCGAATTGAAAAAATCGTGAAAATCAGGAATCCGCAGCATTCCCACAGTGAACAACTTTGTTTGACCCTTCTACAAGGAACAGATCCACCATGTTTCAGCTTAATCTGAGTAACGGTTCTGGAGAAGAAGTCAAAAATAGCTATAACACACAAAAAATCATAAAAAATTAGAAAAAAATTGCAGCGCCACCTGGTGAACAAATTAAGAACTAAGAGTCCCAGGGAGTGTTCCTGTGTGATATCAAAGGAATTGGGTAAGCAGTTTTGGAGATATTTTAAGATTTCACCCAAAAATGAACAAAAAAATACATTAAAAAATCCAAAAATTACTGTACCATGACCATTGGAACAGACTTGGTAGAGACCCACCCAAGGCACATCCCCACCAAGTTTGAAGTGGATCTGCCTGTTGGTTTTTGAGAAGAAGTCGAAAATGTGAATTGTAGACAGACGGACAATGGATGGCCTACCCTCCTAAAAGCTCAGCTGACTTACCAGCTGAGCTAAAAATGAGAGATGTTGTATATCATCAACTAGTGAACAATGTAGTTTGACCCTTCCACCAAGCTTCAGAAGAATCTAAGTGATGGTTTTGGAGAAAAAAAAATAGCTTGAACACACAAAATTGTAAAATAGAAGAAAAAACATTGTAGAACCACCAATTAAGGTATAGGGGGCAGCGCCCAAGAGGTGTCCCTATGCAATTCTGAAGCAATTAACCTGGCATTTTCTTTGATGAATTTCAAGATTTTGTCCATAAAAAAATGTAAAATAAAAAAGATAAAAAATTAATTGGACCAGGACCATTTTAAACAAACTTGGTAGAGACCCACCCCAGGTACATTCACATCAAGCTTGAAGAGCATATATACATGTATGGCCAGTGGTTTTGGAGAAGTCGAAAATGTGAAATGTGCAGGGAGGGGGTGGCCATCAAGAGCTGTCCTATTTGCTATGCATGGAGACTTCTACTTAGGACTGCAGCAGCTTTCCAAATTTATTCCGGAAATCATACTTTAGCTTCATAGGAAGAAATTTGGTGACAGGTATTTTTTTCACTCGCACTTCTGTCTTTTTTGTAATGAAATAATATTTAAACTGGGTGAACTGAACAATCAAAGTTTTATCTGGGTACAACTCCACTTTTGTGAAAATGTTGCAGTGAATTTTTTCCAAGTGACTATGGAGGTCCAAAAGTAGTGGTGTCCATACATACTGGGAGGCTGGCCAACCTTCACCCTCTTCAACCAGTTAAAACTGGCTGACAGTCAGCTGGCCTCTGCTTCAAGTTTTTTCTTTTTCTTATACCAATTTCAAGAGTGATGACAATTTGAAGAATTGTAGACGAGACCCATCAAGATAAAATGCCACAGGTCAACAGCTGTTCCTTGGCATGGGTACTCCAAGGAAAGTAATTGAAGGCCTTAATTTGAGGTGGGGTGTGGGGTGTGGGGTGTTAAGGGTGCTCATACTTTTTTTAGGCCAGAAATTAAAACATCACAGCAAAACTGTTAGAATGGATCTCCTACAAGTAACATCTCGCTGTGAGAACTTTGAAATGTCATTCGCAACTTGAGCCCTTTCCTCAAATTGCCCAAAAGCATCCAATGTACATTGTCACCTGCCACAATCCTTTCACGTCAAATTCTCAACAAAAAACAAAAAAAAAAACAAAAAAAAAACAAAAACATTTTGCTGAGAATCGTTGATGGTACCTACAATTATAGCATGCTCCAGGTCAACAGCTTTCCTGGGCATAGGTTGAGTGCCATGCATCAAACAAGCACCCAGCTAAGCTGTTGACTCCGTTACGTTAACCTGGAAAGGGTTCAATTTAATCATCGTACATGTATATGCAACTCGTACAAAATGGAAAACTTGAGACGTGACTGCAGGACAGAAAGCATTTTATTTCATGGCAACATTCAAACTTCCCAAACATGCCAGTATGATTGTGTTGAACAGTAAACCTTGTAGATTTTCCACGTTATCAGGGACCTGAAAATTGTTCCCCATCAATACGGTTCCAGATATTGAACCTATTATATTATACATAAACCAGGGACCAAAGTCACCCTTGTGTAAGGAAGTCAGGAATCTGTTAGTGACCAGTTCCACAAATGGGCAAGTTCCACTGTACCTATTTTTTATTTTTTGTTACAGCAGAAGAGAGGGTGACACTGGCACAGGCTGTCTGCCTGCTCTGATATGGCATTCATCATAAACACACAAGACTTGAATGGTCTGCACTGTCTCCACCAGGTGGCACCCACTTCAGAACTCAGGTTGGGGAAAATTTCCACCAGACGGCACCACCTGATTTACCAACATGACAAACCATTCCAGAGAGACGCACATGAAAATGCACATTTCCAGTTTTGCTATATTCAGGTTGATATATTTGGAACAAGTATACATGTATGTACTTGGACAAAATAGCACCAGAGAAAAACCTGTACACTTGGATAAATAGACATACAGAGATTTCCAACTTATCAAATATTTTCTCGAGAGACTCAATATACACACAAAACTGAAATCAACTTCATTCAACAACATTTTGAGGCTTGCTCTGGGAGGCATATTGAATTCTGAAAGCCTTTGTCTGTTGCCCTAAATACACAGACAAATTTACAGTGAAAGTGCTTTGACTGTTACTGTCCACAAAATGTTTATTTCAACGTTGGACTCCTTGGTTACAATGCATCCACAATCAGATGCACGGCACCAATACGTATCCCACATGATTATGTTCTTCCATGTGCATTCTTAGTTCAAAATACTAGGTGAATGATATTGCATTTAAAGGGTGAATCTACTTGCGGTATCTGTCAATCTGGTTACCTAAACAATCTATCATTTACCGAAAGTACTGGGTATGTGAAATGCTACACGTAAAGAAAAGTATTTATCATGGTAGGAATGTGTCAAACCTTGTGCGACAATGATTATCATTATATCTATAAGGAAAAAAAATCCTCGTCTGCTTGTACCTGGTACAGCACACTCACATCTAGGCTAGGTGTCCTGGCCATGCAGTCAAGTCAAGGAACTGGCCAGTGTGCAAGCACGAAACATCAGGTGGCTTCTGTTAACAACATCACTTTGGTACATCAAGTGCAGGCAATGAGGAGACATGCAAAGTTCCCCCCCTCCCCCCCCAAGATTTTGTATCTGTTCACCTTGTCACTGCCTCACTCACGCTCAAAGCCTTTGTCGATATGCTTCCAACAGCAACAACATCAGGATTTGTTTCTTAATTTACACTTCCCCCCCCCCCCCCCCCCGTCCCCTTCAGTTTACAACATTCAGGTATTGTATCATTTTCCAGTGCAGACAACTCATTTTGTTCAATACGTTTTAGGATCTTTCGTGCAATTTAAAGTGCCAATACCTTGATACAACACAGACACCCTGTGCACCACTTGGGGCAAAAAAAAACCCCTCTTTTAATAAAAACCTCACAGAACCAGACGCGAGCCAGCTTAAACCCACTCGAGTCATGTTAACATTCGCAAAAAATTAGCCAAACATCAGGACAATAGCCACACCGTGCGTAGCGACAGCAAACTTAACCTTTTGCTGGCAATTACTCATTGAGATCACATACAACTTGTGGGCAGGGTTTACACAGGCAACATCTGGCTCCAAACTGTACTTTGAAAAATAAAATGTCTTTAGACCAATGAAACAATTTTAACCGACATCAACGGTTCAGTCTTTAGCTGTTCTGGACACAGTATGTTTTACTGAATATGCACAACATGATGCAAATGAATATTCTCAATCCATGGCAATACAAGATGCAGCACTGATGACTGCAGTTAATATAGTAAGCATATTCTTAAGTACCGATACACCGAGACTAGCATAGAAACATGGTTGTCAACACACTTATCTTAAGCACTTTAACAGGTACAAATATTGGGTGGTAAAGTTGCGCTGACAAACTGACCGAAGTCAGAAAATTCACAATCGCTGGGGGGGGGAAAAAAAAACTCATCAACCACGTAACATTGAACAAATCGGCTGTCGGCAAGATTGTTTTCACCAAGTACAAGTAAACAAGAAAATGGCAACCTGCAGACAGCGCAGCTTTAATGATCTAAGCACACAAGGCTACCACGTGAGGTTAGAATTTTTGCACTTTTGGGAACTAGAGGTTGATTAAAACCTACCTTGTGATGAGATTAACACATTCAACATTCCACAGTCACGATAGTACTTGACATATTTTTATTTATTTATTTTTTTGTGCAATAAGGCCAATAGATTGCATCACCATTGGTATTCAAATATTTCAAATCTATGTACACATCATTGAAACCAGCAGTAACTTCCAAGTAATGTAAAATATTGCTGATCAATATTACCAGTACACACCTACAGCTGCAGATTACCTGGATCCAATCAGTTAATAGTTAAAAATATGACATCAGAAGGAAGATACAATTTTTGTTTTTTTTTTCAAACTCTCACACAGAAACGGAGGTCTCTTCAGTTATTTCAAATCACGCAGACATCGAATAACAGGTACAGTTTACGCATAGCCTGGCTTTGAATGGGCCTGAAAGCATCAAAAGCATGAAAGTGTTTGTCGAATCTGCACCACTCCTGAATAAAATATCTTGGTAACAAAATATAGCATTTGATAATTTACTTTGTTCTGAAGTATAAATGACACAACATTTGTCATCATTCAAAAACATGTACAGCCCCCCCCCCCTCTTTTAAAGGACACTGCGTCTGTGTGGTGTCTCATCTGTCATGAGGATTAGTTTATGCTGTGCATAATCTGACAAGTCACTGAGAATCACTTTGGGTCCAAAAACTGAAGATCAAAGTGGTTAGTAAAATTAACCACCAGGTGGCATTGTTATTCACATACCAATGAACCAGGCTGCATGCTGGAGAAAACATACTGGAACAGGTCTCAATCAACACTCTTAACAGGAGTTTTTATTTATATCAAAATGGCACTCAAATGTACATTAATACCCATGTACATTGCAAAATGTTTGCCGTGGAAACTGAAACAGCAACATGACAAACTTGAACACCCACATTGTATTCCTGGTACACGAACTTTGCTTCAGAGTATCCTTGTTCAACAGGCATGACAGGTGAATCCTACAGCTGTTTAAATGTCAAGCTCAATGAATGTGACGACACTTCAAACAGCTACAGAGAATAAGCGTGGGTAACACCTAACGACCTGTGTGCATATCCAACCTACATCTCCCTGACGCTACCCCACAGGAAGAGCCAGGTCTTCTTCATCCCAGGCTGAACAGCACACACATTGTCCCCACAACGACCACGCTGCAAGCAATCCTACGTCTACCTCCTAATGTAATAATGTTGCCCTGTACCCCTCCTATGTTTTGCTTTCCATTAAGACACTGCTACTGAGATGAAGACTACTAGAACAACTTTCTTGATAGGTCTCATCTGCAATGCTCAGGATTCAAAACATCAGCTGACAAGAAATTGGCTTAAAAACATTGAAACAAACATTTGACCTGTTGCCTCTTTTAAACAGTTGTGTGTGTGTGTGGGGGGGGGGGGGGATTTCGACCAAGAACTTGTGACACATAAAGCATCCCCCCCTCCTGCCTCACTTTTTGCAAATTTGAATATTGCCAGGTGTCTTGTTGCTAATCTGTTCACTAAAACCCTGGATATGTGACCATTACTGTTTTTCAAATTTTGTCTGAAGAAGGAATGCTTCAAATATTTCATCAGCCTCAGATTTGTTTCGTTTGTTTTACTGTTACAAAAATGTGAGAATACTCTGCATGCCGCAGAACTGCAGCAATGTGCTACAAGAGAGAACTGTTTTAAATGCCCAATTCTTTTTAAAATTTGCAGTTTTTAAAATTCAGATTATAGTGGATACAACCACACTCTCAACCCTCAAAAATATACCAAGCGCTGTGTCATTTTGACTGAATTCAAACTGGTAATTATGAAACTTCACCAAAGCACACTTAATCATTTTGTCAGCATTATGTCATTCTGATGTGTAAAATTCCTCAAACAGTACCTGATAAATACACGCACCACTCTAATTCAACACACAATCTGCCATATATTTATTTATCCACACGCGACGTGTAGCCCTTTCCTTGGACTCATACTTCAAAACTTACAGTTTTGACTGCAGCAATATTTTACCAAGTATAACACTGCTTCTCACACAAGAAGTCCTGAAGTTCGATGGGCATTCTACATTTTCCCTTCCTTTCTTGAGATGTCTACAATGCTGTGGTCCCACTGGTCAAAGAGCCAGTGCACTCTACTGCAGTTGACATGTCAAACAAACACCATGGTACATAATAAACTTGCTCGATTTCCTCAAATACTTTTTGCCCTTCTTTTTCAGCTGCTTGCACATAAATAGAAAAAACATTAATACACGACATGCATAAGGAAAATCCCAAAAAGCTATGAACGTAAACATCGAAGACTAGCATGAAACATCCCACCTCTACGTGTAGTGTAGTTACCATTGTGACAGTCTGAACAGGACTAACTGTGCACCTTTTAACACACGAACGCTAGGCTACCTCGGCACTACATAATGTAAAACATGGAAAATTATTTTCTTCCACACTTTCAAAAAATAGAGTTTATCTTCATCTTTATTTTGTTTTTTCTTTCTAATTCTCATTTGTACACATTTCAATTTCATAACAACCATTCCACATGTCCAAATCAGCCTGGAAAAAATATACATCTTAAAAAATCAACAAGTTATTTTGACTTTATTTACGTGTACTATCTATCATTTATAACATCACCACATCTTGAGGCTGAATGCCCGGTCACATCAGTAATGGTTCTAAATTCAAGTGTGAATGTAACGTGTGACAAGTGGTTTCTGGGATATATTAACACAAAATGACATGGATTTAAGTTATGTTACTAGCCTAGAGCTATATATCCAGTAGCCAAATAGTCAGTGGCTTAAAGAGAGGCCTGATATGGCAAACACAATTTTACAAGCTTCAGCCAAACTTCAACTGAGGATATTTCAAGATCCGACTTTCAATGCATATATTCATGGTACTCTCCTTAATCATACAGGTTCACTGAGCATAATTTACCTATGAAAATTTTTTCTCCTGGTTTCGGCTAACATGACCTCAGCATTTGACTAAAGAGGTAACTATTACTTTCGCTAAACTGGCCAACAGTTGTAAAATTCCTCATCACCAGCGTAGGTGTACATTTACGAAGACAAAAGTCAGATGTGACAGCTTGCTCTGAACAATCTCTCTACCACAACGGTCTCAAAACCCAACCAGCACACAATTACTGCCCTCTATAGTCAACCGGTGAAACCTTTATTTCTATTCCATATTATCTAACCAACAACACCCCAGGAGTTGTACACTCTATCTACCACAGGTCTGCAACCACCAGTGGGGCCAGTCCAGTTGTCTCCTGGGCAGAGTCGTTCAGCAGCCATTTACGTCCCTGCGTGTACAGTTAAATGTCCCTGTATAATACGTTGCATAGACTACAGTGCACTCAAGTGGCAACTCGTCCGACATGTGGCCATGCATTGTCTGGGATGTAACAACGTATTTTGAATCGCTTGTGACTTGGCTCTTGTTGTCTGTCTCAGACACTGTGTGACAACTTGATATTAAACGAGTTCGCCACGTATTCTGAGACAACAAAGACCACGCTGTCTGTCTTCTGCCAGGAAACACTTTGTCTGCCGCATGGGAACATCTTCTTGTCGGGGATTGGCCGCACCCTGCATGAACTGTTCACTGCGTGGCAACAGGTCCACAACTAGTCATGGATTCTGTCTACTACGTGTTGACAACCAAGTGGCAACATCCTTGCTACCATTTTTGCCATGCATTTCATGACTTAAGAGTCCATTACATGGCAAGGTCCATACACTCCTGCTAAACACCTGGCTTCTATGGGCCACACTTCTGTGTTGAACCCGGTGATTACCCCAGCTAAACATTCCTCTACTCCACCAAGATCTGTGATCTAGTACACGTGTGTGGCAACAAATTCACATCATCTATTCCACCTTGGGTGAAATGCCTTTGGTCTACTGCGCAATGTGGCAACATGTCTCACTGTGTATATTGTTGGGCAGCAAATCTGGAGAAATATGCTGCAAACATGTCCATGTAAACAAAACCATTGCAATGTCTGATCTATTTGTGTGCCATCAGTATGATGGAATCTACACCTTTATGTGAGCATTCTACTAATCATATACAGTGGTACCTCCTTATAAAGACCACCTCCACCATAAGACAGCACGTCTGTAAGACCACTCTTTCAGGACCCTTTGCTGTATTTTGTCAAATACACTTGTATTTTAAGACCACCTGCAGTATAAGACCACTTTTTGCTGGCAGTAGGGGAGGTCTTAAACAGCAGGTACCACTATACCTACCACTCTAATTACGCACACAGTACATATGTGTATTTGGCTCTGAACCTGCTAGCTTTGTCTCCAAATGAAAACAACAAGGACCTGTAGGTTTTTCAATAAATTATAAATGAATTGAGATCACTGGATAAACACTCCTCTTTTGAAATGCATAGACTGCAAAAAACACACACACACACAAAAAAAAACCAAAAAAAAGAAGAAAAAAGCCAATACTCACAGCATTGTAAACTGTGCAGCAAAGTAGAAAGGCAACAGCAATGTATGCTCACAGAATGCTATGCATATTGATGGCCTAAACATCAATGCAACAAAATCCTACCACTGCATTGCCAAACAATGATTAACATCAGCACCAAATACAATTTTGACATTTCAAATGACATCAAGCCAAGGGAAGTCACAAGAGGTTTACGAAAATATATGCAAGGCCTAGTCTGAGACAAAGAAATATCCAGTAAACAACATCTATTCCATGAAGGCTTGGTTCCATCATATTCATCAAATGCTTTACATTCAAGGTACACCAGTTGCACTCTAGTTTCCAGACACCCGTGTACATATATAGGTACCATGGTTGATTCATTGCACTCTTTTTTTTTTCACCAAAATGTGGAATTATTGTTTTGAACAAAATTCATTATGGACAAATGCTTGCATCACCTTTATTGGCATGCATCCAAGCACACCAGCCTTTAAAAACAAAAATAAAAAGGAAACAACATACAGTCTGTCATAAAACACTATACACGTACATGAACATGGGTGTAGTGGAACAGAAACGGTCATAAACATACCACCTTCTGGTTCTTGTATTTCCCTAGATATTAGCTGCTTTTGCTTGTCAACAATCAGGAAATAAACGTAGGGCATTAGAATGACAGAGAGCCCTCACGTTATTAGCTTGGTCAACTTCCTCACACAGGCCCCAGTTTCTGGACACATGGTTCCAGTAACCAATCAATGAGACTTTCACACGTGTGTTGCTAAGCAAAGCTGCAATTCACAATCCTGATTCTGATTGGTTGATACTACCAGCGGAGAGCGCTAGAGGTCAGGGCATCACATCATTACAAATATGGGAACTCATAAAAAAACACTTGACTCAAGTTCTTTGGTCTGTCTAAGTGCCACAGATACGTCTCCAGTGCCAATTTCTGACAAAATTACAATATACCTCTGATGAGACAGCAAGAGTTGAAACCCATTCGACATTTTTGAAAGGTCAACAGCCATTGTTGACCTTGGCCCTGGTCGTATTTGCTCAAAATTACATAACAGACTGAAGAACGTGCTAAATGAAGAAGCAGACAGAGAAGACTGAACAGTGGGTCGAGATGTAAACCTACTTAACCCCTTCTGGCTCAAAATGCCCCAAACTACCCAGCTGGGCAAAAAACACCTGCTTACCCGTTTTTCTTACATCTGATTTGTTTTTTTTTATCCAATATTCTGTGCGAAGTTTGTCAGATATATTCTAGAGAATCATATGTCCCCAGTCAACTGCTTTCCTCGGGTGCTGTGGGTGCAGGGAGTGTCCAGGAAAGCTGCCGACTCAGTTTTAATTTCACCAAGAATGGGTTAATACACCGCCTAGAAAGCCTCTCCCATTGACTGCTAAATATAAGCTTATTGACGTCACACACTTATTACTCTAAGTTGACCAAATTCTGTGTCACAGAATTCTGTCCCTCTCATTTTTTCCCTCTTCTGGCAAGGTTTGTCAACTTTAGTATTAATCATATATAATGCCCCTCAAGATAAACTTATCTCTTTTTATCTTTGGTTTCTCTCTTTGGGTACTTTTTTCTTTTTTAAGTTGCAAGAATCCCCAAATAAGACATTATGGGTCTCTATATTTGCATATATGTCTGATGAGAGTGGAAGACTACTTAGTTCAGATGACTGTCTTGCCAGACAGGTCAACAAGTCGCTCTTGACCCACACTGAAAAAATTTGGGACGGGATTGAAAGTCCAGTTTCACCCACATTGGTTTTCTGTCGGGCAAGACACTTTCCCTGAAACAAAAACCTGTTTTTAGTCTTACCTTATTTGACGAAAAATAAAGTCTAATACTTTTTGTATATTGGACCCACCATTCTTTACATTGCACTGGGTTTAAGCTTGCACCATTTTTTGTTGTTTTTTTTTTCTCTTTTAATTTCCTATCCTGAATGATAACAGTCTGTGTGATTATAACGGTTACTGAATGTATTTACCACCCTTATTGGTTCATAAAACAACAATTACAATTAGAACAATGCAGGAAGATAACTTAAAAGTCACAGTCAACAAGGGTAGTCACACTGCATGGCAACACAGTCTCCCACCAGAGGGCAGCTGTATCTGTAGTTCTCACAATACAGGAATTATGGCCTGCACACGCATTTGTTATGATGGTCACAAAAAAAAAAAAGTCAAGGTGGTCTAAGTATGTACAATAAGGTGGTCTAAGTATGTATCATACTGCTATGTCAAGAAGGATCTATAGACTGATTTTGATATCCATAAGTATTACAGTATTGGAAACATGGCCTGGACAAGCATTTTCAGACAGAAGGACGGAAGGATGTGGTCGAACCTTGTGGTCACTCCCTTCCCCCGTGCCAGTTCTGGTTGGGCACTAACTGGCCTTTATTTATCTTCAGATTGATGAAACGGAAGATATACACTTTGCCTACGTACACATGCTCAGAATGTCAGAAGTGTTTGAAAACTAGTGGTTAAAAAGTGACGACTGAATTCCTGCAAGATAAACACGCAGACATTAACAGCCAACAGGTCAGAAAAAAAAAAAAAAAAAAATTAAATGTCAGGTTTGTCCTAAATCTTGATGCAAGTACAGGCATGCAAATGGTCACAGAATAGCACCAATCTTTCAAAACACAAGTAATTTTCTTTACAATATAAATATCACCTACAACTGAGATTTTGGCTGCACCAAGTCATGAGTGACATCAGTGTTTTTGTCTCAACTTTTGTTAAACAATGTGTGACAACTGTAGGTTGATGACAGTCACAAACATTGTTCTCTATCCTCATATTGTAAGTTCTACTTTCAGGTCTTGTAATTGCTCAACTGAACATTTACCTTGCATCTTACAAGCTGACTATTTGACTCAAGATGGTTCAGTGCTTAACGAAAAGCTAAAATAACGTTATTGTATGATAAAGTATCACCTTCAAGGTTAATTCCACTTACAATTCTGCACATGCCACCTGGTGGCTAAAATCCTGTTGTATTTGGGGGTACTCCAGTGCATGTATCAACCAATAAGTTACACATCACTACAGTATGTGTCCTTTGAGATCTCGAAGTTGATCCAAGTGGAATGGAAAGTGCTTTGTAACGTAGCAGGGTACGAGGGTGCAGTGACATGAGGGGCGGGGGTACAGGAATAAGGGTGATAAAAATAGTCAACCAAGAGCGACAGATTAATGTCACAAAATGAAAGTGTACTGACCTGGTGCAAACAGAACAAAAGAGACTGACCTGTGGCTCAATATTTTCATCCACTCAATAACATTATAAAAATTACAATACAAAATACATACATAGCAGAAGACCTGTGTGGTTCAGATTCTTAAGTTGGCGGGTTTTTTTTTTTTTTTTTGTCAATACAGAAAGTTGTAAACTCTGTAAGATGTACTTTATAATTATCTGTCCCAGCACATTTATACTATGCCCGCAAAAAAATAAATACTTCAACAAAAGTGGACAAAATGAGATCACTGACTCACAAGAAGAAATAAGATCAAATTCACCGAGAAAACCATTGAAAACAGACATGTTTTGCAAATGGGATGGAAAGTTTCGAGGCACAAAGCTGCACTTCTTGAAGCAATACAGTTCATCACAATAATCCCTCGAGACAATGGTACTTGCTCTAAAGACCACCTCTCGTAAAAGGCCACAAACCTGTTTAAAACCACCCTTTCATGACACTGGTCGATTTTTCTCACCGATTCAGCTGTACTTAAGGACCACCTACCACGTGAGACCACTTCCTGCTGGCACTAGAGACGGTCTCCAGTAGCATGTACCACTGTTCTGTTCTGATGCTAATACGGGGTACATGGCGTAAAATATGTCCTACAAGTGATTATATATGGCTAGACTACAGAGTGCTGAATGTACTATCGTAAATATACATGGTGTAAATGGCTACCTGGTATTCCTGGTATTGGTCACCGTCGCAATGTATCACGATACATTACCACGTGGACTGTATGCATGTATTTCGATTGCTCGTTCTCTATACAGCAAGGTCAAGTCATCAGATAATGGACTGTGAGGCCATAGGTGCAGATAGTAATTAAATATGATCAAATCTTGATGACATACGAAATACTGATATAAGAAAATCAAACTCGATCCCGATATTCAGCACTGACATCATGAAATCAAACCTAGTAAATCTGTTATCACATCGGTATTACGAAACCAAATCTGTAATACATATCAGTCTCTTTGAAAGTAACACCAGAACTGTATCTTGACACTAATCACCAATATATGTACATAAATCATACAACCAGTCTTTGTAATCTTGATTACTACACACGATACAAAACCTTCCTTTCACTTTTTTTTTGTTTGAAAATATTTTTTACAAAATTTCTAGTTTGTTTTCACATTAACACCAGGAGTTCATGTGCGAAACAAACTGAGAATCATGCAAAACCTTGGGACCGTAGTTTATTTTTACATATATCAGAACTTGGCCTGTGATGACAACCGTCAGCCCACCTGTTCAAAACATACACTGTGGTTGCAATTGATGGATCTTTCAATGCATATGCACATGGTTTTCGTAGTCTTTTATCTTGTATCTTTTCCCACTGATTTCTGTTGCAATTTAAGCACTTCTGTCAATTACTTTTTCTTTCTTTCTTTCTTTTTTCTGGACAACTGCTGGTACAGTCGCACAATAATTGTTACAGACTGAAAAAAGCATAAAAGATTTGTTTTTAGCTGTAACCCTCTGGACCCGAAATATTTTGCGACTCAATGTATTTAGAGCCAATAAATTAGCTCTAAGAGCCCAGTCAGTTAAAGGAGGGCACTCATTACGTTGTATTTTAAGTGTTTTGGGAACTTCATGTCAGGCACTTACCACATGTAAAATGGTTTAGTTATATTTTATTCCATATTTCTAAAATCTGCATTTTAATGTTGCTGAAATCAGCTTTACCTGTCAAATTACCGGAAGCGGCAAACCTATGGAAGATCAAAGGCGATTTCGCGGATCACGGGAGTCCTACTTCTGCACCTAGTTTTTTTTACTTGATGAGAATAAACTCCTAGTTTCAAATTGAAGTGGTAGGAAATGTAACGAAAACTAATAATATATGTCAATGTATATGCAGCAGTTGTTTAAAACTGTTTTTAATAACTCGTTTTAGCGAGAAAAAAGCAACGTTTACGAGTCACGATATGTCACGTCTTTCCTCGCGCGATCTTGGACATATTTATAGCCAAATTTGGAAACAGCGGTATTCTGCAGCCTTCTACACCTCCGTGCGGTACAGAGTTCCAAGTTTTTCATTGACTGCGAACAGACGAAAATGCCAAGGTGTGTTTCGTGCGGTAGCACAGCCACCGAATATCCAGAAAGATATTTTCATTCTTGGCCAAAAGACACATCATTAGCAGACAAATGGAATGCTATTATGAAAATCCCAGAAGAAGTATTGGCAGCATACAAAAGCACGAAGTTGTGTTCAGCGCACTTCAAGCTGCGTGACGAATTCCGATCGTTTGATAACTCCCGGAGCTCATATTATCGCTCACGTTACACGGTCACGATTTACGACCGATTATCATGAACGGAGTAAATTCATTGATAAATAATAATTGATTTGATTGAAACACATAACATATGCATATTCTTTACGTCGATAACGACCTCGGAAACAATTTTCATAATTTGAAGTGGCTTTGTGTTGAACAATGATCATGGTGCGCTTGGCTTCGCTATCAACCGATGGCTATGATTGGCCAGTTGTATAGTCGCTTCTAATTGGTCCGACATCTCGACTGGCTTCGCGTAATGGTGAACTGCTGGTAATGTGGGGGTTTTAATATTTGGCAATAAACATCGGAAATTTGTGAAAATTAATAAAATAAACATCAGATATGAAATCCTGATGAAAAATCCTTTCCAATGATGTATAATACAACGTAAGGAGTGCCTTCCTTTAAAACAAACAAACTGAAATTGACCACTCATTTAGCTTTAACCCTCTGGACCCGAAATATTTTGCAACTCAATGTACTTAGAGCCAATATATTAGCTCTAAGAGCCCAGTCAGTTAATACAAACAAACTGAAATTGACCACTCATAGCGAAGACCAGACTTTGCAAGTAGCAGAGAAGCTACAGGTTGGTACCAGTGCCTTACCGCATCTAGCTTCTCTCGTCTAAGCTTGACCATCATACTTACCAAATAGTGACTAACTGTCAACATACAACGCCAAACAACCCAGCTTTTGACACAAATCCATCCCCACTTTTTACCGTAAACGACAAACGGCAGTGCAGCGGGAACTTACAATGACAAGTAGGCTAAACTGACTGCTTTGGAGCTATCAATGACAGTTAACCAACCTGCTGACATCGAGTCTGCATATGATATCTGTGCAACCATCTGGCTGTACTTTGCCACACCGTTTTTTTTTTTTTTTTTTTTTTTTTTTTTTCCCCAATAGCATTTTGATACTGTTTAAGCACTAAAAGATGCTACCAACCCAAGCATCCGGCATTTTGGGGTTTGCTTAAATAAAAGCTGGCAGAGAAATAAGTTTGTTTTTTTTTTCATTTTTTTTGTTTTTTTGTTTGTTATGACAACTACAACGTATTTACATTGACCATAAACACCACAGTACTGAGCTAAACCAATACGGTGTATGTAACAGTGAAATCACAATGTGCCTTACTGTCTGTTTTTTTAAATTAATGATAAACCGAATGTGTAACCGGGTCATTTTGCTTTCACCAGAAGAAGGGCCATGAATTGCTGTCACTCCCTCTGAACATGTCCGTACTTCCAGATTTGCTGTTACCTCCACTGAACACAAAGAAGTTGTACCCATTTTTTTTTTTTTTTTTTTGGTCATGCTGAAATTAGCTTGTGGTACAGAAGTGTCACTCTCGCCGTGTTCTTTTTCTGGGCACACTGAAATCGTATTCCGAGTTGATCTTGCTGTGTTTCAGCTGTACTTGTGACTGGGCTGTCAGCTGAAGTTTGATCGCACTCGCATTCAGTTTACCCGATACAGTCAGCAACCCCTTCAGTCCTTTCATTTTCATGCTGTGTAGTGTCACTGATAGCGGCGTGATATCCATCTGACCTTGAGACTCTAACTCCGTGTCTCCTGTCACCCCCAGCGAACTGTTAGGCCTTGAAGAGCCCTTGCAGCCCAGCATATCTGCTGGGCTCTCTGCTTTTAACATAGAATCTATTGTCAAGCCAGGGAAAGGAGTTCCGTTTGAGTTCGAACTAAGAAACTCACGAACATCCACCTTTGTCTCTGTCCCACTAACAAATGGACCAGTTGTTTGGGCTTGACTGGCAAACGGTTCGCCACCACTCAGTAAATACTCGGGGTTCAGTATAGACTCACCACACGCTTGTGCCAAGGCCGCAATATTGGGATTTGTAGCCTCACTCTGAGATTCAACACCGACTTTGGACGCAAGTTCTTCAATGGTGGTCTTGATATGATCTTCTTCATTCTTACCATTTACACCTTTCTTCTCCTGCTCCTTCCCGTTCACTTGCTCATGATCGGAGGTGTCGTTCCCCACTTTGGCATTATCGTTCGTTTGACTGGACTTCCCTTTGGCACCTTTAGCGTCTGTACTGTTTCGGCTCGATCTTGATAGCCTCCTTTGTCGTTTCTTTCCTTCTTTTTCAGCCTTCTCCTGGCTGTTTGTCTCTGTGTGCCCATTCTCCTCCTCTTCCTCGC
This sequence comes from Hermodice carunculata, assembly GCA_964020975.1. NCBI lineage: Eukaryota > Metazoa > Annelida > Polychaeta > Eunicida > Amphinomidae > Hermodice > Hermodice carunculata. The sequence goes on along the minus strand of OZ026615.1, from coordinate 19,706,852 downwards.
TGTCCTCTTCGTCTTCCATGCCCTCCGCTATTACTTCCACACGTTCCCGCACCACCGGGTCAATCTTGGACAACGTATGTACAAGATGCTTGGCCCAACCCACGTGCAAAACAGGGGTAGAGCTGCCCTCCTCCCATTGACAAATTCCATCATAGAACTGCAACAGGTATCCGTACACCTCCTGGTCTCGTAGGAACGGCACACCGCCAGACTTGCATGACACCTGGGTCGAGTTACAGTTGTCGGCAGTGTGCGGGCCATCAATTGCAACCATTTTGATAATATGCGGAATAAGTTCATTGGCGATCTCAAGAAACTCCTTATAGATCTCTTCATCTTCTCTGTTGTAGTTATAACTGCAAGATTGGGAAATAAAGACAAGCATTGATTACGACAATTTCAGACATTGAAAAAGCTGCTGTAAAAAAATTTTTAGGCCCGGGGGACCTTATGCTGAGGTATCAACATGTAACTTTTTCCGGTTAAAAACTACGAGAAATGGTCTACTGCTACACGTTGTCCCCTTCTGTTACCATCAAAGATGACACACGTGATTAGCCAACAGCTGTCCTCTAAGCACCCCGGGCACACTGTGCACCAAGAAAAGCTGTTGACTCAAAGGGTTAACAGGGATGAAAAAGACTTTGGTGAAAAAAAAAAAAACTGAAACCATACCCCACCCCTTCATTTTTTACCAGATTAGGGCTTTCCGGGCAAAGAGGACATCACTTTTTTGGAAGGCTTTTCAGGAGGGGAAAAACTGAATTCCTGAAAAAAAAAAAGATGACTTTTATCCCTGCTTAAAATGAAATTATATGAAATATTCTGAAATATGGCATTCTGTGCATTTTACATACACCATGAGATCTCACGGGCTACTGTGTTTCAAGACCAATATCCCACCAAAATCAAGTATTTTCAGTTGCATGTGAGCTCCACAGTGATCTCCATCATCACTGCCTTCACACTGAAAACACTCCAATTGACCCTTTCCTGCCTTTACTGGCTGGTGGTCAGATGTCGTCTGCTTAATGTTTTTGAATAATTTATACTGTGATGAGAAACAATTTGAATGAAAGTTGCACCTGAGATCAATGAAGATAACATGCCTCACTTTGACAAATTTCTTTGGTGTGGGTTCGGTGCCAGGCACCCAACCCATGTCAAGGAAAGCGGTTAAGAAATAAATTCAAGGTCTTCACTAAAATAGGCCAGAGAGATCTCTCTGGAAGACTTCACGATATGCTAAATGAATCGGCAATTATACCCACAAACATGGACTAATATGACCATCCCCAAACACACTATTCAGTCATTAATGACCTCAGAACTGCATCTGCATGGCAGTAGCTTTCCTTCAGTTGTGTTCATTCATACATGTACATACACCATCTACATGGATTCATAAAAAATACAGGGCTTTTGGAAATTCTTAATTTAATTTCCATTTTGTTTCTGGTCAAATTTACAAGTGATAAACAGTCAAGCACTTTTTAAAACATAACACAAAAGCATTACTCCCTTTTTTTATGTTAATCAGATTTTACAAAATCACATTATTGATATCCTGGGGGCTTCAAGATTATGCTTCGTGGAATTCAAGTACAAGTTTTATGCAAACATAATCTGCGGTAGGAGAACATGATCAATTAAATGCGACTACATAATTTATTTCACTGTTGTTTTATTTATGTAAATTTTGCTACTAAATATAAATCTACAAAATTGCTAACATATAAAACATGGTGAAAAGTATTTTAATGCAGACTTAATAGGCACAGGGTCCATAATTATTAATTTCAAGCTTAAGTGAAATGGCTAAAAAGCACAAAAATTTGCATACCTGAAAATAAACGCATTAAGAGTACACTTATAGTCATCATGAGAAGTTATATGGAGGGTCTAAATTGGATCTAACATGTCTTTCTGCACTCCTCTAATGCAATACAAGGCTACTGCCTAACTTCACTCCATACAGTGATGCAAGTCTTAGTAGCGGTGGCACTGACTTGTCAGGCAAAGCAAAAACTACTGCCTTCATACAGGGAAACCTTGTTATAATGACGCTACATGTTCCCTGCAAAATGTGTCGAATATCTGAATATGTCATATAAATGAGTCCAATAGTAAAAGCCCCACAGGTGGTGAAATGTGTTGAACTGTGACTAGTGTGAAAATTCACTGAAAAAGCTTTTCAGTGGGGGGTTTCAAGCCACCAGGCCCTGGTCTGGTTCTCAAATAGCAAAAAGAAAATTTGACTTGAAGGCCTTCAAAACTTGTGTGCCTGGGTGAGTATGTCAGATATATCTGAGTGATGTTTTATAATAAGGTTTCACCCTAAGAAACATGTTCTTGGTATTTGAACGAGAGTCTTTTTCAAGAAATTTGAATATATCCAATTCCCATGACATTGCACCTTAATACACTGACTGAGGAAGAGTCAATGACTGATGGCTCTTTGAGCACCGCAATCTCTCCCTTCATTACCTTGTGCTGTACTCACTTTTTAATGACAGAACTTGCCTCCGCCCAGCTCCTTAAGGCATCCTTATAGCGCCCTTTGCGGTAGTAGTAGCCTCCCAAGTAGGTGTAAGGGTACACGTGCTGGTTCTGCAGGAACTTCTTGGCTGACTCGATGGCCTCTGTGAACAGCTGCTCTGGGGAGCAGCGATTTTCACTGGGACAGATCTCTTCTAGGTCACCTAGATTGCCGAGGGCCATTGGGTACCTGTAAGCAGACGAGGACAACAGACCTTGAAATATCTGGACACCGCCAGGGTTATCTGGAGTGGTCTCCTGTGACAGGTGACCTCTGATGCAGGGTTAAAATTAAAATGTCAATAGAAAAGACCTGGGACTCTCCCATAGTTGTATTTCATGGCAGGACTTTCTGAAAAAAAAAAAAAGGATCATAATTATATATATACCTTCAACCTGCTGATCCCTTTTCAAATAATTTCAATTCTGATTTTACACAATTTTTTTTCTTCATCTTCATCTTCATCTCTAAGCAGGGGGGTAAATATTTTGTTTCACTGCCAGTTTTCATGGCACATCACATATAAACCTTTCCATCTAAACCTAGCACAACCAGCTGGAGGCCAAATATTATCTGCTTTTGATGTTTCTGCTTAATTTCAAAAAGGTACTATAAAACAAGTTGAACAAGAATTGTAGATGTAACCTACCAAGATGACATGACCCAGATCAACAGCATTCCTTGGCATGGGCTGGGCACTGAACATCTAAGCCAAGCCAAGGATAGCTGTCCACTCAGTCTGAATTAAAGGAGACAGGGTCAAAGGTTTTTTCTCACGCTTCCAGCCTGGAAAGTCATGAACCACTGAAGTAATGATTCACAGATCAACTAGACGTACCTTCAACGCAAAGCCTTGACTGAAGGGTCCGCTATTTGCTCAAATTAAGCCACGGTGACACCAAAATTTAATCATTTCATCTGGCCAGGTAAGATAAGCATATTGCCAAATTTTGAACAAAATACATGGAGGTATTCTGTAGATATCATGGTAACGAGAATGTGCACATCTGGACGGACAGACATCCGGACAGAAGAACAAACCCGAAAACATAAAGGGTCCCCCTATGTGGTGGACCCTAACTATTCCTATCAAGCTTTAATAAGAGCATATTACATGGCGGCATTCTTAAGATATCATGGTAACAAGCCCTAACAAACATCTAACTAAGCTGCCATTTGCCCAAATTAGATCATGGTGACACCAAAATCTCATCAGTCCATACTGTCATGTAAGATAATTATACTGCAAAGTGTGAACAAAATACACAGAATCTTTCTGGAACAAGATATGTTTGTAAAACATAGATGCCCCCCTCCCTCATTACCCTTGCCCTCGCTACCTTATTGATAGTGGTAGAAGGGGCACTCGTGACCTTACAAAATTAGTGAAGGTTGATCATACATCAATGTCACATATCTTTATACTTTAACCTAGCCCTTAAAAAACGACTAAAAAATTGGGCAATATAAAAGTTATAGCTGAAAAATAAGTCATCATTTAGAAACCATACTCAGCAAAGTGGCTTTATGACCTTGGAAATTAGGGCACGGTCACTCATTTTCACTTGACCTTCTTCAGTTATTGTGCGAAAAACAAAAAAGGAAGTCTACTGTCTGTGTGTGACCCTCAAAACTGGGTCAAGGTCACCCATCTACAAACTCAAACAAGCCCTTATAGGCAACCATAAAGCTGTGCAATATAAAAGTGCTACCTCTAAAATGCAAGTTATCATGCAGAAACAGTATTCAACCAAATGGCTCTGTGACCTTTGAAATTAGGTCAAGGTCACCCATCTTCAAACTTGACCTAGACCTGAATACGGACAATTATCCAGTGCAATATAAAAGTCCTAGTTTAAAAACCTCTTCAGTTATCATGTGGAAACCAAAATTAACTCAGGTACCAACGTGACCTTGGAAATTAAATCAAGGTCACCAAACTTTAAGCTTCTTCTAGCCCTTAGCAAGAACTATAGACCTGTAAAGTATCCCAGTCCTAACTTAAAAACTTCTTGCGTTATTGTGCAGAAACCACAGGAAGAATCAAACCATATTCAGTAAAGTGGTTCTGTGACCTTTAAAATGAGGTCAAGGTCATCTATCTTCAAACTTCGCCTAGCCCCAAATATGGACTATAATCCTGTGCAATATAAAAGTCCTAGCTTAAAAACCTCTTCAGTTATTGTGCAGAAACCAAAGTTAACTCAGGTACCACTGTGACCTTAAAAATTAGGTCAAGGTCACCCATCTTCACACTTCGCCTAGCTTTTGATTAGAATGATACACCTGTACAGTATCAAAGTCCTAGCTCAAAAACTTCTTGAGTTCTTGTGTGGAAACCACAGGAATTCTACAATCTCTCTGTGACCCCGAAAACTGGGTCAAGGTCATCCATCTTCTACATAAATCTAGCCCTTACAGAGAACCATAAAGCTGTGCAATATAAAAGTTCTAGCTCCAAGGTATAAGTCATCATGCAGAAAGCATGAAACCATATTCAGTGAAGTGGCTCTGTGACCTTTAAAATGAGGTCAAGGTCATCCATCTTCGAACTTCGCCTAGCCCCAAATATGGACTATAATCCTGTGCAATATAAAAGTCCTAGCTTAAAAACCTCTTCAGTTATTGTGCGGAAACCAAAGTTAGCTCAGGTACCACTGTGACCTTGGAAATTAGGTCAAGGTCACCCATCTTCGAACTTCGCCTAGCTTTTGACCAGAATAATACACCTATACAGTATCAAAGTCCTAGCTCAAAAACTTCTTGAGTTATTGTGCGGAAACCACAGTCTACCGACCGACCGACATGTGCAACGCTATATGCCCCACCTTCTTCGAAGGGGGGCATAAATATGGTAACAAGCCCTAACAAACATGTAATTAGGCTGCATTTGCTCATATTAGGTCATGATGACACTAAAATCTAGTCAGATCATATTTGCATACAAGATAATCATACTATAAAATTTGAGTAAGATACATGGAAGTATTCTGGAGATATTGCAGTAACCATGCCCCAAACGAACATATAATTAGGTCATGGTGACATCGAAATCTAATCAGTTCATCTTGGCATGCTACATGTAGATAGGCATACTGCCACATTTGAGCAAAATACATTGGAGGATTGTCGAGATATTGCGGTAACGGACCCTAACAAGCATGTACATGTAATTAAGCTGCCACTTGCTCAAATTAGGTCATGGTGATACCAAAATCTAACAAGTTCATCCTGCCAAGTAAGGTAAGCATATTGCCAAATTTGAGCAAAATACATGTACATGGAGGCACTCTGTAGATATCACGGTAACGAGAATGTGAACATCCGGATGAACATGGCAAGTTTGATCTACTAATCAACTTAAATGATGACAGAATGAGAATACTACAAACACATAACTTCAACCCATGAAGTGTTCATACATTTTTTACAATTATAGTATGATCCAAAATATTATGATGAAACTTGTGTCCAACCTCAGGATCTCCTACATGACATTCTACAAGCTGAAACCTAACATACCACTACATCCACCTAGTTCCTCTTGTGTTCACTTGCATGTACAAAGAGGCAAAAGCAGTTTCAGTGCAAAAGGAGTTAATGACAACCTTAAAGGGTTAACAATCCATATTCCCTGCCACAGATAGACCCATCCCTAAATATGATGCAAACAAAAATCTGATGACCTCCCAACTCATGGTCATGTGATCAATCTCTCACTGCAGTCCCTGCCTACAGTGCAGGGTCCATTCAATGCCTTTCCTTGCCACTCTTTTTTTCTAAATCTGCTGTTCCCATCCAAGGCTCATTTAAATTAATGAGAAGACACCTCCTATTTACCCATACTGACTGATGCAATTAGTGAAGTGGTTCCCAGATACTGGGGTCAGGTTGGAAATGTTGTAGCAAATATCCATCAATTTTAAAGCTGGTTACAGGTAATGAGGGCATGTGCGGAGAAGGTCAAGTTTATTCAACGCACATGATCAGATGTAACGACAAGATCTATCACGCTGCATATGTAAAAAGATCTGGTATCTAACTGCAAAGAGTGTGTAAATCCTTGCAGGCAAGCAGGGGTGGCTCCAGAAATTTGAAATCATTTAATAGATCATTAAGTGGACTGGGAATGTAAATAGGAAATTGCCGGGTAGTACGTGATAGCGGAGCCCTGGTGAAGTGCCGTGCACACGCAGAAATGCGATCTGTGGTGATGGGCAGTGCATCCAGGCCTGCCTGCACGTGCATTCACTTGGCTAACTGCCGATGACTGAGCCTGGATCCAGGTAGCTAGTGTTTGTGTATTATGTGTTGTGATGCTGCAGCATGCATGGCCTAATTGTAAAGCACACCTGCATTCAGCCACAGAAAAGTTGTGAACCTGTGCTTAATGGAGCAATCGGATTCCTCCTCTGCAGCTTACTCGCAAATTAAACTGAACTTGACACAATCTGATGCTGGTGCTAAGTGATATGAAAACACAGATTTTGAGGGCACTGACTGCGGGTGGCTATAATTTCTGCATTTTTCCACACGCTCACTGAATATGTAGATTTTACGATATGCAAGTATACACAACTGCCTTTCCCGCAATGTGTTTTGTCTTGGCAAGCCTTCTACTATCCAAATTAACAAGTACAAGTGTTTTACACTACCAATAAACATCAATTCAGAAAGAGCTCAAGATATGACAAAGACCACTGGTAATGCTCAAATGGTTCAAGGAGACCCAACAACATTGAGCTTGGCCACATGCATGCACATCAGTCAATTTTGAGCTGAGTATCTGGAGTGCAAATACCCACTAGGGAGATTTTACAGGCCCTAATTTGCATACTTCTACAGTGATGCCAGCCGTATCATATGGGTGTATCAGTCTTACATGTACTTTGGCTCAACCATTTACATTCAAATCCAAAATTGTGTAATCTTTAAACTGCAACAGGGTGGGCATGGGGGTGGGGGTTGGGGGTTGGGGGTTGGGGGTTGGGGGTTGGGATGGAATGGGTCAATTTGTGCTACATAGGTACATGAATGTGTAGTTTTCAAAGCACCCAATCAAACTAGATCTTGTCATCTTAATTGAAGGTAATTACACAAATATGATAAATTCAAGGTACAAAAAAAAAAAAAAAAAAAAGAAGAAAAAAAAAGAAAAGAAAAGAAAAAGAAAATCTATATTGTGGTCTTGTTGCCCCCTCCCCCCATGTATCATATATTTTTGTAAAATATTTAAAAAACAAGAGGCCCATGGGTCTGGTGCTCTGCTGACATGATTATAATCTGATGAACATCAACATGATGCAAACGGTCAAACGTCCACATGAACACACATTTGTGGTACATTTGGTAACCTTCCCCTTATTCTCTGTCAACATACTGAATTTCATCTCCTTACCTTAAGGTGCCAAAGGCCAAGCTCAGCACATATCAAATTGTGCTTTCTAAGTCAGCCTCCTATATCTATGTCTTCTCTTACATGTATAAAAAAATATACCCTTTACAAAGAAACACTCCATGGATTCATCATGCACCTAAATTCATGTGTTCCCATTTCAGCTAGGCGACTGGTGGCAAAGGTTGCAGGTTCGAGTCCCGCTCGTTCCGAACATGAAATATATTTTTCGGCATTTCCTTAATGCTGGTGGATTTAAGTCCCTGATTCTGGAAATAAATGCCGACTCAGTAAATAAACTGCATTATATACTGTGTTGATATGGCACTCGCACATAACTACCTCCATTGAACCATTCTTTTTTTAGGAATGGGGATTTGGTTGAGTGGATATGTGCGTTTCCCATTTCAGCTAGGCGACTGGTGCCAAAGGTTGCAGGTTCGAGTCCCGCTCGTTCCGAATACGAAAAAAAACAAAAAACAACAAAATTAACTCTAGAAATTTTCAACTATCGAAATCCGACCTTTGGACACATTTGTACAATTTGATGATAACAACAAGTTATACACATCAGTGTACACCAAACCAACTGAAAATGAATACTTATCTGCATTTTAGTTCTGCGCACCCAAAACACTCTAAGAAGGGGGACCTTAGGGTAAGCTCCTATGGGTCAAAAGGATCTGTATAAAAAATGAAGATTTTGAGAACCTCTCTGCCACAATCCTGCACTTTTTTACTCTGAGGGGCTACCCCTCCGGGCAACTTCAGGCAGCTTTAGACAAAGTCAGAGCTCTGGATGGACAAATGGTTTTACACTCAAGGAGCCCCACAGACACAAGAAGAACAACAAAACAAATTGCTCATGATCACCCAATATCACCCAAGTTTACCTCCTCTGAAGGGCATTATCCAAAATGACTGGGGCACACTAGAGGCCTTTAGATATGGACCAATTCTACAACAAAAAGAGGTCACTCTCAGCTTCCGCAGGCCTACGTAATAGATCTGCTGCTGAAATCACACACTAGATATGCTTCTATTCGACATTCACCTCCCAAGTACAAGGTCACTGAAATGAATCCCAGCAATACAAGAAATTGCAGGTATTGCCCCAAAATAGACACCTCGGGAGTCATCAGAAACAGGGCGCAATTACAGCACACCATGTGGGGGCACCTGCAAACACAATAATCTGGTATACCTCCTTATCTGCCTAACCTGTAACAAACAATGTGTGGGGCAAACATCGCGCCACTTCATGGAACAGCTTCAGGAGTATACCTTAGTCTTTCAGTGGTCTCTACGAGACTTGTGGTGGGCATAGTGGAGTGCAGCGAAGCGGAATGGAACACCACCCACTATAAATCTCGTAGAGATCAATTAAAGACTGTAGCCTACTTAGAATGCTGTCATTGTTTGCCCATTATAACAACAATAAAGTGATTGACAAGAAGTTTTTCTCGCATGCGGCAAGTATCAGTTCATTCATAGTGAACGTAAGTGTGGGCGTGGCCGGGAAGAGATTGAATGGGGCTGACCATGGACATTCCACATTTGGATTTTTTAAATGCGCAGGAGTTGACTGCCATTCCTGATGACTTATTAGACATCTCAGTACCCAAGACCTGCTAGGAGGAGCGGTAACACCCGAGGAGTTAAAGGAAAAAAAATTGAAAGAGTCTGTACCGAAACACACACGCCCACAAAATAGATGGGCGGTCAACATGTATGAAGACTGCACCATGGAAGAATCAACGTGGGGAAATGCAGTGGAGTGAGTTTTCCCAACAGAAAGGGATATTACCAGCATTGATAAATTGCTTAGCACATGATGATTTGCAGGAAAAGTAGCCTGCAAATGTTAAAGTACATATTTTATGTTCAAGTGAAATTTGATTATCCTCCACTGTGAAGATGCAATGCATAACAAATTGTGGTTTCATTTACACTGTCTTCTCTATAGTCTTGTCATGTCTTTACCCTTTAATACAAAGGTCTTACACGGTAGGACAATGCCACGTTTGCCAAGTGCTTCAGAGTGACAGGCAGGGCTAGGTCTTGCCTCGCTTATCTGATATGAGCCAATCAGCGGCCTCTTCTAAGTTCTGCTTCATTAGGGTCTCTCCAACTCTTAAGAGTTTTCTTAGGGATTTAGAGGGACCTGAGGAAATGCCCCGATTGGCTGATGCGACCTGTTGGCTTTCAGTTGCGTTCTACATTTAGTGACATTCAGCAGCCACTTGGCAGACATTTTGCTAAACAAGACCGTACATGTCTGCACCTCCAGGTTCAGATCCTCGAGTATAGCATTGTCTTGAATTACCTTGAAAACAAGGTCAAGGTTTTTCAAAATTGAATAAAATTTGACCATTGGCTCAATGTATGCTTAGTGTAAATTTGCAAGTTGCATCCCAATTTATAATCAAAATAATGAATTTAATCTGTAACACTAGTTCCACTTCATGCCACCAGGACTCCATATCATAGACTTGTCTGTGAAATATAATTCTGTAATGTGTATTGATACATGTGCACAAGTTCAGATGTAATGGCCATAACACACACACAAAAAATGATTTCCTGTAATATATTCCCTCCATGACCTTGAGAAAGTAGATCAAGGCCATCCATATTATGCAACAAAAAAACTACATATGATACACATTTGTGGTTCATATGGCATCTTTAACCTTATTCTTTTTCATTGCACAGAATTTCATGTGTTTTCAACACCTTTTGGTCCATAATTTTTTGTAGCATTGCAGGTGCTACCACTAAAATTCAGCACAAGTTTTGTCTTTTTGCTGATTTTATATCCCTACCAAGTTTTATGATAGTTCATGAAAAACTCTTTGAATGCAGCTTTCTCATTATTTTCACATATCACCCTGCATATTGGCCCAAATATTATAGGCCTATAATACTGCAGGTAGCACCACCGATATTGAACTGGACCTTAGATTTTCATACACTTTATAAGTCATAAAAGTTATACCGGGCTAACTCCAAAGCTGTGGACTGTGTCACATTCACAAGCACAAAGTTTCTGGATGGACCGACACAATGATGGACAGACATGAGTGATTGCATGAGCTCTGCAACCTTTGGTCAACAAAGGTAAAATGCCTGGTTCCAATCTGTCCAAAATAGCATTCAGAAATAAATGCTTTTAAGTTTCATAACAAGAGGCCCATGGGCCAAATGCTCTGCTGGCACTATGGCTATATTGCACCTCTTCATTTCAAAGTTCCCAGAGCAGAGCATTCACAAAATGACCCCAATATTCGAACTGGCCATTTGACCTTGATCTTCAACTCGGATTAAAAAATTGCTAGTGTTCAAAATATGCGCCCTACATCCAGCTTTTCAAATATAGTCTGTTTGTTCAAATCGGGTAATGACTTTCAGAGTTATTGAGGAAAAACAATTGACTTGGACAAGCGCCAAACTCCATAATTACTGGGTCACTGTGACCCAAAAGCAGGTCACCAAGTGCACTTTATGTATTATGTAATCAAGTGCAATTTCGATCTGGAAGCTCAATTCTCTTTGCCATTGATGTCCAAGCTACACCCTGCCATTACAAAATCACCCTTTCAACTTTAGAGGCATGGTGACCTCACAAAAATAGGTCAAGGTCACTGATATTATATAGCATTCTACCTTTGGCCATGGTCTATACATCATATAAATTTGGCATGTCTAATCCAATTACTTTCCGAAATATGGAATTTCACATCTTAAAACACATTTTGGCTCATAATTTGTCAAATTATGGGTGGTGCCACTAGCATCATTAGATATTTAGACATTGACCTCCCCCACAATCCCACCAAATTTGGAGAAGATCCTCTAAAAATTAAAGATGCTAGAGTGTTCACAAGATTTTCACATTTTGACCCCTATATTACATAATGTAGGTGGTGCAACCAAGTTCGAACTCGGCCTAGATTTTCATACACCCTATCAGTCCTAAAAGTTATAGTGGGTTAACATGAAAACTGTGGTTGGTATCGCGCTGAGCAAAAGTTTACAGACAGACGGACGGACAGACATGAGCAGGCGCATAAGCTCTGTGACCTTTGGTCAGCAGAGCTAAGAAGAGTATAAATACAAAGAGATAGCTGGTTTTAAATAGGAACCTGGTCCATCGTAAGATGCATCTCTGACAAAAATTTGGTAATGCTGTGGTCAATATTTTTGAGATATAGTGGTAATGCTGTCAGGGTTGACGCCCCTCAGATAGCATTGAAATAAATACATTTAAAGTTTCATGAAAAGGTTAAAAATAATCAGAGGAAGCTGGTTCTCAATAGGAACCTGGTCCATCATAAGGTTCTTCTGAGATATGATGGCTACTTCTTCTTGTGCGCCACTGAGATGGCCGTGAAATAAACACTTTAAAAGTTTCATAAAAAGTTTTAAAATAATCAGAGAAGCTGGTTTTCGATAGGAGCCTGGTCCATTTTTGGTGCATCTCTGACAAAAACTTTGTACAGCTACAGTGTGTATTTTTTGAAATATCGCAGTGACGTCGACAAGCTGGATGGACAACACAGGGGACGACAATACCCTCTGGTACTTTATGTACTGAGGGTAATATAATGGTACATTGTGAAAAACCTGGATTCAATGATATCACTTTTCATCTCCTCGACTTCTGTTATTTTCTGTCATGTCTTCAATGAAAGCAGTTGTTTGTTTCCCACATACAATCCAGATTTATTTTAAACAATAATTTTGAACACAAAATGAGGAACTACTTGGGCATCAAAGGATGGAACATAACTTTCCTGATAATACATGTATAAGGGAACTTGACTTGAATTTGAAAGACAACCCTTTTGACTCCTACTGAGTCTTTTTTTCATGCTGCAAAAACTCTCGACTCCACCTGTTTCCCCCCAAGACCACTTTGGGACACAAACCCTTCTATTGGCCTATCACGCGAGGTTTCACTGTATTCATTAGTGAGGAGGTCCATGACCTTTGGAGTTAAAGGCTTCCCCACTCTTCAAATGATGCTGATCGATTGGTACTTGATTGTTCATCCTGTCTAGGGGCCAACATCACACCGCTGAGTCAACTTGTCCAAGGTAGCAAGCTCCAATCTCACACAATCTCCACTTTGATGTTAAAACTGACCTGTCAACATGGGCTGTTTACACATACATCTATTCTCTCCTGTCATTTCTACATCTCTTCCATATTTAAATGTCCCAGACTCCATACACTTAGAAACACTGAGACGACCATAGTTGTTCATAATGTCACGACTGTAGAACATGGACTCTGCATAATCTACACAGTCATGTATTTCCCTGCAATTGCACAGTGTATACTTGATGTAAACACAATTTCATTATTTTTTTAAATTGCAAGTTTTGCCAAAGCTATCAAGTTGTGATTTTTTTTTTTTTTCCTGTTCCAGTTAAATGCGTAAAATACCGTTCCGCTGTGTTTAATTTTCGTGGTTTTGTGCCGTGAATACACAAAAATAAAACTAAAGGAAAATAAATTCATCACATGGAATGACATGAGCAGTCAACACTGGTCCCTGAACAAACAATCCACACCAAGTACAGCTGCAGCTTCAGTCTGACTACTTAAGGCTAGGTAAAGCTGGAAACACTGAATGCCATACAAGTGGCCAGGACTCTGAATCAATGGGAATGGGCACAACGCTGAATACCTGACGATTTACATTTCGCAAATATAATTCTGATTTGTATGATTTCCAGCAAAACGATTACAAATATTCAAAAAGCTATCAAAGCCTGTTTACGCGCTAATTTTGAACACCTTGGTCCAGCAGAGCAGCAGAGGTCTGTTACTCAGGCAATTTAATCTGGCTATAAATTGAGGAAGTGCTGGTAAGGTCGGGATGATGCCCCCCTGCCTGCTACTAATGCCTGCCACTGCTCCCCAGCACTGACTCACCCACTCACCTTTGGTGAATAAGCTCTGCTTGAACAAACTTTCCACGGAAAAAAAAAGACACATCTCAATTTTTACTGCTAATGACTAGCTGGGGAACATCTCAGTTTGAGTGTATAAGGGGCGGCCTTTTGTACACTTCAATAATGGCACCAAAAGCCGCCTTCATTGCTGGAAAACATCAATGTCTGGCAAACTACGAGTTGGTCTCTCCAGAAATCTGATACATGACCCTCACAGCTGCTGATATGAAGAATCCATCAATTTGTACCCAAGGTGTCATGGGGACCGTTGATCTGCATGACATTAGCTGTATGGATCTCTCTGACTACACTAACACCTGTCTTCCAAGACCACCCTGGGGGATGACCACATTGCAGTCTCTCAAAGGACATTGAAATTAACTCTTCACATGCCAAATTTAGGACTGAGTCAACAGCTTTTCTCTAGAAGAGGCATGCTGGGACTTGAATGAAAGATCTTTTTACGAGGAATACGAATCCAAGATCATAATGATGATTCAGACTAGTTTCACTTCAGTTGATCGACTTTAGACGTGACTGGCACTGGAAGAAATAAATGAAAACTACTCAGAGAAGTATGGTAAAAAGGTGATCTTTTAAAGCAGGTGGTTTCTTTTTGGAGTGGCCCTCCCAGACAGACACCACTGTATTACATATACACATACAGTGCTACCTCTTGGTAACAACTCGCATCTCGTGACAAATTTTGACTAAGCATGGGTAAGTTATTAGACTAGTCCACCAGTAAAGGGGAAGTTCTGCAAGTCTGAGTGAGCCTTCTAATGCCATTGATTACATTCTTAAATTTTGCTGCCGCATTATTTTGTTCTTTGCAAGAGCGTCTTGGCACCTGCTCTACGGATGGTCTCTTATGGGAGGGTCAACTACACTTCAGTGTTCATAGTCTTCTCACTCATTAAAAGGCAGTTTCGCAATACAACTTCACACTCTTGACACTTGTCGACGTAATCAAGAGGGCTGAAATGTACCTCACCTGCAAGCAGTGTAACTGAAATGGTTGGACTGGCAATTACACTGCACATGTACTATACATCTCTACTTAATAACTGGTACTTCAAGCTTACTGCTGGTCTGAGTTACTTGAAATCATAAAGCATATACAGTAGAATTTCCAATTAAGACCACCTCCCTAAAGAGAACATTCCTATATTAAGACCACCAATTTACAGACCCATTTTGTTCAATCTTAAGTAAAGACCACTCCCTATTAAGACCACATTTTTCAGTCCCTTAGGTCTTAATAGGGAGATTACACTGTATACCCATTTCTGTTGAAGGCGTCAGCCTCCAGCAATGTGATGCCAATCTGTCAGAAGTAATTTACCATATTTCCTATCAAATTATACATGCACGAACATGTATATTACATGTACACTATTCAATGACAGCCAATAAATTCCCTACCTAAACATAATATTAAAATTACTTTGAGAGGAAAAAAAAAATGTTCTTATCCTTCAAAACAGAGTCATTTACACAGCAATATGGCTATTTTAACAGAATTTCTTTGAAATTGATTTCAAATCCATTTTTTCTGGCCATTAATGATGTCCCAACCCATGGCAAGGAAAGCTGTTGACCTGGGTCATGTCATCTAAAATTCTCATTTTTTTTTTTTTTTTTCATCACTGTTGAAATTACTCAAAATCACTGAAGCAGAAAACATTTGACCACCAGCTGATTTTAGTCCATTTCAGGGGTAAAGGGTTGAATCATTGGGTACAATACGGTGAAGTCTTTGGTAACAACTGGCACCAGCTGCGGCATGACTTGCCAGGCAATGCAAAAACCACTGACGCTCGACTCGGCACATCACTGCTTGAATGACAGCTCTAATAATGGAGAATTTAAATGTACAAATTTTTACGTTTTTAGACTAGAACCTGTTGTGGGAAAAGTGGAAATTGACAGAACAGGGAAATTCATGTCAAAAAGGTGCATTACAAGGCACATCAATAATCCATACCAACTGAACTTTTAAATGTATCTCTTAGATTTTTAATCAAACATCCAGTTCAACCAACTGAGCTACAGCACTGCTGTCACACCTGTACACATGAAAGTTACTGACTCATCTCAGAGGGGCAGGAATAATACACTGCTAATCACCAAAGTCTCCAGACCAGGAGCTGCTGAGTCAACTTGTGGTGACTCAACTGACGGAACCCAGTTGGACCACTTTCCCTGGATGATCTAAGCCGAGTATCCACATGGTCACACTCCATGAGTAAGTCTTCCAGGGTGAAGACAATGGTTCAGTGTAATATGAATATATAACAAGCTACCAACTTTTTCCTTATTTGGATGTGGCATGCAGATGTCAGACACTCTGCAGAGGTATGATTCACTCTTCATCAACATCACTTTGTACAAAGGGTTGAAGGCACAGGAGCATTAACTTCGAAGCAAGAGCTGGCTGCTTCATATGACAGATCCCACTCAAACTTTATATTATTACATGACCAAGTGTTAAAATTACGTGACAAGAAATACATACTGTTTGCGACCCGCCCACACACCGAGGACGATGCTAATGGGTGCTATGACTGTGGTCGGGTTGCCATAGTTATGTCTTTTCAGCTGGTCAAAAACAATCAAAACTAAAAAAGGATGAAGTTGTTTCACAGCAAATCTGTGTGCCTCCCGGGTAGAACTGCTTGCAAGCAGTACCAGCTAGCCCTGGCCATAAGCACACAGTTCCACTACCTACATGTTTTATTTTTGAAGCTACTGTGTATCAGAGATTTGAATTTTTTATTTACCTAACTAGCATAATTTGAGATGTTATAAGTACTGTTCATTATTCATTAGGTGCACATTTATCAATAACATATAGCAGAAAGGAAAATGACACATATATCTACCCTAGCTTCAATGATACTGGGCATTGAAAATTTTGAAATTTACTTACACAGCATAATTGTCAATATTACCAATTCTTATATACTGTTCACTGGGTTACTATTCATTGGGTTCTTCTCTATCAAAGACTTCAAAACAGAAGTTACATGGTATCTGTATCTATTATGGTTTTCAATATATCAAACATTTTAATTTTTAAGTGCTCCTAATTAGCATAAATTCTAAGACTGTCACCCGGTTCCTTATCTCACAAGCTGCACCTGTATGACAAGCCTCTAGGTAGAAGTTGGAATGGTATCTGCATCTATAACACTTTTCAAGATATTCAGCAATTAAATGTTGATTGCCCCTAATAAGCATATATCTTAAGAATGTGGTTTGGGTCACATATTGATTGGATGCATCAATATCATAAATATGTAAGTTAAAGTTCAAACTGCATCTCCATCCATAACACTTTGGAACCTATTCAACATCTGAATTTTTAAATGCCCCTAATTTGCATAAAAGATATTGGTTTGGGTAATACGATATATTCATTTGATACACCATTGTGTTATACTTTTGGAGATATGAGATTCACAATTTCATTTGCGTAATTTTAGACAGCTTGACTATTCCCCACATCATTACACCATTTCACCCACAGGGTACAGCCACTCCAAATTTGGAGTTCCTGGGCATTCTAGTTGCCAAGAAGGACTGTGGGCAAGACTTAGTGATCAGGAAAGAAACAAGAAAGACTTCCCGCAAAAACCAAAATGTCTGTTGAACGAGACAGCCACATGATGCGATGTTGCGGGATTCTACTAAGGCTTGATGTCAGTCTGTAGCTTTCTTGTCCTGGTATCATCAACGCAACAAAAAGGTGAGTCAGCTCCATTGCCAAGCAAAGATGCAGCTTAGGTGTCCATTATCCCACACAGCAGATCACATACACCAGATTAAACGTGGCCAAAGTACGCCCACATGCAGGACCGTACAGTGGACCACAGATATCATATTTAGCATTTACACTGGAACAACCCTGCAAAACTAGATGTTATGGACAATAACAAGGTTGGTTTCATTTCATAGGAAATCCTGAGCCCAACTTGTGATTGACAAGTTATTGTCAGAAAAACAATCTTCTGACCAGTGGTTCCCACGCAAGTCAAAACTTAATATAGAAAGTAATGCAGTGTCACCAAAGCCCTGACCAAAGCCGATTAACAAATCTGGTATCCTACTAATTTCGAAAGGGTACTTTATGTACCCTACTGACTTAAAAAAAACAACAAAACCACAGAAACCAAGAGGACCGTAACAGTTCTGTGCTCAGCTGACTTTGGATGCACAGCCTTTCAATTTAAAAGTTGTCCTGTGACCTTTGAAATAATATCAGTCACCTTTGTTTAAGACCATCATCATTGTTTGCCGTTACAGTCTGTCACATCCAGTTCACAGTAATCCTTTTTTAAATGAAGAGTGATCCACTACTATGAAGATACATGCCAAAATGTCATTTTGTCAAATTTGATCTATCGAGGCCACTCAATGTCAAAATTAACATCAAAGTAAACTCCATAGGTATTTTCCTATCAGTGTATAATAGTAACCGTGGCCCTATGATCCACCAGTACTGAAATATAAGCCACTATGTCAGTTTACCTTTCCTATCAAATTTTATGGCAATACCTGAAATACTTTATGAGCTACACATGCAGAAGTTTGACAAGAACCGATGCTCATTTTCCTGTAATTGTCATTTTCACTGAGTTAATTAACAATTATCAACAGAGGATAATTAACCCGAGAGACAAACAAAACACCAGGGGCACATCTTCACATATTGATTAATGTTGCTATAAAGTTTCATAGCTGTACATGTACCTCAAACACTTTGTAAAAATACACTTCACACAAGTTTGACTTGAGCCAACATTTTCACTGAATAGACATTTTCATCAAGTTAATTAATGAAAAATGAACAGAATATAACGAACAAAACCCCACTGGCCAGGTACATATCTTCATATTGATTAGTGTTCCCATCAAGTTTCATAGGTGTACCTCAAATACTTGTTGGGATACACAAATCTGACAAGTCTAATGTTGAATCAACATTTTCACTAATTAATGATTAATTATCAGAGGATAATCAAGACAGCACCTGTTTCAAGAACAAATTGAGGTCTAGGAGTCCCCAGAAGTGTCCCTATGCGATTTCAAAGCAATTGGTTTGGTGGTTTTAGAGAATAGTTTTTGAGATTTTACCAACAAGATGACTGTAACAATCCTGTGCTCAGCTGACCTTACGTGCAAAGAGTGTGAATGTCCATTGGAATCCCCACTCACTGATCTACTCAGTAATCAACAGGAAAGCCTGCATCAAACAATAGGTCGCCAGACTGAAACATTTGTTTAAAATCAGAGATCCAGAGTATCAACACCTAGTGAGTAATTTTGTTTAACCTTCCCACAAGGTACATTTCCCCGTTTCAGAATAATATGAGCAGTGCTTTTTTAGAAAAAGTTGAAATTAATGAAAACTCACACAAAATTTGTTAGAAAAAGTTAAAAAAAAAATAGACATACCTTCAATGCAAAGTGTTGACTGAAGGGTCTGCCAGGAAAAAATGCTGCCATTTGCTCAAATTAGGTCATGGTGACACCAAAATCTAATCACTTCATCTTGGTATGCTACATACGCATACTACCAAATTTTAGCAAAATGCATTGGAGCATTGTGGAGATATTGCCGTACGAGCCCTAATGAGTATGTAATTAGGCTACGATTTGCTCAAATTAGGTAATGGTGACACTAAAATCTAATCAGTTCATCTTGCCAGGTAAGATAAGCATATTGCCAAATTTGAGCAAAATACATGGAGACATTCTGTAGATATCGCAGAAATGAGAATGTGCACATTTGGACGGACATGGGGATGCGTAAAAACTGTGTGCACAGAAGCTGGAGATGCTATGGGGGTCATTCCATTAAGTTGGAAACTACTTCAAATATGCTAGCAATAATATCCCATAATCCTAGCGTTAAAAGTGGGATACACTGTTTGATCCATTTTTATTGATTTTTTTAAGGAAACCACTGGTCCTGACAAAAAGCACTTCTTTTCAATGTAGAAGAACATGGTTCCTCCATCATCATGATGTCCTGACCTGACTTTACCTACACAATGTAAATCTGATCTGCTTACATTGCACAGATAATGGCATTTTATCTGTTTTGTCCTGAGAGAGTCACAACATGGGGTTTTTTTGTTGTTGTTGTTTTTTTGAGATAGAAAAAACAAACAAAGAGATACAGGCTACACCTCCAAGTCAGGTTTTTGCAATGTAGAAGTGCACATTTGAACATATTTAACATTTGTTTTTTTACTGATAATGCAGAAGCTTACAGCAATAAAACGGTGACAGAGTGAACCAAGTTTACAGCAGAGCTCTATTCACGTTTTCAACGATATTTTATATGGCTACTTGGGGACACAACAGTTGTGTTCCAAAAGATATGATATAACTGTGCAGACTATTCAAAAGTTGCTAGAGTGATAAGGAACAATAAAATCTGAGTAGGGCTATAATCAATATACCAGGAAGGAATATGATGTATATCATGAATGTCTAGTCACAAACACGAATAAATATTCATGAATACAGTACTAGCAGGAACACCATGGACTGCTTGGCAACATGCATCATTTGCCTGCAATAATGCTTGATGAAATTAACCCTGGTAAAGACGATACTGAAAGAATAAACAATAGCGTTTAAGGGTACTTCTAAACATCACACATAATGTAATTCCTCATGGTGAGCATGCAGTTATGCATAATGTGCACGTATGATTCTGGTAAGTCAAAGCAGGCAAAATGCCATATACACATACATGACACATCAGAACAGAGGCACAGTATACACCAAGTAATCGACCAGTTGTGGGCAATTAGTACCAGCTCCACCACTTGTTTGTACTTTCAGTACATTTACTTATTAAACGAGAAAAAAAATATTCAAGTTTTTCTCAAATTCCAAACATCAACTCTGAATTACGATAGACAATATACTTGCACCTGAAACTTGCATGACATCCACCCTCATAAATATCGACCTGATTTTGTTCACGCATCGTTAGTTTGCTCATTTGTCTGGACACACCACTGAAAATCTATCATTTCAGCGCCACTACTTCAAGACTAGCTTCAAGTACAATGAAAATAAACTGCATACATTTTTTATTGCCAATTCCGATGTCGCCATCTGGTGTACAAAATGTGAACTACAGAAGCAAGTTTCCATAGAATGAAATCCACTGGCCACAGTATGCACATCTAAACAAAGAGACGGCTGGATTAAAGCTGTTTATGCACTATTTTTTTTGTTCAACAAGAGGGCGGTGTGAACAGCCCGTGCCTCAGCTGATCTTGACATACATCACACTTGCAGCTCTATGAACTTGGGAAAGGATCAAGGACACCATGTTCTGAGTAAGTCTGAACTTTATAAAAGAACACTTACATGTGCAACATCAAAGTTAAAGTAGTTTTCAAGTTATAATGAAGAGTAAAATTCATGTATGTTGCACTGTGACCCCAGAAACGAGGTCAAGGTCATTCATGTACTGTCTCAGCATGACCTTCATACACAATAATTAACATGTGAAGCTAACTCAAAACAGATCTCAAGTTATCAAGTAAACAGTAAATTTCATGTCAGTTGTCCTGTGAAATAGCATTAGAATGCCCACTGACTTACATAGTAATCAATAGGAAAGCTGCATTGAACGATAAGTACCCGAAATGAAAATCCTTAAAAATCAGGAATCCAAAGCAGTGCCACCTAGTAAACAACTGTTTGACCCTTCCACAACAATATATCCATCACATTTCACCTTAATCTGAGGGACGGTTCTGAGAACAAGTGAAAAATAGCAAAACCATACAAAAAATTCATTAAAAAAATTGCAGCGCCACCTGGTGAACAAATTGGGAACTAGGTGTCCCCGAGAGTGTCAATGTACGATATCAAAGCAATTGGGTGAGCGGTTTCAGAGGAGAAGAATTTTGAAGGTTTGCCCCAAAAAGGAACAAAAAGAATCATAAAAAAATCCAAAAATCAATAGAGCGTGACCATTTGAACACACTTGAAAGAGATCCACCCAAGGCACATCCCCACCAAGTTTGAAGTAAATCTGGTCAATATTATTAAAGTTATGACCATTACAAGAAATTCCCATGTTAAACTTTCCTATTAAAACTTTTGTAGAGATTTTTGAAAAAAAATCATTAAAAAATCCAAATTCATTGGAACATGACCATTGGAACAAACCTGGTAGACACCCACCCAAGGTACATTGCCACCAAGTTTGAAGTAAATCTGGATGATGGTTTTGGAGAAGTCGGAAATGTAAATTAGCATTAGAATGCCCATTGAGTTACATGGTAATCAATAGGAAAGGTGCATTTACCCCAAAGGAGCTGAATTGAAAAAATCTTTTAAAATCAGGAATCCGCAGCATTCCCACATAAGGAACAACTTTGTTTGGCCCTTCCATTAGGAACATATCCACCACGTGTAAGCTTAATCTGAGTGATGGTCCTGGAGAAGAAGTCGAAAATAGCTATAACACACAAAAAATTAAAAAAAAAACTGCAGCGCCACCTGGTGAACAAATTAATAACAAGGGAGTCCCTAGATGTGATCCTGTGTGATATCAAAGCATTTGGGTAAGCAGTTTCGGAGAAGATTTTTTAAGATTTGTAGAAAAAAAAACAACAAAAAAATTCATTAAAATTCCAAAATTCAATGGAGCATGACCATGTGAACAATATTGGTAGAAACCCACCCAAGGTACATTGCCACCATGTTTGAAGTTAATCTGAATGACGGTTTTGGAGAAGAAGTAAAAAATGTGAATTAGCATTAGAATGCCCATTGACTTCCTTAGTAATCAATAGGAAAGCTGCATTGACCGACAAGTACCCGAATTGAAAAAATCGTTAAAAATCAGGAATCCGCAGCATTCCCACATAGTGAACAACTTTGTTTGACCCTTTTACAAGGAACATATCCATTATGTTTCAGCTTAATCTGAGTGATGGTTCTGGAGAAGAAGTCGAAAATAGCTATAACACACAAAAATTCATAAAAAATTAGGAAAAAATTGCTCCGCCACCTGGTGAACAAATTAAGAACTAGGAGTCCCAGGGAGTGTTCCTGTGTGATATGAAAGCAATTGGGTGAGCGGTTTCGGAGAAGAAGATTTTTTAAGATTTACCCAAAAAAGAACAAAAAAATTCATTAAAAATCCAAAAATCACCGGACCGTGACCATTTGAACAAACTTGGTAGAGACCCACCCAAGGCACATCTCCACCAAGTTTGAAGTGAATCTGGCTGACGGTTTTTGAGAAGAAGTCGAAAATGTGAATTGTGGACGACGGACAGACGGACGACGGACGGACGACGAACCCTTAAAAAAACCTCAGCTGACTGACAAGTCAGCTGATGTAAAAAGAGTAACAGCAATGTACCTAAACACATTGTTTGACTAAATATGGTAGTTTGATGTTCTTTTGAAGACTGTTTGGATGAATGCTTATAATATCACCCAAGTATCCATTATGATGCGCGCGTTATGGGGAATCATAAGATCTTTTACTTTGTACTTTGAAAACAAAACAATGTTTCCGTATAGCTAATTTATAAGTTTAACAGGAGGTGACTCAGCATGGTGAAACACGTTCGCATGCATACAGCGTACTGACTTGTTTGACAGGCAGATAAAAATACTGCTCTCTTGCGAAATTAACTGTGATTCACCCATAAAAGTAAGCCACACTACAATGGATTATTTGAATTGATGAAAAATGCATTTATTCAATTATTTTGATGGATGAATATCTGAATCGATCATTGAGATTTTTCCCGACCAAACGATAAATCGATTATTTGCAGCATTGACGCAGCACTAATATTCATGGGTTCAAAGTTCGTCCATGTGTCACAGACTCAGAGTCACTGTCCCACAATTTGTTTCAAAAAGGGAACACGCTGTGCACTAAAATATTTGGTGCACCCTTTAACAAATAAATTTATGGCCCTGGAAACATATCAAGAGATTCCAGCTTGTTTCTGTTTCATCAGTAGGACTAGTCCTGCTGTATATGTGAGCTAAACTGTCAGTTTTAAGACACTGTAAAGCAAAGCAGACGAACATATCCAGGGCATGTTTACCGACTAATTCCTGAGAAAATCCATAGGATACAAGAAGGCTCTGGGAACATTTATGCTCAGCTGACCTAGCCACATAATTCCCCATCAAGACTGTTCAAAGCAGATCTATAAACAGTTTATGGAAAACATCACAGATAGGGGTATTTTCAACAGTATTATTCCACTACTATGCCTTCATGTGCATTTTGCTAATTCCTGCGGTACTTAAAGTACACCAAGGGCCTGTTTCTTGAAAGTGTTGCTAGAGTTTGCTTGGGAAAAGTGCTGGCTTATCTTCTTGCATTGCGAGAGACAGAGCCACAACATGAAAGAATTAAGTGACCCACGCAAAGTACACCCCCTCTATGTTCAATGAAGATCTACCACATTTGACAGAAACTACACATACATTCATCTGCATCATTATCTTCATGCAATACTATTAACACATGTATTCTTATAGATCGTTATGTGACGTTTCAAGAAGTTCATGAAAAACAAGTAAATGACAACAGTGCCATCTTGTGAAGATTTTGGCAGAGACTGAGTCAAGCTGCATTCCCAACATGGTTGCAGAGAATCCAGCTCACATTTTGGGAAAAGAAATGAAATAATTACATGTAAATGTTTTTGAAAGATACATATAAAAATTCACTTTAAAACAAATTGTAACACAACTTGCAATATAAATTTATGCCTGGGTTACTCAGATACATTCCCATCTACTTTTGAAGTAATTGGCCAAGGGGTTTCACAGATTTTTTAAAAACTTTCCCCAAACGACGAACATTCCTAAAAAAACTTTGTGCGCCAAGTGCCCCGGTGAAAGCTGTTGACTAGGACTACTTTTTGCTTTAGACTAGGCTTGCTGGTATTTGAATGAAAGGTATCTTCATGAGGAATTTGCATCTTTTAACCACTATACGTTTAATGGTAACAGGAAAACAACTATAGCCGTGATCAGCACTTTAGGGTTAAGGCCACCTGCAATATAAGACAACTTTTTACTGGCCCAGTTGTTCACCCAGAAGCCATTTTGAAGCAGAACAGAGCAGCCCTTGATGATTTCGTACATTATGTTTTCATATTTGTATTTGTGTCTTTTTGCCCAGAACCACTTCCTAGTAGTCAATATCCTATTCCGCAGTTCGAACTCTTTACTCTCCATAAGCTAACCTGTCCCTGTCTAACCTGTATACATATGGAATTACTATTGTCTATATTGCACACGTTCCTCTGTAAAATTTTGACATAGGCTGTATCAGCCCAAATAAATTAAAGGGTCTTCAGCGGGTAACTACTCAACATGTTTCGGAGCCTTTTACCCGTACATGTCTCTCTGAGTAGCGGCTCGTCTAAGCTAAATATTCAGAAAAGACAACCCACATAATAAAGAATAAATAAGAACGTGGCAAATGATGAATTAGCTAAATACGTGAAGTTTTGCTTATAAATGCAGAGCTTCATTATGAAAGAAGAACCCCTGTCAAACAAACCATAATTACTAAATTTGTATAGTACAGGTTCAGATAAGAACAAATTGACTTACCCCTAAACCCATATGTACCCTTATATGTCACAATGGGAACTTGTACCAATGACTGCAACTAAATCTGCTGCGTTGCAGCCTAACATCTCCCAATGTGACATCCCAGTCAGTATGCAGCACATGTACTTGTGTAATGTTGAGGACCAAACCAATAAAACTAGAAACTGTCATGTGCGTTGACCACCGTGTGAACATTGAAACAAGCGGCTAATTCACAGAGGAGGGAAGTTGGAAACCATTTATACACTCATGTTACTAGCAGTCATACTTACAAGCAACAAACACCCACACATTTAACCCTTTCCCATTTAAATTAGATCTCAGTCAGCAGCTTTCCTTGGCATGGGTGCCAACCTACCTATGCCAGGGAAAGCTGTTGACCTGGGATATGTTTAAGTCACATCCACAATTCTCAGTCAAATTGTTTTTCCATTACTGTTGAAATTAGCTGAAAACACTGAAGCAGACGACACTTGACCACCAGCCGGTTTTGGCCAGTTTAAGGAGGGAAAGGGTTAACTTTGCACACACTCACTTCAGATGAATTATGCAAAAACACAATTTTTAAACATCCAGTTGATATTTCAATTTTGCTACACTTATCTACAAGCACACGCACTTGGGTTTTTGAGAACTATGTGCATGCAGTTGATGAGGAAAGCACGAGCACTTTGCACAATGGTATCTACACGATGTGTGGGCAATGAAAGAAACGCCCTTCCAGTGCCATGACATGTAAGTTGTTTTCAAGATTAGATTCCACTCATATTCTATTTAATACAAAGACAAATTTAACAAACCTAAATCTGTAAGCTCATGCACCGTTTGAACACTATCAAGTTGGATATTCTAAGAGCAACGTCCTATTCCATACCATTCACTGAAAAACTGCTCAATTCTAAATCATTATAGCAAATTAATTTGTGATAGGAACATATCATGTTCATAAAAGCACTGATACCTTCTCTGTGACATTTCATCCTCAAAACACAGACAGCTTACTGGACTCTCTGGCACGAACCTTCTCTTGAAAGTGTCAGAATTATGAACAAACAGCATCAATTTCAACTTAAACCAGAAAATATATTTAGGAACTCGGATATTTTTACCCGATTCCAGTCCACAGAGGGAGAAATTACGATTGCATCAAGACTTCTTTTTGTTCGTAGCATAATGCCTCTGCATCTCATACTTGTGATTATAGTCTGGGCTTCCAGACTGATGCTACATCAAGAAGATACATTCACCTTGAAGCCTCGTGTCTCATTGTATACTTTAAACATGATTAATACATGACCAGCCAGACTTTCTTTCCGGTGGCTTTGTTTGCGATTACAGTCATGCTGAACAGAATTACACTTTCCTGATCCTCTGGACTGTACCAAAGATCAAATACGTCGAATTTACTTTTTGTTGAAAGCGAGAAATTTGATTATCAAATTACGAAGTAGACTGCTTTCCACACACGCAGATCGACTTGCTGGAACATGCATGCTTGCTCTCCATACTGCACCAGCCATGTGCCACAGCATCTTTGAGCAAGTCTTCGCTTTACTTTATTTTTGTGGAAATCACGGGGATGTCAACAGGTCTTTGTCATTTACTTCTCATTCGTCTCAGCTATACATGTGAATTTAGCTGCAACCTTCATAGAATGCTTTATAGCATTGATACCTCCTCTAGACTACCATTATCCATAACCAACTAGCCAGGGGCAACAAAACAAAAGTTTGTAAGCTTCAGCTAAATTGGCTGAGTATATTTCATAATTTATTCCACTTTTGAGGCACATACTCACAGTACTTCACTCAATTATTTACATTTATGGAGCATCACTTAATTTTTTGGCTAACAAAATCAGCATTTAGGCTAAAGAAGTTCATGTTACTGGAGCCAAACTTGCTGCAGCTGTAAAATCAGGATCCTAGTGACAGCCAAGGGCCTTCAGTGGTCCATTGTACAGTATAGTAATATGACAAATATGTGGCATACCACAATTTACCTCATGTCATAACCAGTTGACATGAGCCTCAGTTTATAGCACAGGTGTAAAGGTTTTCGTATTATCTGGCAAGTCAGGCTCCATATGTTTCAAACGCACCTGAACTTTTGATGCACGACATCAACTGATGCAACACGTGTTTGTATTGGAACTGCAAACTTTTACTTATACAGTGAAATTCAATTCACAAAATTAAAAATACCCCAAATTTCTGGGAGTGAGTGAGCGCTATTTATTTTCCTTCTCAAAACAAGTTTGTTTGTTTGTTTTTTTTGGGGTGGGGGTGGGGGTGGGGGTGGGGGTATGAAAGACCATGCATTTCAACACATAGGGATCTGTTTGCTGCAAGACTGTGTATGACCTTGTCAACTTTTGAAAAACCACCAAAAAAAATAAACATGTAAACTAGAACAGACTGATTTTCCAACAGAAAATCAAATGTCTCCCGGTGGAACACTTACGTCTCTGAATAAGCTACAGGTGATAACAAATTACAAATGACCAAGTTTGCTTCTAAATTACAATCCTATTTTAGCTCTCACCTAGATACATTACTCTAGCAATTTTCATCAAGTTCTTCAAGACTTATTGCAGAGAAACCAATTTCACATAAATGACCCTGTGACCTTGAAAATTAGATCAAGGTCACCCAAATACAATCCCAACCTTGGTCTTACCTTGACACATAATCCTACCAAGTTTCATAGAATTCCATTAAGTTCTTCAAGACTTATCGGACAGAAACCAATTTCACATAAGTGAACCTGTGACCTTGAGAATTCGCTCAAGGTCATCCAAATTCAATCCCGACCTAGGTCTTGCCTAGATACATAATCCTACCAAGTTTCATCAAATTCCATCCTATTCTTCAAAACTTATCGCACGGAAACCAATTTCACATAAGTGACCCTGTGACCTTGAAAATTCCCTCAAGGTCATCCAAATACAATCCCAACCTAGGTCTTGCCTAGATACATAATCCTATCAAATTCCATCAAGTTCCATATGACTTATCGAACAGAAACCAATTTCACATAAGTGACCCTGTGACCTTGAAAATTAGGTCAAGGTCAACCAAATACAATCCCAACTTAGGTCTTGCCTAGATACACAATCCTACCAAGTTTCATCAAATTCCATCAAGTTCTTCAAGAATTATCGAACGGAAACCAATTTCACATAAGTGACCCTGTGACCTTGAAAATTTGCTCAAGGTCATCCAAATACAATCCCAACCTGGGTCTTGCCTAGATACATAATCCTACCAAGTTTCATCAAATTCCATCCTATTCTTCATGACTTATCGCATGGAAACCAATTTCACATAAGTGACCCTGTGACCTTGGAAATTAGGTCAAGGACACACAAATACAATCCCAACCTAGGTCTTGCCTAGATACATAATCCTGCCAAGTTTCATTAAATTCTGTCAAGTCCTTCAAGACTTATCGCACGGAAACCAAGTGTTGAAGAACCTGAACAACAACAACAACAACAACAACAACAACAACAACAACAACAACAACAACAACAAGAAGCGGAAGAAACGGGCACTAAAACAATATGTCCCCCCGCTTCCACCGGAAAACATAATTAAGCAGTGTACTGTACCCTTTTTATGATAACGAATTTGAATGTGAAAGTCTCAATTAGTTTGACAATCGTATCAGATACTTAGTTGAATGTATGGAGCATGATAATCAATATAAATTAGAATTCAGATTCTGGAAGTAAATCACTCATACCTGGATGTGCTGCCCAAGGGACGAATTGTGCTTTCAAAATGGATCAGCCTCTTACCTTTTACAAGTGAAAATTGATACACCATGCATTAAAATTACTCCAAAATTGGTCAGCAATAGGCTTTGATTAGCAAATGGCCACACAAATCAAGTTACTCTGTGCCTTGCTGCTGGTCAACCACATCAGAGTCCTTTTCGATCACCTCTCCACGACCTTTAGATATGGTCCAACATACACATGTCAATATACACAATATGATATCCATTAGGCATTTAGCATGGCCACTGGCAGAAGACTTGGCACGGGGAGATTCTCAAATGTCAGTTAAATGGATCAGTCTTGTTCAGATGGAAGTGTTCACTACTGGACACAGCCCTCTGACCACCTACATGACAGATATCCCAAACCTGCATCTGCACCTTGGATACATTTCTGCAATTCCAATACCTAAGGTCCAAATTAGCTAGTACCGTCGGTAGCCACCAAAGCGCCAGGGTCATTTCCCGGTGCACCTTGCAGCAGGTTAGGATGTTCCAATACAGCAGCCATATTGCGCCATAGTTAAATTACAGGGAAATGACATCGCAAAGTTGATTGTTATTTTCCAACATACGACCGAAGTATTTACAAGCTACAATGACAGTCTACAATTGCAAAGTTCCTGACTGTAAGCCAGACACAAGAAAACTAGCTTTCCACGGTTTTCCTCCAAAGAAACACGGAAACGACGGGAGTGGTTGAATATTGTGAAAGACTAAACGATTATGAACCACCAGGCAAAATTGACAGAATTTGTTCGATACATTTTGTTGGGGGTAAAGGTCCAACACCAGAACACCTAGTAAGCATGTTTTTTCCGTATAACAACTGAACGATTGCAGAAAAATGCACAACAAACTGATAGCAGAACCGTGTGAGATGGCCGAGGATCGAGTGACCTACCCAGCAATGGAGAAAGACCAGTTGCCAAGTAGAGGGAGGGGTGTGATCGCTACGTTACAGCAGTAGCTCACAGTACTAGCTAATTTGGACCAAAGCTATTTGGTGGTGTAGGTGCTGAGACACTGGACATATCCAAATTAAATCACTTGACACTGGCCAAAACCTAAGACGTTCCTGTGAAGAAGCTTCCAGTCTCTAGAATCACTTTATAGGTCAGAGAGAGAGAGAGAGAGAGAGAGAGAGAGAGAGAGAGAGAGAGAGAGAGAGAGAGAGAGAGAGAGAGAGAGAGAGAGAGAGAGAGAGAGAGAGAGAGAGAGAGAGAGAGAGAGAGAGAGAGAGAGAGAGAGAGAGAGAGAGAGAGAGAGAGAGAGAGAGAGAACATATAATACATGTACAGTTGACTCAGTTTCAACAAAATCCCACGAATCACTCCAATACCAAAACAATTCAACTCAGTCTGATCAAAATCTCATGGAAGACTTTGAAGTTGTTAACCTGTTGTGCCTCAAAAACATACTGAGGATACTAGCTGATTCTCAAAATGGACTGCAAGTAGCAGTTAAGGCTGTGTCCTGCATGGATTTGTACATGCAGCCTTGTCCTATTTGATGACAGAATGTATTGTAGGATTGTTTGACACACTCATGATTTTCTCATGAGCGTATGAAAAAAAAATATATTTTTTAGCCCAAGCAGGGCCAGTGAATACCAGTGGAAGCCAACCTTCCTCACACAGTAATGTAATCATACCCTGGTACATGAGGTATTTTGTCCCCAGAACATGCAGTGTCAGAGAGAGCTGGTATCGCATCGCAATTTGCTACACTGAATGGATGTTGCTGCTTCACACTTTGGAATAAATTAACACGGAATGTCCTATCTTGTGTTGCAAAATGTTTGAAAAAAAGTGAAAACTGCTATACACTCATAAAATCTTTTCTCCTACACTGAACATTGTATATTGGCAGTATGTACACAAGCAAGTATAATTGGCGCAGCTGAGATGTAAAAATAGCCTGGTCACTGGAGTACTGTCACTGTCAAAATGATAATTAAAGATCATCGAATCTTTCAGCACAACAATGCCGATACTTGGCACAAAAAGGTGATGTCATGCAATGCATCTGAAACATGTATACTACATTTCCCGGTAATTCTACCTGGGATATATTACATGTCCACAATAAGCCATATTGACAAAGCCGGTCAGTATCTGCCACAGCTTGAAGTGATTCCCTCATGGAGAGTTCCCACTCAATCATTTAGTGGCTGAATGGCTACAGTAAACGATGCCAGATTAAAATAAAGACATAATACACAAGAAAAACCATTTGGCTTGCCTTTTTAAATTGTTTTTATTTTTTTTCTTTTTTTTACTTTTCTTTGTGGGGGGGAAGGGGTTTATCTAAGTTACACATACACACACACACACACACACATGTATCACCTTGCAAAAACTCAATTCTGTAACAAAACTAAAAATGTGAAGAAAAAAGGGGGGGGGGGGCATGGACTAATGGACGAAGTGTGGCATGGCCTCTGTTGAGACTTGGAAGTGTCTTTTCTGTGCAGGAAAGAATGGGTTGAAAGACCAAACTTAGAAATTTTATTTATGCAAAACGGTTGGATGAAAATCACTTGGGCAAAGGGCATTTGTTTTTGTAAGATCTTAAAAT
The DNA here is from genome assembly GCA_964020975.1 of Hermodice carunculata. Lineage (NCBI taxonomy): Eukaryota > Metazoa > Annelida > Polychaeta > Eunicida > Amphinomidae > Hermodice > Hermodice carunculata. The sequence goes on along the minus strand of OZ026615.1, from coordinate 19,674,949 downwards.
ATCAGCATGTTTTCACTTCATCCCTTTACTACAGAATGAAGATGCTGAATACGCCAGAAATCCAAAAGAAAATGTCAATGCCAAACTTCCAGGGCCCAATTATAACAAAACTAGAACAAGCAAACAAAAAAAAGCTGAATTCTTTTTGTAACTAGATTGATACCAAAATGAAAGTTAAATTCAATTTTATATCCAGCTTTTTTTTCTTTTAAATTTCATATCTTGTGTGGCCCAAGTTTGGCACCACTCTTTGGACTGCTTATTTGATAACTGTAAGATGAAATACTCAGCTGTGCTGTATGCATGTTCTGCGGTCAATGACGAACACATGTACACATGATTATAGCAGGCTTCAAGTAATACATTCAGAGTTATGGTTGATAGAAGCAAGATATTTTTGGGTGCACTCCAATCTTTAAGAATACCTATTTGTCTGTCAGATTGATGCCCCAGAAGACCTGAGACGGTCTAGACAGTACAAATCTTTACTCCCCCCCCCCCCACATTAAAATGGTCCCTACAACTGTAGTACCAACTACAGTACTAAACCAGTGCCAAAACAGCTATTGCTGCAAGATATATTTAAGTAAGCTATCGTGACAGATCTCATTTACAATTCTCCTCCAGCATATTTCTCATCAATGCTAAAATTATGCAAATATAATTAAATACAGACATCAATTGATATCCAACTGGTTTTTAATAAGCGGTTTTGGCCGGTTTCAGCAAGAAATCAACTGCAAGATGTAAGCTGAACATTTACTTTTCCTACCTTATTGGCAGCAAATTCATAGTTTCATGTTCATATTGGTCAGCAACGATCTGTACTTTTAAATCTTGTCTGTTCAAAAAAAAAAAAAAATATATATATATTCTGTGCATGCTGTCAATTAACACATCTACTTGCTAGTTGCTGGGCAGACCTAGCTGGATCGATGCCAGCTCCCATTAATAGTTTGCCTTGGTTATGCTTTAGCGTTTGGTGCCAACAACCTGACTGCTTACAAGTCGATTAGTTAATTGTTGATTGAACTTGTCACTCTGCCTTCATCATTGATTTCTCCCCGATCTTCCCTGACGTGTGGGCACTTCAGCATCATCAAATCTAAAATTTGGTTTAGCACCCACATCAGTCGTCTGAATTTTCCCTCTCACTCCTAAACTAAACTCCGGTTTTAAGAATCTTCGTACTCTCATATGTATGTGGATTAAGCACTCAGAGCCAGGGTTCAGTAATCCCTGACATGCTTAAGGGAACAACATTTCTCATGATCATGGTTTGGCTACATCCATGTAGGAGAGCGGAAATGTGTGGAGAAATGGACAGCTGGTATTTTGGAAGAGTACATGATGTACCCAGATTTTCAAAGTACCAGGTTACCGTTAGACACTTTCTTTCTACATACGTGCAGAGCTTCATACAACAGAACATGTTGGAAACCCTACATGGTGGCAGCACCAGCTTCCCATGTGACCTGGTATTTTCAACCAATGAAGCAGCTTTAGTTTTTGCCCCCCCCCCCCCCAAGTGGATAACAGAGGTATTTTACATGCAGTGCCACCTACAGGTAACATTTTCCATCACGACATTCTTATTTAATGGAACCTGTCTCCTTTATGATACTTTCACTGTATGTGTCAGATGGGAGTCATTTAAAAGTTGCCATTTAACCATACACTGTACTAGAATATTCATGCAATACAGGCACTGTGTTTACCAGTGTCCCCTTAGAAATCATATCATCCACAGTATGTGGGCACTTGCAGGAGACCTTCACCTCTCGTATGTTGTCCGCTAATATCAGCAAAATTTCCAGACTTGACATTGCCCTCCAGGTGCAGACACACACACTGCTCCCTCAGTTAAGGTCTTTCCTGTTCAAAGGTGTTCTGACAGTGACAACTGCATATTATATATGTGTGTGATGAACCCTATGTGATTTTCAATCTTTATGGAGAAAATATCAATGTGGGAGAAAGCCAGCTTTATAGACCCTCCCCCCCACCACACCCACAACTAGATGAAGTGTGAGCTAGACCTGTGCAGCCGACGTTAATACATGTACTTTACCCAGGGACTTCCCTGCCCTCAACTTGCTCCTTCAATGAATACACATACAGAGACGAGCACAGCCACCCGGCTGACAACTCAGCACAGAAGCTTGTTTCCTGGCTTTTTACGGCCAGAGAATTGGGTTCCCTAGTACATCCCGATGTCAACATGCACCAATACAGCATGGATGCTGCAGATGACCACAAAACACCGCATCGGCATTAACCTCTCGTCAGTTAGTTCAGGTGATCAATTCCACGTCAATTTAAGAGCCACCTCTGCTGGGAATCACTTTGGTCCGGACTGTGAGGACAAGTGGTCAGCATGAAGCATAACCCACTAACAGCCACCTACATGTCTGGAACGAGCTTGGCGCAGTTCACTTGCTATGATTGGCATATAGCCTCCAAAACATCCGAACAAATTCCCAGCCTTACTGCAATTGGACAAAAGGGGGGGTAAGAAGTCCAGTAAACCTGGCCCAGACTGCAATCCTTCTTTGACAGACGTGTTTGAAGTGTGGTGGCTGAGAAGAAGGATCAAACAGGCTGTTTTTCAACACCCTGCATACACACAGCTGTATAGACACTCTATTTGACAAGTCTCACTTCATAGCCCTGTCCGTCTTTCTCAAAATCTCCTCCGCACGCGTCCTTTATTCAAAAGTCCTGAGAAGGACTCAGATTTGATACAGTTTACTCGGCACTTTTACCTGTAGTCACTAATGATCCATTTCTGTCTGACAGACCTGACTGTGTCTCACGACTGTCCGTTAGCATTCCTACACAACCTTCATATTAGTCCACAGATTTAGATGTTGAGGAAGTCTAATATGGGCTAGTACAAAATACACCCTTTCACAATCATGCAGTTAAATCTAGGTATTTAGAGGTGTCAAGGGCAACAGAGAATGTTCCTTCGGGACTCTACACCATAATCTGGGGGTCTATCTGAAGACTGTAACTTAAACATGTACTTACAACATGTACATATATGGTAATAGACAGAGAAGAGAAAAGAAAAACTAGAAAAGTGTCCAAAGGACATGGATGCCCCCATCTGTCATTGCCCACATTAGCATTGGAAAGAGTAGCATGTAATTGGCATAAGTCTTCAAACATATTATGTAATCTTCACATGGATAATAATTATACACAGGTAACTTTTCATATATTGATTGATATTGCTATCAAATTTCATGGCTATACCTGAAATACTTCATGAGCTACACATGTCACAAGTTTGACACGAACAAATACTCATTTTCCTGGAATTGTCATTTTCACTGAGTTAATCAATGATATCAACAAAGGATAATTAAACTAAGAGACAAACAAAACCCAAGGGCCACATCTTCACATATTGATTAATGTTCCTATCAAGTTTTATACCTGTACCTCAAATGTTCCTATCAAGTTTTATACCTGTACCTCAAACATTTTGTGAAATACACATGAACACAAGTCTGACATGAGCCAACTTTTCACTGAATTGACAATCTCAGAAAGTTAATCAGCGAAAAATGATCAGAGGTTAATTGACCCAAGAGACAAAAAAACAAAACAAAACAGGTTAACATCTTCATATATTGATTAATTATTATTCTATCAGGTTCCATATCTGTATATCAAAAAACTTCTTTAGATGTGCGCGATACAAATCTAACAGGCAAACAAAACACCAGGTGCACATCTTTATATGTTATGTTTCCACTAAGTTTCATAGGTGTACCTCAAATACTTTTTGAGATACACGTGAAACAAATGTGACAAGTCTACTGTAGAATAAGGTTTTCCCTAAGTTAATTAATGATTAATTAACACAAGATAACTACTCAAAGAGACAAACAAAATCCCAGGTGCATATCTTCATATACATGTAGATGTTTCGACAGAGTTTCATAGTTGTACTTCAACTGCTTTTTGACATGCGTGCGACACAAATGTGACAATTTTACTGTCAAACAGATGTACATATAAGGGGGAATCTATATGCCCTCTCCTCAAATTAAGAACTAGGAGTCTCCAGGAGTGTTCGTGTGTGATATGAAAGAAATTGGGTGCTTGGTTTCGGATAAGAAGTTTTTTTTAAGATTTGCCCAAAAACAAAAACCAAAAAAAAAACTAGACACGAGTTTTTTGCTGTGCGAAAACAAATATGCACCCCCCACGCATGACAGAGTGTTCCCTATTTATGTTCAATAGTAACCATGGTCTTGCAATCAACGGTAACAAATATATATAAGGAAAATAAAATTTTGACCTCAGTTTGACCTTTCAAGGTCACTCGCGGTCAAATTTAACAACACCAAAAAAAAGCCCATAGGTACTTTCCTATTCATGTTCAATAGTAACCATGGGTCTGCGATCAACCGTAACAAAGATATATAAGGAAAACAAGCTTTTGACCTCAGTTTGACCTTTCAAGGTCACTTGAGGTCAAATTTAACAACACCAAAAGAAAGCCCATAGGTGATTTTCTATTAATGTTCAATAGTAACCATGGGCCTATGATCAACCATAAGCAAGATATATACGGAAAAAACAATTTTGCCTGATTTTGCAGAGTCAGCAAAAAACGAAAAACCTTAATGAAAAATCCTAAAATCAATGGATTTTGACAAACAGTATATCAGAAGAATTCCCCAGACCTGTAGAATATTTGTACCAAAATAGAGCGTAATTCGTAAATATGCCTTAGAGTTATAGCAGATATAAGAAATCCGCCGGCGGCTCTCGAACTCTACTAAACACTATGCATCCCCCAGTGGGGGATGCATAATTATTAGCACCCCCCTCTAAATCACTAGAGCATGACCATTTGAACAAACCTGGTAGACACCAACTCAAAGTATATTGTCACCAAGTCTGAAGTCAATCTACAAAGTTTCAGCTTAATCTGAGAGATGGTTCTGGAGAAGAGGTCGAAAATAGAGAAACCACAAAACAAATCACAACAGGGCTGTGTGAACAGTCCATGCTCAGCTGAACTAGAGATTCATCACACTTGTGGCTCCCTGAACTTGGGAAAGGATCAAGGTTGTGCACCTATGTACTGAGTAAGTCTGAATTTTATGGAAGAACACTAACATATGCAACATCAAGGTCCTAGTTCAAGTAGTTCTCAAGTTATAGTGAATAGGAAAATTCATGTATGTTGCACTGTAACCTCAGAAATGAGGTCAAGGTCACTGATGTACTGTCTAGATGTAACCTTCATAGATTAACATTAACATGTGCTGTCTGAGTGTGGCCTTCAAAGAGAATTATAACCATGTAAACCATCAAAGTCCAGGCTGAAATAGTTCTCAAGTTATCATTTGCAGAGTTAAATACACCTAACTGACTCTGAGAATGAGGTCAAGGTCACCAAAGGAATGTGAAACTCCCGCTGTCATGCCCTCAAGTATTCCTATGCAATTTTTAATTAATTGGCCCATTGGTTATGGAGAACAAGATTTTTAAAGATCTGGCCAAAAAATGAACAAAATGAACAAAAAGAACAAAAAACAAAAACACCCCCCCCCCCAAAGCATAAAATTTGTTTTAAATTAATGGAGCATGACCATTTGAACATACTTAGTACAGACCCACCCAAAGTACATCCCCATCAAGTTTGAAGTTCTGGTTAGTGGTTTTGGAAAAGAAGTAAAAATCGTGAATCACTAGTGCAATCCTGTTCACTTACACAGTAATCAATCAGACTGTATGCATTAACTGATAAGTACCAGAATTGAAAAATTGTTTAAAAATCGGGCATTCACAGTTATGCCATCTCATGAACAAGTTTTGTTGGCCTTCTACTTTGCATAGTTCCACCAAGTTACAGCATGATCTGAGTGATCGTTTTGGAGAAGTCAAAATAGCAAAAACACACTTTTTTTGCATAAAAATATTTGAAAAATCACAGCGCCACTCCTGAACAAATTAAGGTCTCGAGGTCCCCAGAAGTCTCCCTAAGTAATTTTGAATCAATTGGCCGCGCAGTTTCGGAGAAGATTTTTTTAAGATATGGCCAAAAACCCCTGAAAAATCCAAAATTCCTGGAGGGTGACCATTTGAACAAACTTGGTACAGACCCACCCAAGGTACAGACCCTCCCAAGGTACATTCCCACCGTGTTTGAGGCGAATCTGACCAGCGGTTTTGAAGAAGTCAAAAAATGTGAATTGTGGACGCCGACGGATGAAGGACGAACGATGGATGTGTAACCACCACATAACCTCAGCTGACTGAATGACAAGTCAGCTGACCTTAAAATCATGTGACATGTCCTGCTATACATTATTGGTCAAAATATATCAGGTGATCCTTCTTGACCAATGGTGTGCTCTGATGATTCAAGTCTTCCAGGCTTTTCGCCCTGACATCAAAGCATTCTGGTGGAAATGACTGACTGAATGGACATGTTGCAACAAAATGTCAACAAGAAAAAGTTACGCATAAAACCAAGTTTAACACAATTTTATCTAAAGTGACTAAGCATACGCAAATCAAATTTGAGTGAACAGTATTACATATACAGTGCAGACCACTTTTTACTGTGCCCATATTTTTCTTCACATTTGGCCCTCTTCTTCTGACTAACTGGGCTATACCACACTACCAACTACACTTGAGCACCATGCCTATAAGCTTATCGGGCATTCTTACACAGCTGGTATATTAATACAAGTTGGCAGCAGGAAAAATTATGGCGGGATGGGACTTTACAAATTCTGGGTGGAATAACCTGCAGGCAAGCCTTGCTCATCTGTTGACTCACTCTGTGCTGTGGTGATCACTGCTGGGTTTTTCATGCTTAGCTGAAGTTCAATAGAAATTGCACATTCAAATTCCACTCATTTAACCGTAATTCATTCAAATACTGACATGTCTAGTCAGTGCTTTTTGCATTACCTGCAAGGTAATGTCACTGCTACCACTCAAGCCGCTGGAGCATAACAAGGTCATGTAAAAACAATATGAAAGGCCAAAATATGGTATTCAAGGGGTTAAAATTAGGGAACATTCTTTTCCTGTACTCGCATCAGTGTCCAAGTTTTCTGATGAACCTCACCTCAATATGTCTGTTGGCCCACTTATAAAAATCTGCACCATCATCACACACTTATATTAAGCTATGCCTGCATGCCAGCAAAGCTCATAAGCTGCATGTTAAACCCTCACAAAATCCATATACATGCAAATACAGCAAAAATCTGAGGATCTTTGTTCATAATGTGCGGACACACAGTATCAATGCCCAGTTCACTCCAACCGATAATATTACCACTATTTCATTGGCGGGGTCTGCAATGAAGCATGGCTTCACGTTGAGGGCACAATGGGGAACATGCGGTGAATTCCATGTAAACGAAGGAGGCTAGGGCAGAGAGGAACCTTCCAGCAGTTGCGAGTGCTGTAACAACTGACTGGCTTATTAGTTGTGGCCGAGTCAATGCTGGCCAGACATTCGCTGGTCAATAATTCACATCCTTCCTGTTAGGTACTTATGAGTGCTGACCAGTCCATCGTGCATTCACTTCCAATTTCTCTATTTATTCAGCAAATAAACGCCGGGCCATTTATTGCCACGCAAGAGTGTCCACTTCTTTTCCACCATGGTCGAGTTTGCGTCTCTCCATTCCTTCATCACAATCTGATGTATAACTTTCAAGGATTTTTGAGGGTGTAAGGTGTTAGAACTTGTGTCACTCTGACACGAGAGCATATATCGCGAATCTGATCACAGACAACTTGACTTTCACTCACGTGCACATGTAGCTTTTTGTTAAGTCTGCTCGACACTCAAAATTGTGTGCCCCTGAATATCTGTTTTCAACATGTTCAGTGTGCTCTGTGTTTTTTTTCCTTCAGGAAAACTCCCATTTATTTATTACAATATAAAATTTCTAGTCCAGCAATAAGTTGCGTTGGTGGCTACCACTCTGATGCTCAACACTGCACATTCACACGAGGTGTCAAACATGGGGCATTGACTGTGTGAGGCTTCTCTTCAGATCATCACACACTGACCAAGTGACATGGCCTGGCATGCCGTTTGCATGTAGCACATTGATTTAACTGACGTGCAGCCTGATTTTTTCTGTCTTGCAGGATAAAATCAATGATAAAGTTTGACATGCAGCATGATTTCAATTCCCTTGCAGCATAAATCTCTGTAATGTACATGCTGCATGATTTTTACAGATGCGTTGAGCATGTATGTATCGCAGCAATAGTATATTCCTTGTTACGCGTATCAGGCGCTTGAGAGGACTTTAAAAGCCTACAGTGTACAGTCTTTCTGTAACATGACAAGGGGCACATACCACAAATATGCACAGTCTTGTGTAGCCTGTCATACTATAAAGATACACTATTCCCATTTTGACAAATATCTCACACAAAGAAACATGACCAAGCTTTCCATACCAATATATAGTCTCCCACCTATGAAGTGTCTGCTTATCAAAATATGGCCTGGACAAGGTAAAACTTTATGGAATTCAAAGGTCAAGGTCAAGGTCAAGGTCACAGTAGGCCAATTTCTGTGTGTGCACTTACACACACACACACACACCTATCCTATGCAGTGTCCACACAACAAATTTGGTAGCTGCAGGTACTACAGTGTAGAAATATGTGTTGCACAGGCTGAGACTTTATGGCGGGGGGGGGGGGGAGCGGGGGAGGGTCAAAGGTTAAGGACAGTGTCACAGTGGGCAAATTTGGTATACAGCACACCCATATCCTATGAAGCATCCAGACACCAAAGTGATACATTCATGTACTAAAACGCAGATGTGGATGTGTACTGCGGAGCCCTTGCTAAAACACAGACCCCGACTGCTGACCATTCATTCTTCCATGCCCTCCCGAACTTTACAGTTAACACTACACTATAGTTCTTGAAGTATAGTTTATAAACCAGCAAAATTTCAGGTCTTAAATATGCAAATTTATTGAAAAATTTGAAGTTCCACAATTTGAAGTTCGCTGGAGGCAGAAGGCCTGCTTCACAGACAAGGGAGAAACATACACACAAACAACTGTAGAAATGGACTTTCAACAAATTTTGAGACTGTCAGGTTTTAAGCCTACCTCACGGTATGCTAGACCTATAGTCTACTTAGAAAAGAAACCGACAGTCGAATAAACTCATGTTAATGACTTAGCCATCGCCTGTTCCACAATAGCTGGTGGGCCACAGTGGCCTGCGGTGACTGACCCTGGGTTTCGGGTCACTGAGCTCAATGGCGAGCGTGATACTGGACTTCAGGAACAAGGTAAACTTTGCAGAACTTAAAATTTCTCGATAAATAAGCATATTTAAGACCTGAAATTTTGCGGGTTTATAAATTATACTTCAAGGAATATATATTGTCATGTGTGAACTCCACAGTTCAGGACAGTATGGAAGATATCGAGGGTCCGCAGTTGGGGTCCACATTTAAGCATGGGCTCCACGGTTCGCATCCGTATCCGCGTTCCAGTATAAACCCACCAAAGCTGATAAGTGTTGCTGTTACGGAAATATGATGCACACAATCTTTGTTGGAATAACAGATGGGCAGCAAGATGAAAGCCACGATCCCCAGTGGTGGACTCAGAAGCTGAACATACATTTCTGGTTTGTAATGATTTTGCACTACATGTAGTTGGTGCATGGGGCATTTTCTACGTTACAATGTACCTGCATTGGGCATGGCAGGGGTTAATCTAGGATTTAGAGAAAGGGGCCTTTTTGGATAAAAATTGGGAAGAAATTCTGTACGGTTTGGGGAATATTGAGCAATAAAAAGGCCCCGGTCACTATGGTAGATTAACCCTTAAAGTGCTAATCACTGCTATTGTTGTTTTCTCATTACTGTTAAACATAATGGTTAAAAGATTCAAGTTCCTCATGAAGATACCTTTTATTCAAATACCAGCGAGCCTAGTCAAAAGCAAAAAGGAGTCTTAGTCAACAACAATGCACACACAGTGTCCCCAGGAAAGCTATCGACTCAATCTTAAATCAGCACTTTAAGAGTTAATTCCTGCATGCCGACATATAGTTGCGTATTTTCTTTCTTTCTTTCATTCTGATTATAAAGATCATATCAATGCTGCCCTTGCTGCTTCAAGTAACCCCCCCCCACCCACCCCCACCCCCCATTCTCACCACTCAGAAACTGCTACCATCATGAACACGGTCTTGATATTTGCCCCGATTTACCACTCACTCTGCACAGTGTTATGAACTTGAGGTACATATTCTGAATCTTTTTTTCTTTTCTAGGCATCCTGAGGACTTAACAGGAACAAACCAGTTATACCATAAACCCTGACATCTCAAATATTGCAAACCAAACTATGTCAATTTCCCTTTACATTCAATTCCCTGTAAGGGATACCATGCTGCAGTAGGCTATGGCTGCAAACACAATTAGAGTGCCCCCTCACTGGGTGGGCTACACTTCCTGTAATGAGCACCGTAAGTGCTCCACAATTACAGGATATCTACATTCTAGCTATAAATTTTTGCCTTAATCAATTAACCTCAAACTGTAATTCCTTTCCTAACAAGCAATTTCAGTTGTCTCCTATGTTCACCATATAATTCAAGAAACTGCAGCAGATATGAAAGCCCCATTCCTATCTTCTTTTTTCATTATTATTTTTTATTTTTTTTTTTTTTGAGGGGGGGGGGATGACTGTTGGAATGAAGACTGACACAAGCACATACATGTTTGCCCATTGTCTGTAGGGTACACCTGTCGAGGGCTCTCATCCACTCTTCACCGCACATCTGTCCGCCCTACCCCATTGTTCTCACCCTTTTGTCTCCCCCCACCTTACTTTACTGGTCATGTGTGGCCAGATGCCCATTACCATGGCAACTGTAGGTGACATGAATAGCAGCTTTTGAAATTCAAAGTACCTGGCCGGTAAAGAGTTCTGCATCACCTCAATGACAGGCAGATTCTCCTTTCTGCCATCTTGTGTGTTGTTCCCATACAGTTCCTCTGCATAATTATATCCATAACAAAAGTGTGAAGTGTCTTTGTAAACATTTGATGGAGTCAGCATTGAGCATGTTGAGAGCTATCTCGAAACTATATGACCATTCTCTCTCCCACTATTCTTTCTGTGTTCGCAGTTTTTTTTTTCCAGATAAAAATTGCATTCTCTCCCCTTCCCCCTTCTCCACCCTCCAAAAAGAAAAAAGAAAAAAGAAAAGTAAAGACAATCCCATCTCCTTGCCAAAACAAAAGACAACTTTCAGTCACCTGATCTCTATGCATTTGCTCACTCACCATGGCACAATACCACGTGTGAAGTTGTTAACTCCATGGGACGAGACCACCTGCATGGCTGCAGCCCGCACCTGCACACCGAAGGACGGCACACTGCAGCCAGTTGCACCTGCCCGTGTTTATCTCTGCTGGACCAGTGAACAATGTACCACCTGTACTCTCTGTTTTGTCCTGTCACTGGCCACTTGTTTTGATTGGCTGTCTCTGTCTTAACCTTTTGGACACTCATGGAGTCCACAGCTTCCATTGGCACAGTGACACTCTGACTGCCCAGGATAAAGATCACCCAAAGGACATACAGCGTGGACCCCATTTAAATTACGACAAGATCATAATCTCCATAGCTTCGTCCACAATTTTTTGTCTCCAATATATGTATGTATGTATGTATGTATGTATGTATGTGAAAGTAAAGGGAAATTATTGAAGCAAATCACTTTTGATATCTTAGCCTTCCGGCTGGTTGGGGAGGAATAGGGTTACACAATCTGACACAGATCATGCTAGCGACATTCTGATACAGAACATGAAGCATGTGCCCATACACAAAGATCACATCTGTTGCTCTATTCCATGGCTGTTACATATATATATATGAATGATGCTTTCTGGTTATGTGTTGCCATACAATATCAGCCAAATTATATAAATGTTCACAACATCTATTAAACTTGTCATTTCTGTGTGGGTTTTTTTATTCAAAATTTAGCCACATATTTTTTCCGCTTACAATTTATGTTCAGTGTGTCACATTCCTTTAATCACAAAAAAAAAAAAAAAAAAAAATTCACAAAATCTTTTGGTGTGTGCATCCTTCAAACCATGCTAATCAACAGGCCAGAATGGTCATCCTATTTATCAATGTTACATACATACCCATCTCCAGACACGCATGCTATCAGAACAAAAACTTTTCTAAATAAATACAGTGGAGGACATTTACTGCTGTGACCAGCATGAGATATCTGATTTTTTTTTTTCTTTGAAGTCTATATACTTTGTGAAAACTACGTGTAAACAGTAATTAAGTTGGTGTTATTTTATTGGTTGTGAAGGTAGCCTACAGTTTGGTGTGAAACAGGTCTCTACTGAAATATCTGACGGGATACAAGCTTGAACTAGGAGAGATGACTTGCAGCATAGCAAGTCAGTGTGTGTCTTCAAAGCATATTGATATGGCAAAGTACAACTATTACATAACACAGGAGTAGCAGTTGGAATGGCATCTCTATCTATTATAGCTTTCAAGTTATTCAAGATTTAAAATTTCTAATGGTGATATTTGCATAATTTATATTGCTACAACTTTTATTTTTAATTCATTAGGTGCACAATGGTCAACAACCCACTGGTAGAAGTTAGAATGACATCTCTATCTATTATAGTGTTGAAGGTATTCAAGACTGAAAATTCTGAATACTGCTAATTAGCATAATTTAAATTGCAACAACTTTTGTTTTAGATTCATTACATGCGCTGAAAATTCTGAATACTGCTAATTAGCATAATTTAAATTGCAACAACTTTTGTTTTAGATTTATTATATGCGCAATGGTCAGCCCCCTAGTACGACTCAGCATCTGCAGGGTGCGAAACCAATTCACTTGCCATCAGTTTCATTTGGCAAGTTCTTTCTGCTCAGAGAAAGTTGAGCTGAGTTTGACCTTTAATGAGACAAACAAAGCAGATAATGCATATCATGGGGATTCCGTCTTTGATAATAATAGATTAGATTTTTTTTTACAACTGGTACAAAGTTATATGAAACTTTCCACAAACATGGTAATGCCACAACTTATACCACTTACCCCCGGGACAAAACTAAAACTTTATTCAAATGACAATGTCATCATATCATTATTTTTGCATAATTGGGAGATAAAGGTTACCATGGCTACCATTTATCAATACGAGCACATGTATATAGTCACCATCAGACATCATAATAATAAACTTTCCTCTGGAAAAACCTACTGCAGGGAGGCTGTATTTTGGGATATGTTGAAGATGATGACAAAAGAAAACAGTGAGCCAGCCAGTGGCTGGGTCTTGTTCATGCAGCTAAGCTGGTACTTTGCCGGAGCTGTGCACATCCCTTATACCGTATTCATTCATTCTCTCTCTCTCTCTCTCTCTCTCTCTCTCTCTCTCTCTCTCTCCCCCCCCCCTGGCCCCCCCCCCCCATATTGATTTTTGTTGAAAAGACAGGAAGCACTGATGGTACTTTTAGCTTCTCCAGCTGAACATGCAGTGTAAAAGACCGTTATAATCATATTGAAAAAAAAAAGTAAAGTAAAATATACAGTGTCATAATTCATGGCTTTGATCTAAGAATTGTTTGCATTGGCACAGCATACTGGTATTCATGAATACGGTTTTCATTGCCGTTCAGAGAAACAACAGGTTCCTGGCCATGTGCTCTATTCTGCTCAGTGACAAGACAGCACATATAAAACCCACTCAAATTTTCCTTATGAACCAGTGTGTGTAGCAGACAATCCGTACAGCTATGCTGGACCTGGGTTAAGTCGAGAGGCAACTAACCTTTGCTCACAAGTAACCATGCAAGCGATTTACAAAGACTAATATATTTTTTACGCGATTTATTGGCCTCGTGGGTCACAAGCTGGGATCAAACAGGGCTGAAATTTGCACATTTCCATCCGCAACTGAGTCTTTATTTGTTTGACTGTATTCTTTTATAATGACCTTTATAAAAATTGCAAAATGCCAGCACACAAAATTGGATGTTTTTGTCCGCATGATCCACTTATAGACTCTCAGACGGTGCACTGGTTGCAACTAACAGAAATTCTGTGTTTTGCACTGAGCTTATGCTAAGCTCTATTTGTACATCGCATCAAGGAATATTGATTCAGTATCATCTGAATAAATTGTGGAAAAAAAGCCCCTGTTTGCTTGCAGAAAAGACAGACTGCACAAAAACAACCCTTGTTCACCTTGACAATGATGTGAAGGGAAAGGAACATGTTTAACACTTGTACAGCATACGGGTCTGTGACAGACTTGTCTGCTGCATCTTTGATCAGGGCCTGATTTACATCTCAGTTCAGATCTTCCTTTCCTTTTTTTTTTTTTTTCCTGCATCCAAACAGCAGCCTGATCACATTATGCCCATTGACCACATCAAAGCCAGCCCAGCTCTGCGGACCTGAACATGAAATTAGAGACAAAGAGAAAAGGTGAACAGCAGACGTACAGGGATCTGATCCCTGGCCTCGGTCCGACTTCCCTGCACAATGTACGACTGCCGAGTCTAAGGTAGCTTTTCAGGTCTAACAAAGCAGCGGGACATATCTGGCATTTATCACTGCCTGGAATAACATCCCCGTATATCTAAAAGTGAACACAATATCAACATTCCAGGGCATTTATTTTGCTGCTCCTCAACCTTCATAGACAGTTTTTTTCTTTCTTCTTCTAATATGTAGGAGTCTCCATCACAACACATAAATACAGGGCCAAGGTAAGAAGATTCCCAGTGACACATTGTCTTCACTGGTACCGCAGCTACCGACCAGCACATTTATACTTTCTTACGGCTCTTCCCCAAGGGAAGCCTCATCGTGTTTTTGGGTTGTCCGTCCATCCAAGCTTCGATCGATCGATCCAGCCATCCACCATTTGATTGTGAACACGATATCGCAAGAAATTACTGGCCACCTGAAACTCCCAATTATCCTCACTTGCACCTTGACACATGTTGGTGACATTGACCTAGTTTCAAGGTCACAGGACCCCTGCATATGCATGGGTGGACCCATCACTCAATGCTTTGCACTGGGGGGACTCGCGTCCATGACACTTAGGCTGTCCTTCCATAATTGTTTGCCTGCACAGCATACCATCCCTTACAGCTCTGCTGGATCCGAGTTAAATGTGATTAGTGATTACTGGATTTTTTTTTTCAGAAAAGTATATTCATGATCTCATATTACTATTTTCTTGATTTTGGGGTTTGTGACCTGACAGGATTTTAGCCTTACCCTCTGACCCCCAAAATCTCAACACTGTTCAGGAAATCACCATGTATTGAAACAAGGCCACATTTAACTCGTTCAGTGCCATTCACATCTAACGTTGATCTACTATAAAGTCAAGCTAGTCTGAATCATCATTACGATCTCAGATCCCTACTCCTCGTAAAAAGACCTTTCACTCCAGTACCAGCATGCCTATAGTTCCAGAAACAATACCCCAGGTCAACAGCTTTTCTCGGGGCACATTGGGCCTAATGTGCACTGAGAAAAGCCACTCAGTCAAAAATTTGGCACTGAGAGGGTTAACATTAACTCAAGCATCTGTTATTGTTACCATTGTTTTTTTTTCTTGCTGTATTTCAGAGAAATCAGTTTAACATATTCTGTTCCGACACATGACTTTTATAGCAAGACAGTCATTTTATCAAGAATGCTTTTTACAGTTGACAGAAGAAAGATATGTCAACATCAAAGAAGTAACTAGAGTTCAAAGTGACCCCAAACCAGTAACCTTGGCAATGAGGTACTGCTACCACCTATATCACCTGATACTCAACTGGACTCTCATCAATGATTTTGTGATTGTGGGTTGAGTTCATCCATGTTTGGGAAGCAACATTTATTAATTGCACTGGCTGAACATAAGCAAATGAGCAGAACCCATTAATACCCACGGAACGATACCAAGCATATAACTGGGCCCAGAAGTTGTCAGAATCTGAAATGGACAAGATGCAGGTCCTGATTAAGGTGGAAGTTGGGACTACATGTACAAAAATCTTGGAACAATAGTCAAGACTACTGAGAACAAAGTTGAAAGCGCCTCTTTGCCTCTGAAACAGGGCCAAACTTTGTATCATGTCTACTCCACAGGGCAGACACATCCCGGAACTCGGTCTCCTTTTGACAAAATCTTTTAATCAGTAACTATATGTTACAGAAACAACCAGAAAAGTTGTCGGTGACAGACTGGATACTTCCTGCTTGGACATATATTGATCCCTGCATTGAGTGACCACCCGAAAGGCAGGTCTAAAAAATAGTGTTCAGAGAACAGAATACCCTTGGCACCTTTTTCTCGTCAATTGTGCATTTTTTTTTTGGACACTTCGCAGTCGAATACTTTGCATACAATTTCCATATTGTTGTCTATGAAATGAGGGAGCACTTTTGGATCTGTTCTTGGGGCAAGTTCTGGTGATAGAAACCACACTCAGTCGGCCATAAAAAAACCACTTCAAAAGTTTCATAACAAGTTTAAAAATAAGAAAAAGCTGGTTTTCAATAGGAATGTGGTCCACTATGATGTGCATCTCTGAAAAAATTTGGGGGAAGCTGCGTTGGATCAATCTTGAGATATTATGGTAACGTCGTCCCTTAGGGCACCCCTCAGATGGCCTAAAAGATAAATACTTCAAAGTTTCATAAAAAATTTATAAATATGAAGAGCAAGCTAGTTTTAAATAGGAACCTGGTCCATCATAAGATGCATCTCTGATAAAAATTTGGGAAAGCTGTGGTCAGTAATTTTTTGAGATATTGTGGTAACGTTGTCAGGGTTGACACCACTCACCCTTCAAATAAATACATTAAAAGTTTCATAAAAACTTTAAAAATAATCAGAGAAAGCTGGTTTTACATAGGAACCTGGTCCATCATAAGATACATCTCTGACAAGAATTTGGTATACCTACAGTCAATATTTTTTGAGATATCACAATAACTTCGTCAGGGTTGACACCATACATTAAAAGTTTCATAAAAGGTTTTAAAATAATCAGAGGAAGCTTGTTTTCAATAGGAACCTGGTCCATCATAAGGTCCTTTTGTGACAAAAATTTGGTACAGCTAATGAAAATTTTTGCGATATCGCGGTAATGTTGACAAGACGGACGGATGGATGCACGGACGACACAGGGGATGACAATACCCTCCGGCACTTTATGTGCCGAGGATTAAAAAAAGTGGTCATATTAAGCAGGTGGTCTAGCAATGGAAGTACAATACTGTTAAAAAGATTACATCTGGAGACAGATGTATGCAGGGCAGCCAACAGAGATCACCTGGGAAGGAGAGATATCTCATTTTACCTGACACCCCTGCTTTCATGGACACATACACTTATACCTCATGTGCAGTGACTGCCAACTTGGAAAGAAATCTGTGCAAAAGTCTAGTGGGTGTTGTGCGTATAAAATTTTGTCTACAGACAGGCAGACACAAGACGGCTAACATACAACAACTTGGCAATAAAAGATACCTTGATCACCTCTGAAATTTGTGCCGTCACATGTCTGCATATCATGATGCACACCTGTACTTATAGCGCCAACTTTCAGAGAAATCTGCACAAGTGCATGAGGAGTGTCCATAAAGAATGCCTTGCAATCCGAGATATTTAGTTGCATCTGAAATTCGTAGAAGGAGGAGCGGTGAATTCACAAAAGATTGCGTCTGCACATAGGCCCTGCAGCCAACCAAGATTGCCTTGCAATGAGGTATCTAGTCACAATGGAGCTTACTGCCTTCATGCATATCTGAATATCATGTGCAGTTATTGTGGCAAGTTTGAAATGTAAATCCACAGTGGGAGAAAGTTACATTTCCTTTCTTTGATAAATGACGCTTGACAGATATCTATCTACATATGCACAAATTGAGGAGATGGTGGGTCACTCTGTCACAACAATTCAGATATAAGTTGGAGCATACATGTACACAGTGATAAGTCCTTATGGTATGGAAAAAAAAAGCTACCACACTCTTAGGAGAGATAGAAAAAATGGAAATGAAATTAAATTTTCAACTGGAAACACTGCTGTAGTCACCCTACGCAGTTACGACCGTAGTAATAATAATGAGATGGTACCATGCGTCCCACCCTCCCACTGTCATTCCACGTGAGCTTCTCAAGCAGTGAACACACTCTTGGCAAGACCTCTGGTGCACAGTACTGGCTGCTAATTTACAGCGACATCTGCTACACATGGAGTATAAGTAACAAGTTTGTGAACTATGATATCCCCACCTGCGGGGAAATTTACACTTAGACAGTTCAGCTTTTGGAAAAGAAGTGAATCAAGCAATAATGTTATTGTCCATAGCACTGCTGGTAACTGGCGGAGATTTATGGATCTGTTTACATACGAGAGGTCGCAGAGAGCCCTGGACCTGCCAAGAGCAATGTGACACTGTAACATTCCTAATCATGTATTTCATTCATTTATTTGCTTTAATGATGTGTGTGGTATCTTTTATATGGGCCTACACTGTGTCTGACAATAAAGTTGTCTGTCTGTCTGTCTGTCCATCCACCCACTTAGTGCACAGCATTGGACACCATTTCAGCTGATCAGGCTACCATCAGAATAACTCACCATTTGCTATTTGTGGCCATGTAAAGTGTTTGAGAATGTAAGGTGCTGCCACCTACTGATCACTTGCCCCTGACACATAAGGGCAAGGACCTGTCCGTTAACAATAACCAAGCTTAATGACCCAGTGACTTAGCTGACCTATCTTTGCAACTTAGCACAACCTGTGGTAATCGTATGTACAAGTGTCATATTCTATGTAAATGTGTCAAAGTACAAAAAATTTACAGCTTGAACATAACAAGAGGGTTGTATAAACAGCTCATGCTCAGCTGACCTACAGATTCATCACACTTGTGGCTCTGTGAACTTGGGATAGGATCAAGGTCACCCATGTACTGAGTAAGTCTGACCTTTATGGAAGAACACTAATATGCGCATTATCAAGATCCCAGTTCAAGTAGTTCTTAAGTTATAGTGAAGAGCAAAATTCATGTATGTTGCACTGTGATCTCAGAAATGAGGTCATGAAAGGTCACTCATGTACTACCTAAGCATGACCTTCATAGAGAAACATTAACATGTGCAACATCAAGGTCCTAACTCAAAAAACATCTCAAGTTACCAAGTGAACAATAAATTTCATGTCTGTTGTCCTCTGACCTTGGGAATGAGGTCAAGATCACTAATGTACTGTCTGAGAGTGGTGTTCAAAGAGAATCATAACCATAAAAAGCATCACATCCAAGCTGAAATAGTTCTCAAGTTATCATCTAAAATGCACCTAAGTGACCCTGTTACATTCATGAAGAATGAGGTCAAAGTGACGCATGTATTGTCTAACTCCCGCCTTTGTGCCCTCGAGTGTTCCTATGCAATTTTGAATCAATTAGCCAAGTGATTTTGGAGAATATTTTTTAAGATTTGGCCAAAACATGGAACCAAAACAAAAAAATTAAAAAATAAAAATCACTGGAGTGTGACTATTTAAACAAAATTAGTAGAGACCCAAGGTACATTCCCAAAAATTTGAAGTAAATCTGGACAGTGGTTTCAAAAAATTAAAAATTGTAAATTACCATTGCAATCCCCATTCACTTAAATATACATGTAGTATTCAATAGGACTGTATTCAGTAACCGATAAGTACCCAAACTGAAAAATTCATTAAAAAATGGATATTTATAGTAGACCCATCTTGTGAACAACTATGGTTGTCCCTTTTACAATGAACATTTCCACCACATTTCATCATAATTTGAGTGACAGTACTGGAGAAAAAGTAAAAAATAGTAAAAACACACTTTTTTGCATAAAAAATATTTGAAAAATCACAGCACCACCTGTTGATCAATTTAAGGTATCAAGGTCCCCAAAAGTCTCCCTAAGCAATATCTAATCAATTGGCCAAACAGCTTCAGAGAAGAAGAGTTTTTTTAAGATTTGACCAAAAAATGCCCCCCCCCCCAAAAAAAAAAAACATAAAAAATCCAGAGATCATTGGAGAGTGACCACTTGAGCACACTTGGTACAGACCCACCCAAGGTACAATGCACATTCCCAAAAAGTTTGAAGTGAATCAGGCTAACCGTTTCAGAGAACAAGTCAAAAATGTGAATTACCATTGCAATTCTCATTCACTTTCACAGTAAGAAATAGGATAGTATGCATTAACCGATAAGTACCGTGAATTGAAAAACTCATTGAGAACGATGGATTAACAGCAATGCCACCTTAAGAATACCTTGTTTGGCCCTTCTACAAGGATTATTCCCATCAAGTTTCAACATAATCTGAGTGCTGGTTTTGGAAAAGTTGAAAATAGTGAAAACACAATTATTTGCATAAAAAAATATTTGAAAAATCACAGCACCTGTTGAACAAATTAAGGTCTCAGGGTCCCCTGAAGTCTCCCTAAGCAATTTGGAAGCAATTGGCCAAGCAGTTTCAAGAAGGTTTTTTAAGATTTGGCAAAAATTGAACAAAAAAATTCATGAAAAAATGCAAAAATCAATGACAGATGCCTATAACCACCACAAAAGCTCATCTGACTGACAAGTCAGCTGAGCTAAAAAGTGAACACAAATTCATGTAAGCATGATGGTGACAATACCCTCGAGCTTTGCCCATAGCCTGAAGTTTAAAAAAAACCTTCTTTTAAGGGATCAACTTCAAAAGTTACTTTTCAAAATTGTGACCCCCCCCCCCCCCCCGTCAACATGGAGTCAATGTTAAATCAAACAAAAATCTCTTTCAAAATTGTTAAACACTGCACAAAACAGCAAAGTTTTCCTGCTGCATCAAAAAGTATTAATGTTAAAAAAAAATATTCATCAATACAGATGAAATAATTCATACACATTGGGACTGCAATAGTTTTGTCAACCACATTTTACATAGTTTTACAAGGAAATGCAAAAGAGAGGACAATAAGTGATAATTTTCAATTTTGATATATAACATTCTAATGAGTTTACTATAAGAGACAGCCCCTTGTGATCACCATATGATTTGCCTCCTTCTAGACCAGTCACCCTTTTTACGAGGCCACTTCCAAGCTGTAGTTGGAGGGGACCACTATAAAGAAGTACTTAACCACAAAACTCCTGCCTGTTCAGCTGACTTTCTGGCGTGAACTCTTGGTTGGTTGCCTTCAGAGCAAACCAAACTCTGTATTATCCCTGCTGCATTTGAAGTGTAGAACAAACTGAGATTGGTCTGTTTAGCAGGCAACTTTGGCAGTGGATGTACGGCAACAAGTCATAAGTATAATATGAGGACCATGAGACAGCTGAGCAAGCTGCCTGCTTGGCACACCTTGAGGCACCCGACTCTGGGACTCAGGCCCTTGTATCATGCCTGTAACTGATTACAGCTGTACAGGCAATCTGTCAAAAATACACCAATACTACAACGCAAACAAATACACAACAATATCTACATACACGGATTTAAAAAAACAAAAAACAAAAAAACAAAAAACAAAAAAAAACAAAAAACAAAAAAAAAACAAACAAAAAAAAGCAAATACACAACAATATCTACACACACAGATTTAAAAAAAAAAAATCTGGTGTGAAAGTGACATAAAAGGTCAAAAGCACTCACTTTTCCAGGTAGTTGTTGTCATATAGCAGCCACAGGAGTTTCTGCAAAAACAGTTGGACAACATTTAGTTACAATAGTGAGCTGAGGGTTCTCACCTCATTTGAAACAATTCCCAGTAACAGGATGACACACCTACACACCACATCCACATTGATGCCCACTCATCTGCATATACTTGCCAGTAACTCAGTGCATGTGGTTTGGCAGTGTCCAGTTGTGCATGTGGGGATCACTTGAACTCGAGTGATAATTTACAAAACGTTTATGTGAGCTGTGGTGCAGATTTGGCCTGTGCCATACAACAAGGAACACTACGCCCTCATTTCTTTACACCAATTACACAAGTGGCACTTAATGACTATATATAGGGCCTGTATTTTACACAATTGCAGAAAAAAAAGATGAAGTTCATAATCTGAGGCTGAATTCTTAAGTTAAAATGACGTGGAAATGGATGGAGTTATTCAATTAGAGGTAAAAAGATCATCCACACACACTGAACAGCTGAAGTCCAAGTGAGGCCACTTAAGCAAGCATGCTGTGAAATACGAATAAAACATCAATCTTTTTCATTTGTACACTTATATATTTGTCAAAGTATAGAGTGTCAACTCATTCCATACCAATCCCTGATTTTTCCGTCTATTTCCCTAGATTTAAGACAACAATTGCATGTTTAAATTCTTCATGAAAAAAAGCTTTCGTTCAAGTACCAACATGCCTATAGTCCTTAAGTCAGTGGTTCTGGCACTGCCCAAGGCCTGAGACCATAGCATGGAATGAGTTAAGTAGACCATCTGTACAAACTTGATGCCTCTTCTGGCACAGCACAAATTAGGATACCCCCAAAACATCGCCATATTCAGCCTGGGTTTGAAAGGGAGGGCATGAACAGGAATTTCATTTCAGAAATGCATAAAAGGCTGATAGCTGATCACAGACATGTAAATGAAATTAGCTAAATGCACAAAAACACAAATTGACCATCATACCACCACCATATGTAAAATACAGTAAAACCTGTCCGAGTGAGCACCTCCGGCTAAGTGGGCACTGTTGTGTGGCCCAGTTCCCCAAAGATCCCATGTTAATGGACCTGCATTAATTGGGCACCTGTCTTTAAGTGGGCACTTTTGCCCAGTCCCAAGGGCGCCCAGCGCCACTTAACACAGGTTTTACTGTACTGATTAAACCATGCATAGTACTAAGTGTCAACTGTGCAACATTCTGTCACCACTCAGCCTTCAACAGCTTCAGTCTTATCACTCAAAAAAGGACTGAAGATATTCACATATTGACTTCCACACTGCTTTTGTGATACATATATTCTGCACCTCTGAGGCCTCCTCCACCTTGAACTGAACAACTCTCTGTGTACATACTACTGTAAAAAAATATTTGAAGAGCATGCCACACCTCCAGACAAATTTACAAGTTTTTTAATTATGTATACATTTTTTTTTTTTTTTTAACTCAATCTACCATTTGGCTGAATTTATACTGCCACATTTATATGTGCCAAATAATGGTTTCCTGTAGTGCAATATTGACCTAGCATTGTGTTAACTTCCTTCTGCAAGATATGAAACCACCGCCAAACATAACAAATCAACAGTTGGTTTGGCCACACATAATTTATTATCACAAACTTGTGCACTCAAGAGGAAGCCACCCATAAAGCCAGACAACAATGCCACATCTCGTTATTAAAAAAAAGAAGAAGAAGAAGAAGAGATTTGCAGAAAAAACAAATTGCCCCATCTCACCAGTTTCTAAATTTTTACCATTCCACTGAAATGTTCCAGTGGGAAAGTTGGTAACTTGAGTTCATTATCATTAGACATTTGCATATTTTGCAAGTTTTACAGTACGTACACATCAAGAATAAAAAAGGATCATGAAACTATCTTCAAAACAAGATGATCAAGTGTTGCATAGCAATACATAGTTCCCTGCCAGAGAACAGATCACCAAGTTGCATGCAAGGACAGAGACACAATGCAAGTTGATGCCTGAAAAGGTGATCAGCCAAGGTGATGGGGTCATAGGTCAAGGTCACAGTGACCTAATTTTGGTACATACAAAACACACTCCTGTGCCAAGACATACCCACACACCAAGTTTAGTATCTCTAAGCATTATGGTACAGGAAGTATGGTCCACACAAGCATTTTCTGTGAAAACGTCAAAGGTCAAGGTCAGTGACCTAATTTTGGTGTGCAACACACCAGAGCTGTCCTATGAACTGTCCGCACACCAAATTTTGTACATGAAGGTGCAGTTGTAGGTGTAGGTAGGTGCTGGTGTACATGTAGGTGCAGGTGTATGTGTTATGGTACAGGAAATATGTCCCAAACAAACTTTGCAGGCAGGATGGACACACGAAAAAATGACAAAAGGACAAGGTGCAAACCTGTAGACCCAAGTGGGAGACTAAAAAGTGCCGAGTTATTCAGGCCACCAGCAGGCTGGCACACAGATCAAAAGAAATATATTGTGGTTGACCAGAAACTGAAACAGTTACCATGTATACCCCCATGTACCTTGTAAAACATGATTGACATGTCAGCCTCAACAGTTTTTTTTTTTTGATTTTTTTTTTTTTTTTTTTTTGATTTTTATTTTTTTTTGTAACTTGTTCCACTTTACAATTTTAAGTCTCGCTGCTTATCTTTAAGAACTTGAAAAATATGTTAAACATGGATGTTCTGGGGGCTTTGAGAATCACTTTTACTTGGTTTTAGCATAAATACCCAGAGGAATGTCCCATAATTAACTTTTCCTATGTAAGGAGAAGTCAGGAATCCAAGTTGCATAAGCCTGACAGATGAAAAGTTTTGCTCTTATTTTCTCATTTTTTACACTCCACAACAGTTACTAGAGTTATTGGTGTGACATCACAGTCAAAGCCGTTAATTTATTTTTTTTTTTTTAAAAAAAGGAATAACCTCAACCCTAGAAGACTCCAACAATGATCCAGATACATGACCTAATGATCTGCCTCAAGACATACATTTCAGACCAAATACTTGCATGCGTGTAAGTTTCCATAGAAACCATAGGCAAAAATGTCGAAGGCAAATGCAAACTAGAACAGTCATTGCTGACAAGACTGGATACCCTGCCCTGCACATCTGCATTACCATTGCTTCACCATGCAACATGTTTTGTTATAAATGGTTGTGTTTTCACTTGTATTATTTGTGACACAAATCAAAGTTAATCCAGAATCGGTAAATGGCAGAAGTCCCTTCTAATGGATCAACAAGCAGCATCTGAGATTTTCTAGGATCTCTCCCTCTCCACCCCTCACCTCACCCGTCCCCTCTACCGTGCATTCCACCCCAAAAATGAAAGAAAAAAATATCAAACGAGTATCACAGTTAAATTAAGTTGGCAAACTTACCATAGGGACAGGCCAAGCAAGATTTCTTTCCAGGTGTTGAAAATGTGAATTGTGGATGGACAAAAATAAAAAAGTGATGCCAAAAGTTCAGCTAAAAATTGCTAATGAAAGGGGTTCATATGGGCCTTGCCTGCTCTCCCAATTCTGTAAATAAAATATGCTTCCACTAACCATGATGAAATAAAAGAAAAATAAATTACAAAACATTAAATGTTGACATAAAAAGTTAAGCATGAAAATTTGGAAAAAAAACAAAAAAAAAAAAACAAGAGGGCTGTGTGAACAACCCGTGCCTCAGCTGATCTTGACATTCATCACACTTGCAGCTCTATGAACTTGGGAAAGGATCAAGGACACCATGTTCTCAGTAAGTCTGACCTTTATAGAAGAACACCTACATGTGCAACATCAAAGTTCAAGTAACTCTCAAGTTATAGTGAACAGTAAAATTCATGTATGTTGCACTGTGACCCCACAAACGAGGTCAAGGTCATTCATGTACTGTCTCAGCATGACCTTCATACACAATAATTAACATGTGTAGCTAACTCAAAACAGATCTCAAGTTATCAAGTAAACAGTAAATATCGTGTCAGTTGTCCTGTGAATTAGCATTAGAATGCCCATTGACTTACATAGTAATCAACAGGAAAGCTGCATTGAACGATAAGTACCCGAATTGAAAATCCTTAAAAATCAGGAATCCAAAGCAGTGCCACCTACTAAACAACTGTTTGACCCTTCCACAACAATATATCCATCACATTTCAGCTTAATCTGAGGGATGGTTCTGAGAACAAGTGAAAAATAGCAAAACCATACAAAAAATTCATTAAAAAAATTGCAGCGCCACCTGGTGAACAAATTGGGAACTAGAGGTCCCCGGGGGGTGTCTATGTACGATATCAAAGCAATTGGGCGAGTGGTTTCAGAGAAAAAGAATTTTGAAGGTTTGCCCCCCAAAAAACAAAAAATTCATAAAAAATCCAAAAATCAATAGAGCGAGACAACTTGAACAAACTTGGTAGAGATCCACCTAAGGCACATCCCCACCAAGTTTGAAGTAAATCTGGTCAATATTATTAAAGTTATGACCATTACAAGAAATTCCCATGTTAAGTTTTCCTATTAAAACTTTTGTAGAGATTTTTGAAAAAAAAATCATAAAAAAATCCAAATTCATTGGAACATGACCATTGGAACAAACCTGGTAGACACCCACCCAAGGTACATTGCCACCAAGTTTAAAGTAAATCTGGATGATGGATTTGGAGAAGAAGGCGAAAATGTAAATTAGCGTTAGAATGCCCATTGACTTACATGGTAATCAATAGGAAAGGTGCATTTACCCCAAAGGAGCCGACATGAAAAAATCGTTAAAAATCAGGAATCCGCAGCATTCCCACACAGTGAACTTTGTTTGGCCCTTCCATTAGGAACATATCCACCAATTGTAAGCTTAATCTCAGAGACGGTTCTGGAGGAGAAGTCGAAAATATCTATAACACACAAAAATTCAAAAAAAAAAAATTTAGAAAAAAACTGCAGCGCCACCTGGTGAACAAATTAACAACAAAGAGTCCCTAGATGTCTTCCTGTGTGATATCAAAGCATTTCGGTAAGCAGTTTCGGGGAAGAAGATTTTTTAAGATTTGTCCAAAAAAAAGAACAAAAAAATTCATTTAAAATCCAAAAACCACTGGAGCGGAACCACGTGAACAAAATTGGTAGAAACCCACCCAAGGTACATTGCCAACAAGTTTGAAGTTAATCTGGATGACGGTTTTGGAGAAGAAGTCAAAAATGTGAATTAGCATTAGAATGCCCATTGACTTCCATAGTAATCAATAGGAAAGCTGCATTGATCGATAAGTACCAGAATTGAAAAAATCGTTAAAAATCAGGAATCTACAGCATTCCCACATAGTGAACAACCTTTGTTTGACCCTTCTACAAGGAACATATCCACCATGTTTCAGCTTAATCTGAGTGATGGTTCTGGAGAAGAAGTCGAAAATAGCTATAACACACAAAAATTCATAAAAAAATTCGAAAAAAATTGCAGCGCCACCTGGTGAACAAATTAAGAACTACGTGTCCTAGGGAGTGTTCCTGTGTGATATCAAAGGAATTGGTGAGTGGTTTCGGAGAAGAAGATTTTTTAAGATTTACCCAAAAAAGAACAAAAAAATTCATTAAAAATCCAAAAATCACTGGACCGTGACCATTTGAACAAACTTGGTAGAGACCCACCCAAGGCACATTTCCACCAAGTTTGAAGTGAATCTGGCTGACAGTTTTTAAGAAGAAGTCGAAAATGTGAATTGTGGACGACGGACGGACGGATGACGGACGGACGACAGACCCTCAAAAAACCTCAGCTGACTGACAAG
This sequence comes from Hermodice carunculata, assembly GCA_964020975.1. Lineage (NCBI taxonomy): Eukaryota > Metazoa > Annelida > Polychaeta > Eunicida > Amphinomidae > Hermodice > Hermodice carunculata. Next base: position 19,647,391 of record OZ026615.1, on the reverse strand, counting down.
TCAGCTGAGGTAAAAAACCACACTGCAAAAATTACATTATGCAGATAATATAAGAAAATAAATCAAAATCAAAACATTAAATGTTAAGATAAGAAGTTTAACTTGAAATTTGAAATAATTAAAACAATAAAAATAACATTAAGCAGGATCACATGGCTATGCATCATAAAATGAAATATAAAACTAAATTATCATCCACTTCCTCAAATGCTCTACAAATTCAGCTGCCTTTTTCCCCTTTTTTTCATATAAATATTGACTTCAAACAGGAAATACATCTACATTATATTTAGATATAAAAATGTAGAACATCAAATGGTTACTCCTTTTTCAGTATCAGGAGCAGTTTCCCCTTTATTTTTTTTTCTTAATTTCTCTTTATTTATTTACATGTACTTATTTAGTAAATTTTTCTAATCATTCATTTTAGAATAATGTTTGAGTTATTTCAGTTTACATGTATGTATAGGTGTAAATTTGCAACTGTCCCAGTCAACCATTTTTAAACTAATCATGATAAGGTTAATCTTATCTTCAGGGCCTTATAATCATCTTGCATTACTTTCAGGCACATTAAATATATCCAGTTTCTGCACAATATTCAAACCACAAAAAAAAATCTAGGTGAAAGCAACTTCCGAAAGAGTGAACAAAAAGCTTGTCCACCTATTAAGGACTCTACGGTAAATACAGTGTTTCCCCCCTCTCAAGGGACCTTCCCACCTGTGACCATATCCCAAGCAGCTGCCACCTTCCCTATCCAGAATATAGGAAATTCCATTAAACTGTCTCTCTCATGAGAAGCGATTATTCATTAAAGGCCACATTTTGGGGTTAACATCCAGGGAGGCCTAATCAGCTGCAGACCCCTGCATGTGTACAGGGTGCAGACTGTATTCAACAGTGGTGTCCAAGCTGGACAAGTCCCAGCTGATCTTGGGCCCATGTCCACATCAAAGTGGACACTCTCCCCCCATGTCATTCCAGTACCTTTTCAAAATACTAATACCCTTCATGTTGGCAGCAGCAAGGGATTTACTCCAGTAATATCTCCCACTGACAGTGACCATAATAGCCAATCGATTGGGTCTGTAAAGTCACATCTATACAGGAAACATTCCTGTCCACAAAACCCAGCAGTGCTTCATGAAAAAATGTCAGCATGCTGGTATGTTGAACTCCACTTTTTTCACCAGTAGGAGCCCAGCAGTTGATTTAACCCTACCCTATCCACCCCACCCCAACCCCAAGTGCAATTTTGATCTGGAGGCTCAATTCTCTTTGCCATTCGGTCGAACCTACACCCTGCCATTACAATATCACCTTTCTACTTTACAGGCCTGGTGACCATAGAGAAATAAGTCACGGTCACTGACATTATACAAAATATTAGCATTGAACATGGTCTATACATCCTATAAATTTTGCACATCTAATTCAATCATTTTTGACACATGCAAATTAATATCTTTTCAAGACATTTTTAATTCAAAATTTCTGTCAAAGTATAGGCGGCACCACTAGTTCCACATGCAATTGAGATTTTGTCAATCCTACTAAATTTCATGAAGATCCATAAAACATTAAGGGTGCTAGACTGGTCACAACATTTTCACATTTTGAACCCTATATTACCAGTGCCCATATTACAATGGATAAAAGAATTATTACTGTTGAAAGTGTTTGCCCCATGCCCAGCTATGTATACATGGTCTGTTTGTTCAAATTGAGTAATATCATTTTTAATTATTGATGAAAAACAATAAACTTAGACTGGCACCAAAATCCATAATAATTGGGTCATGGTCACCCAAAAAATAGGTCACCAAGTAGACTTTTATGTGCAATGTACTCAGGTAAAATTTTGATCTGGAGGACCGATTCTCTTTGCCAGTGATGTCCAAGCTTCACCCTGCCACTACAAAATCATCTCTTTCAACTTTAAAGGACTGGTGACCTAACAAAGCTTGGTCAAGGTCACCAATATTAACTAACATATTAGCATTGGACATTATCTATAAATTTGGCATGTCTAACTCAATCCTTTTTCAAGATAAGGAATTTTATATCATTCAATGCAGTTTAGCTCATACGTGTTGTCAAAGTAAAGGTGGCGCCACTTGTATCAAATGCAAGTGAGATTTTGTGCTCTTTTGCAATGCCACTAAATTTTATGAAGAGCTATCAAACATTAGGGATGCTAGAGTGGTCACAAGATTTTCATATTTTGATCCACATATTATATAATGCAACATGTGGCACCACCAATATCACACTCATTCCAGAATTTTCATACACTTTATAAGTCCTAAAAAGTTATGTGGGGCTAACTGAAAAACTGTGGACTGCATCGTGTTCACAAGCAAAACTTTATGTATGGACAGAATGACAGACATCTCGAAGAAACTGAATGTTTCTATATACACAAATATCCAATAGTTAGACAGATATGACTGATCGCATGAGCTCCAATACATTGGGTCAGGACAGCCAAAAATCAAATGCAATTTCTTAGAAACCTATGTTAAAATAAAAACAAACAAAAAAAACAAAACAAAACAAAAAACACACAAAAAAAAAAAACCAAAACAAAAACAAAAAAAAACAAAAACAAAAACAAAAACAAAACAAAAAAACGAAAACAAAAACAAAAAAAAGACAAGGTCATCCTAATGCTAAACATATCTCCTGCCCAGGTAACTATAATACAATAGTTTCTGTTTGGAGAGAGCAACCAAAGGAGCTATGCCAGACTTAAAAAGTCATATTTGACGGGCTCTGCACTACCATGACTACTATGTTTTTGCTTTTAGACTGCCTAATTTTTTGTAAGGACCAGGAATCTTGAGAATGCACATTTGGATGATCAACCTTTTACGAACACCACTAATTAACTAACGAAGGGTAATAAGTAGCTACACAAAACCATAGAAAGGTACATCTTGCAGGTCAGGACAACAAGCCATAAAATTTCAGATTGCTAAGTGTAATAGTTTTGGAGAAAAGGCTTGGAAATACTTCTCAGACCTTTAACGAACATCACTAATTAACTAATGAAGGAGAATAATTAGCTACATAAAACCATAAAAATGCACCTCTATCAGGTCAGGACAACAAGCCATAAAATTTCAGATTGCTAAGTGTAATAGTTTTGGAGAAAAGGCTTGGAAACACTTCTCAGACCTTTAACGAACATCACTAATTAACTAATGAAGAAGAATAATTAGCTACATAAAACCAACAAAAGGCACCTCTATCAGGTCAGGACAACAAGCCATAAAATTTTAGATTGCTAAGTGTAATAGTTTTGGCGAAAAGGCCCGGAAACCATTCTGAGATCTTTAACAAATCAAGTTATTAACTAATGAAGAAGAATAATTAGCGCACACAAACCCATCTAAAACGCACATCTAGCAGGTAAGGTCTACAAGCCATAAAAATTTCAGATTGCTAAGTGTACATGTAATAGTTTTGGAGAATGGCCCTGAAACAATGCCGGGATGGACGGACGGTTGTCATTAGCTTGTCTCTCTCTCTCCCCTTTGCTACTTCATAGGTGAGAGCAAAAAAGACAGTGACCACTTGGGACCTCAAGATGCTCTATGCATTGCAATAATGTATGCACACTGAAGCTTAACACCCACTCTTTGAACAGTAATGTTGGGGATCATCTTTTACCCTAACACGTATTTTTGCTTGTAACTCTAACCGTTTCCATTCAATTTAACAAAAATAAACTGTTCCATGGAAAGTCCAAGGACAGAGACATCTTTTTTTCTCAAGTTACTCTTTTTTCCGGCGATACTGTCAGTTAAGGACATCAGAACATATGTCCATCCCTTAAATAAAAAATGGATTTTATCTAATTCACCAGTCTTTGTGAACAAAAACACTGTGAAACCCTCCAAGATATCCTTCCTTCAAAGCAGTTCAAATATACTGATATTGAGTTGTGTTAGTTACAAACTCCATGGGCTGGAAGATGGAAAATGCTGTAAACTCTTGTGGCACTGTTTTACACAGCTGGAATTGTTCACAATGAAGTATACCATTGAACTACCTAGACCCCAAATACATTCTCCCTCTCATACGCATGTGCACACACTGGTATGCACGCGCACTCACTTTTGGTCATATTTTTGAGGTTCGCCATTGGGAGATAGGAAAGCTTTATGCTTCTGTTTTGTTACATTCTGTTTTTAGAATATATTTGGAATGAACCACATCATTGGACAACAAGAGCCTTTGACCTCTCCCTTGTCAATATCTTGTAATCAATTCATATTCAAAGCAAGTAATCAAACTGAAGATTACTTTTTCCACATTTTCAAACATATTTGCTGTGTCTACGTAGAATTCTAAGCGATACCATTTACTCACACACAGCACCGAAAGCTCTCTTCACAAATTTGCAGTGATCTGCATGAAGGCACCAGACAGGCCAAGTCCTTTCTCACGGCTGTTGAATTAAGAAATTCTGTCACAACGTCAACCTGCTTCATATAGATATATAGCCTCTAGTTTCCTAAGTTAATTGTGATTTGGGCTCATAGAATCAACACACTTCTCCTCTCCAAAAGACAGGGTGATAGGTTTAATGCACTTGTTATTGGCAGCTGAACAATCAAGCCAGCACATGGAGGGATGTGGACAGCCGGCCCTCGTGTGCTCCTTGACAGCAACCAAGACAAGGCAACAATTGCATCAATTGACACAGCACTGGTTGCCATGGCAACCATGGTGATTTTCCACCAGCTATAGGTAACTCAATTATATTATGACCATTGACAAGCACAAAAATGCCAAGCAATATGGGGAGCAGAGATGTTGAGGCAGGTTACTTCCAGGTCCGTCTCAGCACAAAAATGATATTGTCAGACATCCTTATGCACAAAGAGATCCGGGTGGGTCCACTGAGACACTCACACCCATTGCTCTTTGGGCAGCATGTAAACAGACATCTGACAAGTGATCTGCTAAGCTGTCAGTGCTTGTAAGTCTGTGGAAATATATAATGCTAATTGCCTACGATGCAAATTTATGTCACTGGGTCCCCCCTCCCCCCTCCCCCGAGTCCAACACGAAATCACAGAAATGTTGATCACCAAGAAATAGGATCAAATCCTGATTGTGCGTTTCTGGTGAAACACAAACTGGAAGTATGGGATGACAATGACAGAGTTTCTCATATGATATGTCAAATACCAGCATCCTTCAAATCCCAATACTTCTGCTGATAGGTACAGAAACAGACAATTTTGACCCAGGTCCTCAAATACCAACAGTGCCACTTACATTTATATGAAGCCATAACCTCTACACGCATCCTGGTATTCATTTCAAAAGTAGTTTCACTTTCACTGTTTCATGTTCTTCACACCACATCCTGGTATTCATTTCAAAAGTAGTTTCACTTTCACTGTTTCATGTTCTCATGTCAGTAAGGCTGACCGTTAATTGATTTTTGCACTCTATGATGGGAAGTTTGATCACTGCACGCAACATCTGTCTAGATAGTCACTGAACTTAATTCCTTTTGTAAGCAGCATAGATAATATGGCATGTCAAATGCACTATTCTGCTTAGTGGCAGTGCCTGCCATGTCACATATCATTTTAAACCAATGAAGGAAGCAGGTTTTGTTTATCTCCCAGGTGTCTCTACCTGCAACAGGTTAATATCATGGGGAGAAATGAAATTACCTGTAGTGCCACCTGCAGGCAACATGCTCCATTAGCAGCAAACATTTTTTTCTGTCCAGCATGGGATGCTGAATGTTCAGCAGGACAATAATAAACTAGGAAAGATGATTTGCTGCATAGCAAATCAGTGTGTGCGTCTTCAAAGCATATTGGTATGGCAATGTACAACTATTCCATAACACAGGGGTAGAAGTTGGAATGGCGTCTGTATCCATTATTGCTTTGAAGTTATTTAAGATTTAAAATTTCTAATGGTGCTATTAAGCATAATTTAAATTGCTACAACTTTTATTTTTAATTCCTTAGGTGTGCAATGGTCAACAACCCCCTACAAGAAGTTAGAATGACATCTGTCTATTATAGTGTTAAAGATATTCAAGATTGAAAATTTTGAATACTGCTAATTAGCATAATTTAAATTGCTACAACTTTTGTTTTAGATTCATTACATGTGCAATGGTCAAAAACCACCTGGTAAAAGTTGAAATGACATCTCTATCTATAATAGTTTTGAAAATATTCAAGTTTTAAAATTTCAAATGCTACTAATTAGCATAATTTAAATGGATACAACTTTTGCTTTAGATTCATTACATGCACAATGGTCAATAACCCCCTAGTAGAAGTTAAAATGACATCTCTATCTTCAATTGTTTTGAAGATATTCAAGTTTTAAAATTTCAAATGCTGCTAATTAGCATAATTTAAATTGTTACAACTATTGTTTTAAATTCATTGGATGCGCACTGGTCAATACCCCCTAGTACAAGTTGAAATGACATCTCTATCTATTATACTTTTGAATATATTCAAGATTTAAAACTTCAAATGCCCCTAATTTGCATAATTTTAAACAGCTTCATTTCTCTGTATAAAATGGTCAAACTCCCTGTATGGAGGTACAATCATGCCAAGTTTGGAGTTTATATGCATAAAAGTGTCCGAGAAAAGTGTTGGACAAATTTTCTGGTAAAGAAGAAAGAAAGAAAGAAAGAACTCGAGGAAAAACAGAAAAGTTTGAGTTGACACATACACTTTAACAAGAGGGCTGTGTGAACAGCCTATGCTCAGCTGACCTAGAGATTCACCACACTTGTGGCTCTGTGAACTTGGGATAGGGTCAAGGTCACCATGTACTGAGTAAGTCTGACCTTGATGGAAGAACACTAACATGTGCAACATCAAGGTTCCAGTTCAAGTAGTTCTCCAGTTACAGGAAAGAGCAAAATTCATGTATGTTGCACTGTGACCCAAGCAATGAGGTCAAGGTCACTCATGTACTGTCTAAACATGACCTTCATATTCATACAGAAACATAAACATTTGCAACATCAAGGTCCTAACTCAAAATAGATCTCAAGTAATTAAGTGAACAGTAAATTTCATGTCAGTTGTCTTGTGACCTTGAGAATGAGGTCAAGGTCAAAAAATCACTGGAGCACAATCACTTGCCAAAAGAAATGGTACAACTCTTATGAAAGGTACATCCCTAGTAAGTTTGACACAAATCTGGTCAAAATTATTTGAGGTGAAATGGCCATGCCCCAGTAAATTCAGCCTACTGTCCCCTTTCTGAAGCTAAAAACAGTTGCGCATTTTATTTTATGTCTTTTTATTTATTTTTCTTAACTTTTTTTTATTGTTTTTGTGCAGGCATCAGGGAGTGATATTTACCTTGTGAATGTTAAGAATTCACAGAAAATCTTCTGCACGTGCATTCAGCCCCTTTGTGTCATGTCAGTCAAAAAAAAATGTGTGACGATTTTACTACATGGTTAAATGCCAGTGGCCAATGAAACTCCATTTTGAGACAATACCTGCTTAACCATTATTTACTTTCACACGAGTCACATAAGCTACCTGAGAAAACCTTTATACAGAGCCCCCCCCCCCCTAAAAAAGTGAAGAAAATAGCTTAAAAAGAAAGTTTGCAACATTCACAGCGTCACTTTTGAAGTTGTTCAATCCAGGAACCTAGTCCCCCGGTCTCTGCATCACCATAACATGTACATTTGTCTATATGCAGACAAGCAAAGCTTCAGCAGCAAAGTCCTATCCCTGCAGGGCTTTTGAGGAAATGTATTCCTATTTTCACTTCAAGGAAAATTATGGCAGTTGATGGGCCTTTCGTGACCTTTAAATCCAATAAGTTTGTCCTTCTTGGTGACTGCAGCGCCGGAGAATCTGTCACAGCTACCAGCATCTGCATTGTTGTCATTGCTACATCAGCTCAGTGCAAATTTAAATCAAATGGGAATGGGTTTTCTCCCTCGTCTGTAAAATTGCTAAATTGCATGTAACACATGTTGAATGGACAATGATGATACGCGGCCATTATCATTCTACATCATGGCGACGAAAGTTCATGGATGGAAGGATCACCACTTCCCGGTGCATGGATGGACATGTAGCTCACCTCATGTGCAGGCAAATGTACTAAATGTACCGGGTACACTACAGACAATGATATTAACCCTGCCCTCAACATAGTTGTTGTTCCTCCACTCCTCTTGAACCCTACCATGCCTATTACTCCTTCAAAAGTTTGTCTGACTGTGACTTGAAGATGTAAAGAAAAACTTCAAATACCCTCTAAGAAAATTCTAAAGGGTCGCAAGTTTTGTTTACCCCTTGGTACAACGGGCGTTAAATGTGTAATATGTCAGAAATTTCTAGCCTCTTTGACAGAAAAGGTCAACACATGCAGTGCATTCATGTATAATCTCATAATTTTTTGCGGCTGGCTATCATAATAAACTGTGTAAAATACAAGTATACATATAAACCATGTATGTACTCAAATGCTCATAATTTTATTGCACGACAATATCTGTGCCTGTTATATACGTATCGAGGTTTTGGGGGAATTTTCTCGTTTTTTTTTTTTTTTTAAACATATTGCAACACAGCAGATTCAGTCAAATTTTATTGTGCTTTACATCAGTGTTAATCTATTAAAGATGTAGTATCAACATTGTTTCTACTGTAGGTACCGTAACATTGATATGACCAAGGAATGATTACGAGGTGCAAGAGTAGCATGAACTTTCCAACTTGCTCATGCATTTAGGGCCAATGATTGTGGAACATGGAGTGAATTCACAGACAGGAGTACCTCAGACAGAAAAATAACGTTCCGAGTATGGATTACCCTCAGCGCCCATAATCTTTTTTTTCCTCAATTCTGCAATTTTTTTTTTCTTTTTATTTGAGACTTTGCAGTAGAACACTTCAGGGTTTCCGATAACCCCAAACTGGGGTATATTACTATTTTAAAAACCTCAAATACCCTCTAAGAAAATTCTAAAGGGTCACAAGTTTTGTTTATTTACATGCAAAATTGGTAAAAATCTAGTCTTCTCCCCTGAATTTCCCTTCTTGTGACCCCCTGATAAAATTCCTAACGGAAACACTACACTTTACACACAATTTTCATATTGTTGTCTATGAAATGAAACAGCAATTTTGGATGTGAATTCTGGTGACAGAGACCACTGTACTGTGGGCTTACTCAGATGGCCTTCGCATAAAAACTTCAGAAGTTTAAAAATAATAAGAGGAAGCTAGTTTTCAATAGGAATGAGGTTCACAATAACATGTATCTCTGATCAAAATTTGGTGAAGCTGTGATGGATCCTTGTTGAGATATTACGGTTATGTCATCCCCTTGTGCACCACTCGGACAGCCTTGAAATAAACATTTTCAAGTTTCATAAAAAGTTTATTATAAAAAGAGGAAGCTGGTTTTACATAAGAACCTGGTCACTCATAAGATACATCTCTGACAAAAATTTGGTAAAGCTATGGTCAATATTTTTTTAGATATTGCGGTAACATCGTCAAGGATGATGCAACTCAGAAGGCCTTCAAATAAATACATTTAAAGTTTCATAAAAAGTTTAAAATAATCAGAGGACGCTGGTTATCAATAGGAACCTGATCCATCATAAGGTTCTTCGCTGACAAATATATGGTAAAGTTATAGTACATATTGTTGAGTTATTATGGTAACATCCTTTCCTTGTGCGCCACTCATATGGCCTTCAAAAAAAATATTTTAAAAGTTTCATAAAAATTTTTTTAAAATAATCAGAGGAAGCTGGTTTTACATAGGAACCTGGTCCATCATAAGATACAACTATGACAAAAATTTGGTAAAGCTGTGGTCAATATTTTTGAGATATCACAGTAATGTCGTCAGAGAGACTGATGACACGGGAAGACAATAAATACCCCCAGCCACTTTTTGTGCCCAGGGTAAAAACTGATTTTAAACTCAATTAAACAGAAACTATCACTTTAAATGAAATTGTTTGTTTAGATAGATATATTTCTACATATCTAACCCCTAGCATACTATTGTCAATTTAAGCCGCATGCAGCGCAAGCAAACCTTCATAGCTTCTGCTGGCCCGGGGTATTTTTATTTACCTGCAAGCATGTGCATTTTATCTTAGACAAACTTCAACACTTGCAGATGGCTATTTTGATTTTGCAGTAAAAAGGGCATATTCTTATCAAATGAATAAAAATCAAACAACTGCCCGTTTTTCGTGACAAGTTTACCGTAAGTCTCAAACATTCAGTCATAGCAAGCATTCCGCATCCAGACATAGACACAACTCACCCAGTACTACCAATTACAAACGGACCTTCATTTACATAATACATATCCCTAACAAATGTCCTGGGTGTTCACAAAATTTAAAATTAGATGATTTGCAATTGTTAATATATACTTGGGAAATTTAATCTATAATACACCAAATTATGCCATAGTTTTAATATTTCATGTGATTTCCACTGGTTTTTAGTGAGAAAGCGGAAAGTAGGGTCCTGGAGGTGGCTATTCAGATAGCTGAACACGTTTTCACTCAATTCTAAGGCTGTCAAGCGAGACTAGATATCTCTGATCACAAGTGATCTTGGAGGAAAAAGCCTCTCCCATGCCCACATCGATATTTAACAATGTGCTTGACCCATTACATAATGGCAATGTGCATTAAGCTGTTCTGCCTTAAACCGACCAAAACTACCTGTATGTGAAATGTCATCTGCTTTTGCCAGTTTTCATTAATTTTTGTGTTAATGAAAAACACTTGGGACTGAAAACTGTGAATGAGCCGTGCCAGAAAGCCATACCCCAGGTAAACACTTTACCTTGGGGTGGGGTGGGTGGGTGCTAACAACAACTATTTGTTGTCTATAAGAATCAAGTTTGACACTTTCACCAACAAGTAGGTATTCCCACCAGGGCTCACAATCAAGTAAATTCCAACGTAGCAATTTTCGTTGGCATTACATGTACATATTAAGCAAAATGCTTACCACTCTTTCTTAAAGGGCATTTTTCACATTGAGAGGGTCATGTACCTTCATGCAGGGTTAATGGAAACACTGACAAGTATCAGTAATCAACCCTTGTAAGCCAACCATCATGCAGATAAGCAAATCAAGTACATGTCGATACTGGCGTTTATCTTCGGCACATGTACACTGTAGAGTAATCCTCCCGTACTGTTATATATTATATATGACAGACAATTAATTGAAACATTGTCTGTGTTGGTCCTATGTTTGCTCTTTTTTATTATGTGTACGCTGTGACAATATTGGTGACTTTGGAACATGGCAGTTGACTGTCCTACTAATATATAATACAATTAGACAGACAAACTGCTGGATTTTTTTTTTTTTTTTTTTTTTTTTTCAGTCTTTACATTTATCAGGCAGAATACACATGAGAAAACATACTGGCATAATATTTAAGAACTTTTATGGCAGCCTGACCTATTTCATGCATCTATAACATTAAATTACTAAGGCTGAAAGTCAGGACTCTATCGAGCTTAGACACGACAAATCAGAAAAGCTTCAGGAATTTGCATTGATCAGGATTTCAATATTTAACTCCACATTAAAATACTTGTAAATAAGGCAAACGGAATGACAGGGCTTCTGTGGAGGACCTTAGAACACACAGAAACCAACATGTTTTTGTGTCTTCACAAAAGCATGATAAGGTTTCACCTGGAGTAGGGAGCATCCCTGTGGTCACCTGATACTTTGAAATCAGCTTAGGAAATACAAAAGGCTCAGCGTCACTTGAAAAAGAGAGTTCCATCACTCAAAAATCTGGCCTTTAAGGATTGTTTGAAGAAACTGAAGCTACCTACCCCCAGTGAACTAAAGACTAAGAGGTGACATGATAAATGTTTTAAAGCACTTCAGAGGTTTCCATGATGTGAACCCATGCCTTCCTGCACTATTAGAGAACCAAAGAATGAGAGGCCATGAACACGATGAACTGGAGCTATGGAAACTTCATGCCAAAGAGACAGGCAAAGCCTACGCACAATCAAACAGTGGAACTCGCTTCCCGAGTCAGCAGGCCTATTATGTCAAGCACACTTAACCAGTTTTACAATGGCTCAGACAATCACTTCCGAGGTCCTCCCATAATCTACAATACCACAGCACTTCAAAATCCAGCTGCTCCAAATATAATACACTTGTAGTCAGCTTACATCATATTATCAAAAAGTTATTGCAACAATATTCATCAGCGGGACACAGCCCAGGGTTGTGCATAGCAGCAGAACTGGATCCTTCCATTCAGAAACATCGAGACACACATTAGGCCTACTTCCCATAAACACAGAGTTGTCAAACAATGGCAACTGCAGGCCGAGCACAGTAGTACATGTACCTGCCCTTCCACAGCCACCTTGCTGACAGCAAGATGTGGTCCCAACTTTCTTAGAAATACACTCTGGTGTCATGAAAAGGGCAGTCTTCAAGAGACATCAGGTCTTTCACAAAAAGATGGTCTTTCAAGCAGGTACCACTGTTTTTCATACTTGTTTTACTGCAAGGGCTATATCCCAAATAGTGTCCAACTCATGAGAAGCAGTTTCCAAATCAGAAGCTGAATGTCCAGACCACTGGTCAGCATTCCACTTGGAGAAACCTATTGGCTCTACTAATAGTGTGGTCAATGGAAATTACAGACTGTTGGGGCCTGGTTTGATTAGGTTCAATTATGAGCTCTGTTGACTCACTTTATGTTCACATATATCTTATGATTCATGTTTACCCTGATTGTACTTTGGTCATAATCATTTTGCTATCCTCTCTTCCTGGTGTATGCCATGACAATCTGATTAATATTGCGACAGGAACTACATCAACAATATTTCAAAGAACAGTGCCATTTCAGCTATATTTATTACATATATATATATATCAACCACAAACACATCCCGCTTGTTGGGAGAAAATATTACAAATTTAAAATAGAGGGCAATGTCAATATCTGGTGCCCTTCTTCCTCTAATTACAAGTCTACAACTAATGAAATACATTCATTTCCCCCAACACTTAATTCGCAGCACTCTAATTTTTCAAGCCTACCACAATTCCAAATCGTTTTTTGAGCCAGTTATATTTCACCATGACAACCACTGCCACGGTACGTCCACACCTCTTTGCTATGCAATCATGACTTCATGTTTTACGTAGGAACAGAAATGTCCTCACTGTACATAACAGTTGTTACTGTTAGCGTTTACTTTCCTAACACTTCCTGATGAGTTGCGAAAGCAACAAAACTGGTCAAACAGTGTTCTAGTCATTGCAACACTTGCTCTGTTCTTGGAAGTAAAAATGTAATTGTCACGTTTCCTTTTATGAAAACAATAGGTTTGAATTTGCGGGTGAAACTCTTGCAACAAGATGCTATTTAAATCGACCCCTGTTGGTTGCAAAGTAGTTTTGTACTGCAAATGGTCCTAAGATTAAAGCAAATAAACAAGGAAATATAGCCAAGAGTCCTGACAGAGGAGCCCCATAAAGGTGTGGTCTGTAACAGGAGGTGGCTTTCACAGTAGGTACCACTATTGTGTGTGTGTGTGTGTATGTGCACGCATGTGTGTGTGTGTGTGTGTTCATCACGAAAACGTGACCATATATAGATCAGAGCTAATACAAATACCATTCTTTTTCAGCCAATAGCTGAATAGGATTTTTTTTTTCTAATTTTTTACCCATAACTTGAATAATTTATAACATATCGATAAATCAACAGTAGGTGCACAATTTCAGCTATGGGTCTCACAGTACGTAAAATTTCAATGTCGTGACTCGTATATTGGCCGAGAAAACTGGGTCACAAAATGTGGCGTAAAGGTATTAGGAAATAAAGAAAGAATAAAGAACTCCTACAAAAACAATATGTCTGGGTTGGCACCCTGACATAATTACCTTAGCTGCAATACAGTAATTCATCTGCAGGAAAATGTTGCAACACAAAATTTTAGCACCAAAAATGAAAACAAAAATTATCACTTGATACTGTTTATCCTTATCAGTTTGACAACACATTGTGAAGCATCCATTATTACCATCACTTTTTTCAATAATTGCAGGACAACATCGATCTAATAAAAATATAAAGTGATTTTGAAGGTTCCCACAAGCCTGCTTTATGTAAATTATGGTCTATTCCATGGCAATTCAACCAGGGGTCCCTGATTGACACCCTCCAGTTTCTTTAAAAAAACTGACATACATGAGTAGAACAACTTATATTATGCAGCTGTGCAAAATTTTAGGTCAAAATATGCAGGAGTATTAAAGATATCACCCCCTAAGCAAGCAGAGGGTCATGCAAATTTCACCAGGTTTTTTTGTTTTTTTGTTTGCATTTAATTTCTGGGGCCAAGTTTAAGAGTCAATAACTTTAAACCCTTAATAGATAGAGCTCTGGAATTTTCAGGGTCTGTAATCTCCTTAGCCTGCTACCAGGTATAATTAAAATATCCTAATTTTGGGCACTGGTCTGGGTCACAGATGTGGTCAAAAAAGTCCAGATTTCACTTAAATTATATTTCTGGACCTATTTTCGGCACTGATTTGGAAAAAAACTAACAACATAACTCCCTTGTAACTTTGTATCCTATATCTCTACATTACTGTGGACCAGTGTATGCAATGTCAAGCCTCTGTGTGTAAAAATTTTTGGGATGCAGACATTCCCAATTTTAAGAAAAGGTTGGGGGGGGGGGGGGGGTAAGGTGCAAGTTGGAGCTCATTTTTCAACAGGAAGATAAGTCTTATGGGAGATCAACATTGGTACATGGGAAATACTATAAAAGTACCAGATGATACTACAGACATGTTTGTAGATATGTGGCCCAAGGAACCAGCAAGGCCTTCTCCTGGCCCAGACAGAAAACCCAGTGCTGGGTCCCTATAAAATCACATGGTAGTAGACCACAGGCGTGATTGGCTGGCTGTGCATCCTAACGTTGAGAGTCCATAATAGTGAAAACACTGCGTTTTCAGCATGCTGTAGCTTTGTTCTCAATCAAGTTAGCTGAGTCGGGTTTCCTAAGTACACAGTTACTGCATTGGTGGTAATATAGGTGCACTGCATTGTCTGAAAGACCTGGTGAGAACTCTGTGCTGAGGAAGTACAACAGTATTACCCTGGACTGAGCACAATTCATACACCTTTATAAAGCTAGCATCCAGGATGTATTGCAATAATGAACAAAAAAGTTGTTGAACTGGGATTTATACAAAATAAATTAGCCCCTGTTTTTTGTGACATTTGTATGTGTTAAATGCTGCTTCCCAAGTTTTACAATTTGGACTTGCTGTTTTTTAACTCCAAAAGGCTAATATGTAAAAAAGAAGGCCTTATAATTACTCTAGTCTACTACCACATTTTGGTTGCAGTTGATGGCTTGACATCTGCAACTGGACAGGTGTACTATCTAGATGCTACATTAGCACAGACAGTGTCTGATCCTCGTTCAAGCAATTTTCAGAGTGAATCATCATTTTTATCAAATTGGACTTTTTGGTGAGTGACTGATACTAAAAAATGTTCTTAATCATCTATGTGTGGTACATTGTACAAGTATTTGGACCTACCTAATTGTATGCATGTACATGTACAGTGGCATTTCCCTATTATGATCATCCAAGGGATTTTTAAAAAAGGGCCTTAATAGGGGAGTGGTCTTAATGGGTATATATTCAATTAAGGATAAAGAAAAATGGGTCTGTAAATTGGTGGTCTTAATATGGAAATGGTCTCTTTATGGAGGTGGTCTTAATTGGAGATACTACTGTATACTAAAGTATACATGCTATACACGTAACTTAATAAATGCTGGAAATGGGAAAAATGTCTTGTTTTTAATTCACAATATGACACACATGGCTTCATGGAAGCAAGTTATGTCTGGTATAAAATGAAAGAACAGATGTTGTTCTTTCATTGAGACATTAAACTTTGCTGCAAAACTTATCCCTCCTGCTAAAAAAATCAGATTAAAAGTACACCTTCATTCCATTTTATGATTTGAAATGCCTGTATCTCAGAATTTATAACACACAGATGGTTCATCTTCAAATTCTTGCATACACTGGTCCAGTGTAGTAGAGATATGGTATACTAAGTAACAAGGGAGTCACGAGGCCAGTTTTTGCAAAGTTTGCAGCTAAATGTAGGTCTGGAAAAATCATTTAAGTGAAATATGGACTTTTTGACCTTTTGGACCTATGGACTTTTGTTCCTCTGTAGGATGTAGCTCAGACTTCAGTACCACACGTGCCAGTGCAGTTCATGGTCCTCTGACACTGTTGCCATAGACCTGCTGCAACACGTCATCAAAGTGTACCTGCGTGTGTTGGGGGGCTGTTGCCTGGCTGGTGTGTTTTTCGACCGGCACTGCAGTGCTGCCGAACGGATGTGACCGGAACTCTGCGAAAATTGAAAGACCCTTTCTTCACTCCTCTCTTGGACTGCTTCGCGGCCTTGCTTCTTCTAGCTTGATCCTATGACCACCCCCTCATTAATTTTTATAACATTAATTATCAATTTTGTTTTATAACGAATTAGCTACGAAAGGGTCTTAAGAAAGATAAGATAAACATTTGTGGTACCTTTGGCATCATTTGCCTTATTCTTTATAAAGATATTGAATTAAATGCCTTTTCTTAAGTGCTTAATGACCTTGAAAAAATAGGTCAAGGTCACACAATCATTGGGTCACAGTGACCCAAAAAGTAGGTCAACAAGTACAGTTTTATGTACAATGTACTCCATTCTCTTGTGCACTGATGTCCAAACTACACCATACCATTACAAAATCACCTCTTCTAACTAAACAGATCTGGTGAACTTACAAAAACAGGTCAAGGTCACTGATCTTATTTAGCATATGAGCACTGGACATGATCTACTTCTCCTACACCTTTGGGGCATGTCTAATTCTATCATTTTTCCAGACATGGAATTTTGTATCTTGTAAGACATTTTAACTTATTTCCATCCAAGTATAACCACAGCCAGTATCATCAGCAACTGAGATTTCGACCTCTTCTGCAATCCCACTTAATTTCATCAAGATCCATACAAAATTAAGGATGCTGCACTGGTCACAAGATTTTCACATTTTGACCTGCAGAATATATGTGGTGCCACCAACATTGACCTTGACATAGATTTTAATACACTTGGGTGATAAGCCAGAAAAGTTATATGGGCCTACCTCAACAAACTGTGGGGTGTACAGCATTCACAACATGACCCCTATATTCAAATTGGCCATTTGACCTTGACCTTAAAGTCCAATTAATTTTTTTTTTCTGTTCAAAATATGCTCCACACATCCAGCTTTCCATACATGGTCTATTTGTTCAGATCAGGTATTAACTTTTCAAGTTATTTAAGAAAAACATTAAACTTGGACAAGTGCCAAGGCAAATAATCATTGAGTCATGGTGACCCCAAAAATATGTCGCCAAGTAGTTTTCTGCACAGTGTAATCAAGTGTAATTTTGATCTGGAGGCTCAATTCTTTTTGCTATTGATGTCCAAGCTACACCCCTATTACAAAATCACCTCTTCAAACTTTGAAGGCCTGCTGACCTCACAAAAATACGTCAAGGTTACTGATATTACATAAGATGCTAGCATTGGACACGGTCTATATATCCTATAAACTTGGCAAGTGTAATCCAATTGCTTTTCAAGATATGAATTTTACATCTTACAACACATTTTGGCTCATAATTTCTGTCAAATTATAGGTGGTGCCACTAGTTTCATGAGAAACTTAGACTTTGACCTCCTCCACAATCCCACTAAATTTCATGATGATCTATCAAATATTACAGATGCCTGGTCACAAGATTTTCACATTTTGACCCATATATCAAATAATACTGCAAGGGACACCACCAATATCAAACTCGATCTAGATTTTCATACACTTGATAAGTCCTTGAAGTTATATGGGGCTATCTTAAAAGCTGTGGACTGTATCGTGCTCACAAGCAAAAATTTTACGGATGGATGAAAGGACAGACATGAGTGATCGCGTTAGCTCTGCGACCATTGGTCAGGAGAGCTAAATACAATTGGATGTAACAAATTTTCAATACAGAATAAGAGAAGAGTGAAAAGACATTGCAGACAGTAAGAAAAATATGCAGACCGCAACAGTGACAAAGCAAAAAGTTTAATGAACATACGGCACACTTGTTGATGACCGCTAACCACAACATGCCAATAAAGATAAGACATGGCCTTTTATTGTAACAGGCAACTGAAATTTATTGTTGTAGCTTAATTAAAATGTTCAAATGGAACAATTCTGCAACATCAAACAAAGCCAGAGTGAAATTTCATGATGGTAAGAAAAAACAGCTGGACATTTACATGGGGATGAACTCCCGTCAGCCACATACTATAATTCACACAGTGATTAACCTTTGTTGTACCTCTGTGCGTCCTGTGCTCAGATACACGTCAGCAATGAGGACGCTGCCCTAAATGATGACCCAAATGTCAGCATACACAACATTTTATATTTTTTTAATTAAAACAGCAGTACCACTTTTCTCAAATTGCATTTTCCCCCACTTTTCAGTTGTCTCATTTGCGAAATACATTTATCCCTGTTTCCACCAGCAACTTTTGATGTTCCCTCTCCCCCTCCTCAATGTATATTTCTAGCTTATCCCTTCTCTCAAGTTTTTGCCTTGCAGATAAAATGTTGACCTCTCACTTCCCAGGTAATAATGCTGCTACTTTCTTGTGACTTGTCCTTTCCCTGGCTGTATAGCTTTATTAATCCCTGTGAAATATTTACCCCAAAAGAAAGACAAGACATATGTTGATGAAAGTAGGTACACAATGTGCCAAAATGCCTGACCGGTTATTTCCATAGCTGCACTAATCAGAGGCGGTCAAGTTCTGTTCAACCCTGGGGCAGTCGCGGGGTAAACATGAATGTTTATGTTTACTAGTCACTGGGAGCTGGTCTCTGTTTCAACTTTCTGTTCTGTGATTCAGCAGAAACGCGGTGTTAGATATGCGGCCTTTTAAAGGGAAGGATAACATAACCATGGGTATGGACAACTGGACAACTAAACCATATTATGACATAAATGTTACGTCAATCACATATTGACTCCCGGTCTACTGGATGGTAGAGCGAAATTAAATTATAATGGCAGTTGTCACAAGAACGTGACACGCTTGACAGGCCATGTGCACTGCAGAGGCCACCAGAAACATGTCCCCCCCCAACCCTTGGCAGGGAAGAGTCTTTCCACTTAAAAGAACATTCCCATCATATGAAACTTGGTGTAAATGTATTTCAATGGCCTTACTCTGCATTTCGCATGTGTAATCATCAGTGAAAATTCATTAGGAGCAACATATTGGCAAAAAATGAGGCTGAAATTTCTGGTTCAAAAGTGGCGCCATGTTTCCATATTTAGTGACGTCAGTCTTGAAAGAACAGTTCACTGAGCACTGCAGTAGAGCTCTCCTAATGAAGGAGGTAACTCAAGCAGGAAGTTGACTTCTTGTTTACTGCATGATCATGGCGGCCCTAGGAGAAGAGGAACGTGTGTCTTCTGATGAAGAATTTCATCAGGAAGAACAATACAGGCTGTATGACCCCATGAACATTCAAGACACTAGTATTGGTTTCATTCCCTTCCAAGATGAACCAGAAATCAAAATGGATCCTTGAGTTATTGGCAGTGAACAGGTGCATGTATGTCCACGTTGCAGAGAGACTTGGCTGGGACTTTGTTGCCATAGTAACAGTCTCCTGACTGCTTGGGCTTCCAACGATCCACATGCCATCATTTTGTTTTCGTAACTTTGCTGGTACAGATCCCTCTTTTAAAGCTCCTCTCTTGTCCGGCTGTTGCCCAAGAGAAACAGCCATGTAGTCTATGTAACAATCGTCCATAAAAATGTTCATCACACAAGTTTCTATAATTGGACGAAACAAAGCTTTGTCTGTTGAGATGGTGAACCCGTTCTCTCTCTAATGCCGGGGCCTTTAGAAATGAATGCAACAACAAATTCTCTTTTTTTTCCCCCACTTGTTGCGCAGGTAAGCATAGCATTCAGACATGCGTTGAGTTTGGGTACAGGCTTCACAAAGTAAACAATTGTCTGTCACTCGAGCATTGCAGCAACAATACTCCAGGCTACCAGTGTTTGACACAGAAAGCGCTCAGAATGAGCTGTCTAGACTGACGTCACAAGCACAAATGCAACTCTCCATTTACAGCCCATTTAGTTTGAGTGGAGGCATAAAACAACCAGCATGGCGCTAAACATGAAATGTGAACACAGAGTGCGCTGTTTGGGAGGCAAAATCCAGCGGTATATCACAAAACATGATCATGATGTTTCGTAATTAACTTTTATTCAGTATATATTTAAAGAATTCGTCAAGCTTTTCATGGCAGGAATGTTCTTTTAAATATTGGCTATGTCTGGATCATAAATCCAATCTGTTTATGACCTACATGTATTATATATGACACTGTATTACTGTAAATTGCTTTTTTTTCACGTTTATAAGTTTTCACGTTTTTTTGTATTTTTTGGCATTTCACTGTAGTTTTAATTTTACTGTTTTGGACATAATTCCTATCCAAACAATGTTAAAATACTATTTCACTGTGTTTTTATTTTCACAGTTTTGTGCCATCAGCGAAATAAACGAATATAAAAGTACAGCCAGAAATGATCGGGTAGCATTGCCTATGGTGCTATGATGTTATGCCTACTGGTCCCAAAAGGGGAGCCCCTTAAAGTGAAACCTCCACAAGTGTATGGGTTTGTCATGGTTCTCACTCAAAAACAAAAAACAAAACAAACAAACAAACAAACACCCCCCCCCAAAAAAAATTACCCCTGTCTTGCTTTCAGTCATCATTCTCTTTATTATTTCCCCATTGGTTCACAGTATTACAACTAATTACACATTTCCACTACTTTCTCTTTCTATGCTACTTTGTTATCTGCCCCCTCCTTGGCCATACAGCTTTAGCGATCTAGGTGAAATATTTACTCGCACTCTTCTTTGCATCGCTACAATTTAAGAAAAGTAGTACTACTTTTGATTTGAAAATAAAAATGCTGTCTTGAATGTTGACTCAAATGTCAACATTTAAAACATCATATTTTTTCTTAAACAAGAGGGCTGTGTGAACAGCCCATGCTCAGCTGACCTAGACATTCATCACACTTGCGGCTCTGTGAACTTGGGATAGGCTCAAGGTCACCCATGTACAGAGTAAGTATGACCTTTATAGAAGAACACTAACATGTGCAACATCAAGGTCCCAGTTCAAGTAGTTCTCAAGTTGTAGTGAAGAGTAAAATTCATGTATGTTGCAATATCAAGATCCCAGTTCAAGTTATTGTGAGGAGTAAAATTGATGTATGTTGCACTGTGACCCCATAAATGAGGTCAAGGTCACTCATGTACTGTCTAAGCATGACCTTCCTAGAGAAACATTAACATGTGCAACATCAAGGTCCTAATTCAAAACAGATCTCAAGTTATTAAGTGAACTGTAAATTTTGTGTCAGTTGTCCTGTGACCTTGGGAATGAGTTCAGGGTCCAAAAATCACTAGAGCATGACCACTTGCACAAAATAAGTAGACACTTGTCAAAGGTACATCCCTACCATCTTTGACACAAATCTGGCCAAAATTATTTAAGTTATAACCAATAAAAGAAATTCCCATGTTATAATTTCCTATTTAAACTTTTTTTTAAAGATTTTCCTGAAAAAAATTCAAAAAAATCAAAAAAAAAATCACTGGAGCGTAACCACTCAAACAAACTTTGTAGAAACTCACCCAAGGTACATTGCCACCAAGTTTGAACTCAATCTGACTGACAGTTTCTTCCAAAAAGTCCAAAATGTCAATAAGTATTAGAATGCCTATTGACATGCATAGTAATCAACAGGAAACATGCATTTACCAAAAAGTACCTGAATTGAAAAAATCATTAAGAATCAGGAATCCACAGCAGTGCCACCTAGTGTGAAACTTTGTTTGCACCTTCCACAAAGAACATATCCACCAAGTTTCAGTTTAATCTGAGTGACATTTCTAGAGAAGTCAAAATCAGTGAAAACACACAAAAAATCATAAATAAAAAAAAGTTGCAGAGCCATCTGGTGAACAAATTTAAAATAAAGAGTCTCTGGGAGTGTCCCTGTGTGATATCAGAAGCAATTGGGTGAGGGGTTTTGAAGAAGAAAATCTTTCAAGATTTCCGCCCAAAAAGAACAAAAAACCTATAGGATGTTTCCCCTCCTCAACATACATCTCTTTTGCATATTTACAACAGTACAAGATATGGGGTTTTGCATGTCAGTTTGTAAGTTTTCATCTTGTCGATAAAACGTTGAAAATAAAAATGCTGTCCCAGATGTTGACTCAAATGTATGCGGTCATCACCAAATCAATTCATGACATTCACAAAAATTAATTTGATTCATTGTTACCGGTAACCCGTAAAAGGGTTCAAGTTTTTGTGAAATTTCTCACTGCTGAAAAAAATTACTCTCTGATCTAAATTTCAAAACTTTCTGGGAGAGGGAGGCCTTCGAACACCAATGCTTCACGAGGCCAGCACTGGCAAAACCAGTGCTCTGCAATAGAAGCAATTTGCACCTCAATTTCACTTTTGCATAGCTGCAATACTTCCATGTCATTTGCCTGTTAAATCGAACCCTGATAGATATATTCAGTGCAACCTGTTTTGAGAGACCAATGTGATGAAAGACCCCCTGCCTTTTAAGACCATATTTCCAAAGCCCCTTTTGCTATCTTTCCAATGTTATTCCACCTACATTGAGAGACCACCTGCCTTATGTGACCACTTTTTACTCTGCCCTAGGGTTGGTCTCTCAAAACAGGTTCCACTGTCATATATATATTATATACACACACACACACGACTAAGCTTGTGCATGCTACATGTTTCTGTGAAACTATAACAGACAAAACAATGCAATCCTTAGTGTCTGGAACATGATGCAAGAGGCATCCTGAAGATCAAAACTGATGAATGGCTGCTAGAGAATGTGGTACTGATGTGAACCATGGCATTGAAATAATCACTGTTCAGGCAGGTCTTGTGTTAAGAATTGATTACCATGGGGAAAGGAACTACGCACACCAGTGGCAATTAAGAGAACAATGTCACTTGCAAATTTAAGCTATTCATTGGAAATATCAACAGCAAATACATGTACAAGTTTCCTGGAATGAAATCTTACGAATGTGAAAATCTTGACAATGGAAATATCATGTTTCCTTTTTTTGAAAGCAATAGCTCAATGTGTGATATTAGTATATACACTGTGAATATATGTTTTACATGGATTGCAAACCAGGCCAAGCCTATGTTAATCACTTCCCACGGCAGTGATGTTGGCATGTTATTCCAACTTCACTGCTAGGCAGAGAAGACCAAAGAACCAAATCCACCCTGTACAGTCCAAGTGGTACAAACTCTTTCTATTCGCTCCATGAGCCAAAAATCAAACCCAGGTCAAGGGAGTGTGAGCTTGGGCAAGAATGTTCCACAGAATGTTGATCCTATCAATGATTTTATCAAACTGGGCCAGTACTTAGCACTTGTCTACATCTGATGATGACCAGTTGTCAGGCAAGTTGAATTATTGTAGCTAGGTTACCATGTGGACAAGGTTAAATGTGAGCTGGACCAAAAAAGAAGAAAAAAAAAAAATCAAGTATACATAATGTCAGGCGTGCATTTGTCAGCTCTGGTATCCAACATGATGTTGGCCAAAAAATTCCCCTGCAACCCAAAATATATTTGCATTCACTTATATTCATTAAGATAAGCTCCACACTGCTACCTGCATCGTTCACAACTGTATCTGTTACTGTGCTCATTTTTTTTTTTTTACCTCGAGTACCAATTACAGACAGCAGCAATAAACTGAAAGCCTTATCTGATGCTGACGCCCAGCGGAAATATTCAACTCTGAAATGTTCACCACCCTGTACTAGGATTTGGTGCTCTCTAACATGCGTCAGCAAAAACTGTTAATCCACATGTGCTGTTTTGTTTATTTTATGATCTATATCGTGTATATTGGAAGTATCGAAATTGACTTCCTTGTTATCTTGCCTGTCAGTACCATGTGCGTATGCTCCATTTGTTGATTTGTCACAAGTAACTATTTTGAGCCAACTGCAGACAGGAAGGCACACGGGCCATCAATTTTGTCTACATTTACACTTGTATTCTAACAAATTATTTGTAATTTATTGATGAGCAAACCATCCACTCGCATCATCTGTTGTCTGCTTTCACACCACCTGACGAAAACAGAGCTTTGCTGTCCTGTAGCAAGATGACCAAAAGTAGCCGGAGACAAACCTGCTCATGTGACCATCTGGATAATGTCACCTCATATTATCATCATAAGCAATCAAGGTTTTGACCCCCCCCCCCCCCCCCCCCCCGCCATCCCACAAAATTTCATGAAGATATGGCAAAATTTAAAACTGCCTGAGCATTTTAAAAAATCTTTACATCAGTAAAGTTACTGGTATCTTACAGAAATTAAGACAAAATGGGAATGATAAATACTTCTTCCTATTATCAAGAATTATACCAAATATAATATTTATGCTTCGTGGTATTATGTATTGGTTTATTCACACTTTGCATATTGGAACATATTGTCGTGAAGTGAAATATTTATATGTAATACAAAGAGCACGACATTCCCTGTTCTTAATTATGTATTGTTAGATCCTAGTTACTTAAATTCACAGGATGCTAATATGCAGTCAACTTTAGAAAAGGTATTTTGATTATTTGAACATCCGTATGACTTGGAAAAATTACAAGTACAGTAATGTGAGTTACATTTCAAGTCTATGTCACCATATCCATGATTAAGTTTATATGATGGCCTCTTTATGTATGAACCCCCTACATTTATGGACGTGTTTTATCTATATGAACACATGAACACAATAGTACAAGCAATTTATTCTACAAAACATAATTTTATATTTTGGTTTTCAAGAGTCAAAAATATTCTGCAAGATAAATATATTTTACACAATATTTTTGACTTTTCACTATTCAGAATGTTTTTGTCAGAAACTTGAAAGTGCACTCAAATTGCACAAGACAGAGACATTATCTGCTCACACCGACATGCAGTAATATTTTTTCTTCATTTTCTCTGAAGCCTCATAGTACAAACATATGGAAGCAGAGACCTCTTAACCTTTGTCAAATACATCCATTATCCTTAATTACACATAAGGTAAATAATCTATACTTTCCAGTTACATTCTATGCAACAATGAAATGCATTCTTTTGTATTTGTGACAGTCATGTGAAGCATTTAAAAATCACTTACAACTTCATTGTATACATGTATTAATGTATTGTCATATATCATTATCCTTCTGTTTTTGTCATGTTGAGAGAACAGATAAGTCCAGTTGGGTTTCTACTCTCTAAATTTTGTTACATGTGAAATTTCATTATGTAAATATTTAATGAATAAACTAATTACTATTACCCTGACCTTCAATTCTGATGAAAAAAATGGTTTCTCTTCAAAATGGTCACCACAAGTCCTGCTTTCTACGTATGTGTGCTTGTCCCACATCAGATAAGTTTTTCGGTTATCTAGGACAATTGATAAACTTGGACAAGTGCCAAATTTCGTAACCATTGGGCATGGTGACCCCAAAGAATATTAACCAATACAGGTTATGTACAATGGTGGTGAAACTTTGATCAGGAGGCTCAATTCTCTTCTAAATTATTGTCCATGCTTTCCTCTATTATAAATACCAAGTCTCTTCTTTCAACTTCACAGTCCTACTGGAAATTATCCATTTGCAATAAATTTTGTATATCTAACTGTCTTCGAGATATGGAATCATATATCATCCAGTCCATCTTGGGTCATAATTTCTGACAAACTATAGGTAGCAATCAAAATTTTGACCTGCTCCATAATCCAACTAAATTAAAGCATAGTTGTTTCCAACATACAATGTATCATTTGAAGTCCTAAAAGTGCCAAATATTTTGGTTGTCCATTTGGGCTTATAATTTTGTATTTTACTTGTCCCTTGTTAAATTTCACTCGTCCTGGACAATCGAGCTTTCGTTAATGTCGAGCCCTGATATGAAAGTTCTAGCTCAAAAACCTCTCAAGTGATCATGTAGAAACCAAATTCAATAATGGGGTTGTGACCTTGGGAATTGGGTCAAGGTCACCCATCTTCAAACCTGACCTGGCCCTTCCAGAGAACTATAACCTTGCACAAAATGAAAGCCCTAGCCCAAAAATTTTTCAAATTGTTAGGCAGAAACTAAACTGACTAATGTTGCCCTGTGACCTTGGGAATTCAGTCACGGTCACCCATCTTCCAACTTCACCCGGCCCTAAAAGAAGACTACAATCCTGTGTAGTATGAAAACTCTGCATCAAAAAGTGCTTAAGTTATCATGTGGAAACATTGTGGACAGATGGACAAAGTGATTGCTATGCCTCCTCGTCCCCGTCCAGAGGTGGGCAGCGCAAGTCCCAACAGTTATAAGGGCCTAACTTGAAACCTGTGGACTGTATCGGTCACAAGCAAAAACTGTACGGAAGGATCAACAGACAGATGGACATGAGCAACGGCACAGGATCTTTGACCTTTTGTAAGCAGAGCTAAAAATGGTTACACATATACAGAACTAAAACGCAATGAATATTACGGCATATCTACAAAAGGAAAATATTTCTTCCAAAGTAAAACCAAATGCTTGGGTTGCCTCTTTCAGTATGGTACACATGACAAATTGCATTATTCAATCTAGCTGAAGCTTCCTATACAAATGTAGGTGCTACCGATCATACGTCCACTTTGATACTAAAGGTTTTCAAATCTCTCTGGTTGTATTACAATGAGTGATGTGGCAATCATGTCTATTTCCAGCTACAAACTCAATTTCACTTACAAATTCTTGACTTGAAGGTTCTGCAAGCTTGGAGCTTACCGACAGGTCATGACAAGACAAGCCAAGGTGCTCCAGAGTAAGTTGGGGGCAAATCCTAACTTGCTGACAGGATAGGTTATAAAACAATTTAAACTTTACTTCAGTAAACATGGTAACAAATTACTATGATAAGGGGCATTTTAATGTAGAGATGATGCCTGTTTGGAGTGTATGATGTCAACAGTATTAGCTTTTGGGGGCCAATGGAATACAGACAGAAAATGAAGGATTTGCCCACATTTTGTGTCTCAATCCTTCTGCCCCCAAGATGCTCATACTAAGCATGCTAAAGGCATCTACACATTCTAAATTAGCAGAGTCAAAATAATGCAAAAACTTGCAAGAATCTGTTAGGATTCTCACTAACTGTCTGCACATGAAAACATAACTGGCTTCAGAAGAATCTTTGACAGATTCTCAGATCTGCACTAAATTCTAACCCTGCACACATGCTCTCCTAAAATGATGAAAATTAGACATAAAGTAATGACAACCATACAAAACAAAGCCACAGGCCTTCTTGTATAATGAAAATTATAAGCTACAAATGAACTTACAAAGATTTTTAACGTTAAATTTAACATGATCATAATATTATTGAATTAAACTTAATCAATATACAAAACATCTTCATAAATGTATTGATTTAATACTGGCATTTCTCTTTTGTTGTCATCAATAAACATTTTATAAGACTAAGTGAATCATATAGTATGTGTGATACCCCATTCTTTGGTGCACAAGTGAGGATTACGAACATTAACTACCAGCATCTTGTATTTATCATGACGAAAATATATTATGTTAAAATATGTATTAAAGCTAGATGAAAGCAAACCAAAAATATGAAAAGTGATGCATGTCACATTCAGAAATAAAGAACTAGATAGGCAGATGCATAAAATAGACCCATGCTAAACTATCCACTGCCAACACAGTTTTGGTTTTACAGAAGTAAATATATATATATATACATGATATAGGTGCTTTACAGTTTGAGATATTTTGTTTCTGAAGAAATGTTGCATCATAAAATTTGAAGATCTGGTACTTTCACCCAGTATTTGTCAAAGGGGTTGACCATGAAATTGTCATCAAACAAGGTGTTCTCATGGCGAGCTTACAATATTTGTGTGTTTGACCATTACCCGTTGTAATGGCACATTTTGGCAGAATACACCTGCAGTATTTGGCATCCTAATACCATTGTTCCTTTATTAAGATGATACAGCTTTTGTTTGTGTAATAAAACTCGTTAATGGAGCTAATTACTCGTCTGGAAGACTTCAATGGTTCAGAGTGCAGAGCTACTTGAGTGCACTCAACGAGCCTATCACTTGTGGTTGTGTGAGCCCTTGGCTATGGCAACACCATTTGTTTTGCGCGCAGACTTGTTTCTGTTTGTTTGTCTTCATTTTATTCTTGTGAGCACATTTATCCATTGTCCATGAAATGTACACTCCATTTCTCGCAGCACTCAGTACCATAACCTTACACATATCAATACTAATTGTTGTATCTTCATAGCTATGGGAGAAAACGACTTGTGCAGCATCCATTCACATTGCCTTTCTAAACATATCAATAACAACGTGAACATTCTTGCTGTATGCATGCCCACTTGGAGCTCTATAGATATTAGATATGCTCCAAACTTAATGGGATCCTTTAGTCAATGAACATCTTTCTTCATTCTACCCACAAAATAGCTTGTTTAATCTCAGTTATTATCATGTTAAATGTATTTTGTCTCAGAAGGGACCTGCACACATGGGTTTTAATCTTAGAAGACTTTGAATTTTATCTGCTATGTATTTATTTTGCATAATGATGTCATCATCAGCCAAATTACAAAATATCTCAATCAATTTTTGTAAAAACTAGCTTTAAAGCTGCTGAATGTCAAAATCACTAACACACTTTTATTCAGTGTTTTGATGTCTTTAAAAAGTGCATGCATATAAACATAGCTTCTCAGCTTGCACCACATTTGCCTTTGCAAAGTGTTGAAAATGAGTGGCATTTAAATACAATATTTGTAACATGCATAGCCTCTTCTAAAGTCTTTGAAATATTTTCCCGGTGTTACCATGCTCTTTCAGCAGCGATGTTTCTTTGCATTTCTTCACTGTAATTACGAAATTAGGTTCCTATGGCCACGGCTTTCACGTACCACAATAAAACCCAGTATGCACTGAGCGTCTAAAACTCAGCACATGTACAGTTCTTGGTACTTGAGATCTATTCCTTGCACCTAAATAACACATCAGTTAGAGTAAGGCATAAATGAATTTTCACTGATACTCTCAGGATGTTCTGATCTGATCCTTGCAACTTTGTTGCTGACAAGCAATATGCTTTCTAAATCTGGTAAGATTTTATTAGAACATCTGAATAAACATGCAACATTAAAGAATATATTTTGTGAACCATGACCTATCACTGACACATACTGCTATGGACACCATGTGCTAAAAAAAAAAAAAAAACAACAAAAACAAAAAAGAAACTGTCCAAAATTGCAAGAAAAAGTCTGGTTGGGAAGGAGGGAGGGGGTCAAACCACAAATTGTAGTTTCACCAATTTTCTGGAAAACCAAAATATTTAAGATGTTGAAATGCTGAAGCACAGGGCCAGAATTTCGGCAAGAATCCATTCTCGTAAAGATTCTCCTGAACTTTTCTTTCTTTAAAAAGAAAACTAATTGACAAAAATCCAAATAGATTATCAAAATTTTTTGCGAAATTCTGGCCCTGAAGCGGTATTATTCTATAACAGTAATACAAAGTGCGACACCTAGTGAGCACATGGCACAAATGCGAATGCATTATCCCTATGCTCTGTCTGCAGTTAGTCTACACTGCAATGCCAAGCGGACATGGGCTGGTCCGGGAAAAAAATTTGCGCAGCAATCTTAAATGTTGTTCGGGATGGTTGTTAAATCATCCAAAACTGTGCAGAAGAATCCCAGAAATGTTTATGAACAATTTGGTAACCTGTTTGCAAATGTACAGGACAAAAATGACAAAGGAATAAGTGATTAGGCAGACTCAAATGGAGTGTAGAACATGATGCTGAATTGCTTTTTGACCTTGGTGCATAAAAATTACCAGTTTGTATTTTCTTAATACCAAAACAGCATGTCCCATATTGGTTCTAATAACTGATAGTAACACATAAATTTGAATCCAGCATTAAATGTGCATATAATTTCATGTGTAGCTTTTCATTTTCAGTTCTCTGGTGCTCATAACAAGACTGATGTATGTTGATATAGGTCTTTCAATGCATGTACTTTAATATACTGAGTCACAGAGGGCACCACTGGGCACCAAAGGTCAGCTGACATTTGGTGGTTTATCTGATCATTCTTCATGTGTTAAAGTAAAACAAGAATTAAGAGACAACCTGCTGTCTGTGGCCACATTTCTGCAATTGCACAATTTAATTTTCTTGGGCAATCCACCTGTTTTTATGTGACCCCCTCCTGACAGATGGGGTGGTCACATACAGCAGGTACTACTGTAGCACATTGTCAGATTGATTGAATAAAATGCGTAAAAACATGATCATGAAGTTGTTCTTCATCCCTAATTGTAAGAAGTAGGGGTGTTGTGGCTTAGGCCAGATTCCAGAAAAAGGGGGGGATATTGGAGTTGAGTGTGGAGGAGGGGGGTCATTCCCAATTCAGATTTTTTATTTTTATAGGAGGGGTTTTTTTTTTGTTTTGTTTTGTTTTGTTTTGTTTTTTTTTGTACACGGTCCCTAAAGCTCCGGTGGCTAAACATACCTACACTAGCATAGTGTGGATGGAAAACAGGATAATCCTCACAGGTTTGAATCACAAGAAGGTATCACTCATCAAGGTGGATCACCTGACATCTGCTGCCACAATATGATTGGTCAGGAGATGTCAGCTGACCTTTGGTGCCCAGTGGTGCCCTCTAGTGAACCCATTAGGTGAGTGTTATTATCAGACAGTACCTGCTGTAAACAGCTCATCTCCACGCTGTCTGTAGTGCTGCTGATTGCTGGATTGATGGCAGAGACCCCTGCGGCCACCTCCATGTGCCTTGTACATGACACTGGGTAGCCATTGAGGTACAGCCAGCTCTTCTCCGCCACCCCAATATTAACAGGTTGCCCTCGCTTGTCTTCATTTCCCTTACCTGAAGTACAAAATGTAATCACACATATGCAAGCATAAACAAAAACATTAATGTATGCAGTGTTTGCCCTATACATAGGTCAACATTTGTACTGTATATCACTTTATTTTCACCAATACACATTGTTGTTTTCTTTCACCTAAATTTGTATGGTTTTCAATTTGCGGTTTTCTGTGGACAAGATATAGCCCTGGGTCAATGACCTCTGAATTCTTAGTGATAATTTAAATTGTAGATTTAACAAACGAACAAAAACTGTAAAACTTAAAATACTACAAAAAACAAAGTGATTTACAGTATTCCACATATAAATGACTAGACACTATGGTGTAAAAGAACTAATACTATCAGTCGAATAATTTATTACAACGCATAAAGTAGTATACACCAAAATGTTTACCACATATATGCACTGTAGTTAACCAATTGATGCACTGACACTCAATATCCGCAGTCTTTTTTTTTTGTCAATACAGGAAGCAAGTTTTTTTTCTCTATTTTCTCAAAGTACAGCTTTTTTGGTGTAATTTTCATTCCATTTTTTACATGCTGCTCATCAATAATATTTTAACAATACGCTTCAACAAAACAAGAGCTGTTCTCTGAGGACATGGCAGATCCCTCACAGGTATCCTTACCATGCCACGTGACCTCAGCCGTGTCCTTGCCGTCTTCGCCAAAGAAAACCCAGGCGTGGTCCTCCGACAGAGCTAGATGTACATCATGGTAACCCAGGATCTGACAGGCTGCCACCACAGCATAGGACACCCCAAAACAATCTAACTTGTTGCCTGCAAATACAACGGCATGATAATCGATAAATACACATGTTCCATTCCATTTGGCTCAACAGTGTTCTGAAATCTACAAAGGACACGTTGGAGGATACAGTCTGAAGATTCTGTCAGTCCAGCTCTATTCACAATACATTGGTTTGGTGTGTCCCTTGAAAGACCATCTCTTAGAAAACCACATGGTGAAGTCCCGAATTTTATTCTTTCTTTTGTGATGCTAACTTTAAATGAGAGGCTACTTGAACTGAACGCCCACTGTATGGGATACTTTGGTGGTAGTACTTCAAGACAGGGGCCGCCAATTCCTAGTTTGAAAGCAAACAATGTAACTTTGTCCACACTGCAGTCTTCTGGTTCTTGTCAGGCCCGGCTGCAAGACAACACTTGTACAGTAGATGTAAGGCCAAACAAAATATACCCACATTTTCTGTTCCAGATAGATAGGTCAGCATTTTTTTCTTTTGTTTCAATATTCAACATCACTGGAATTTTTTACTGTCATTTCAATTGGCTCTTTGTTGTAAATTGCCTATTTTTTTTATGTGTCCATTTGTATCATAAGCAACTGAGACTTTGACCTCTTCTCAATCCCACTAAGTTTTCTGAAGATCCTTCAAAAATTAAGGATGCTGGACTGGTCACAAGATTTTCACATTTTGACCTGTATGTTACATAAATTATAGGTGGCGCCACCAACATTGATGTAGATGAAGATTCTCATACACTTTGTAACTTCTAAACCTTATATTGGACTTCTATCCATCCAGCTTTCACCACATGGGCTGTTTGTTCCATATAGCTACATGTACACCCAGCCATTACAAAATTACCTTTTTCAACTTTACAGGCATAGTGACCTCATAAAAATAGGTCAAGGTCACTGATATTATATTATAGTCTAGCATTAGACTTAGTCTATATATCCTATTAACTTGGCAAGTCTAATCCTAAATTGAAGTTTATATTGGACTTTTAATCCATGTGATAATATTTCTGATATCCAGATATTTCGCCGGTGATGTATCCAGCTTTCTCAATAGAAGTAAAGATGTTATTTGAATGTTAGACTGGTCAGTTAGGCCTAGCACGTAATTATATGTAACTTTTCACATCATTTACGTAGAAACCAAAGTCAACACCATATTTGTACTTATAATAATAAAATGACGTAGAACTTTTCATTACACGCTAAAAATACAGCCATGACGTCAAAAGTTACATATAATTACGTGCTAGGCCTAACTGACCACTCTAACGTTCAAATATCATCTTTACTTCCATTGAGAAAGCTGGGGACATCACCGGCGAAATATCTGGATATCAGAAGTATTATCACATGGATTAAAAGTCCAATGTAAGCTTCAATTTATGACTTACTAATCAACATGTGAGAAAAATGTCTTTGAAACAATATATGTCTAATCCTATTACTTTTCCAGATATGGAATTTTATATCTTAAAAAACACATTTATGGCTCACACTTTCCGTCAAATTAAAGGTGGTGCCACTGCACGTAGTATCATTAGCAACTTAGATTTTGACCTCCCCCACAATGCCACCAAATTCAGTGAAGATCCAGAGTTATATTTGGCTAATTTGAAAATATGGACGGTATCACGCTAACGAGCAAAAGTTTAAGGATGACAGACATGAGTGCTTGCATACGCTATGCAACCATTGGTCACCAGAGCTAAAAATTGCAAAATCACTGGAGCATGACTATTTGGATATAATCAGCAAAGACCCATTTATAGTTTATCCCCACCAAGTTTGCAGTGCTTTCAGAGGGGAAGTCAAAAATTTGAATGACCATCTGATCACAATTCCCATTGACTTGCACTTGATATGAATGTATGCATCAACAAACACGCACCTGAATTGAAAACATCATTAACAAGAGAGCTGTGTGAACATCCCATGCTCAGCTGACCTAGAGATTCATCACACCTGTGGCTCTCTGAACTTGGGACAGGATCAAGGTCACCCAAGTACTGAGTAAGTCTGACCTTTATGGAAGAACACTAACACGCACAACATCAAAGTCCTAGTTCAAGTAATTCCCCAGTTATGGTGAAGAGTAAAATTCATTTATGTTGCACTGTGATCCTAGAAATGAGGTTACGATCACTCATGTACTGTTGAAGCATGACCATCATAGAGAAACATTAACATGTGCAACATCAAGGTCTGAACTCAAAACAGATCTCAAGTTATCAAGTGAACAGTTAATTTCGTGTCAGTTGTCCTATGACCTTGGGAATGAGGTCAACGTTCAAAAAATCACTGGAGCATGACAACTTGCACGAAATAGGCAGACACTTATGAAAGGTACATGTACATTGTATATCCTTAACAAGTTTGACACAAATCTGGCCAAAATTATTTAAGTTATAACCTGTACAAGAAATTCCCATGTTAAACTTTCCTATTTAAACTTGTTTATAGATTTTCCAAAAATCATTGGAACATGACCTTTCAAACAAACTTGGTAAAGACCCACCCAATGTACATTGCCACCAAGTTTGAAGTCAATCTGATTGACAGTTTCTTCAGTGAAGTCCAAAATGTGAATTAGCATTAGAATGCCCATTGACTTGCAAAGTGTAATCAATAGCAAAGGTGCATAAATTTACCAATGAGTACCCAAGCTGAAAACATTGTTAAAAATCAGGAATCCGCAGCAGTGCCACTCAGTAAACAAATTTGTTTGACCCTTCCACAAGATACAAATCCACTAAGTTTCAGCTTAGTCTGAGTGGCAGTTCTGGAGAAGTCAAAAATAGCATAATAAAAAGCACTCACACACACACACACACACACACAAATAATGAAAAATTGCAGCAACACCTAGTGAACAAATTAAGAACTAGGAGTCCCTAGGAGTGTTCCTGTGTAATATCAAAGCAATTGGGTGTGTGGTTTTGGAGAACATTTTTTAAGATTTGACCAAAAATAGGTGAAAAAAACAAACCATTAAATCACTGGAGCGTGACCATTTGAACAAACTTGGTAGAGACCCACCCAAGGTACATCCCCACCAAGTTTGAAGTAAATCTGGTTGACGGTTTTGGAGAAGTTGAAAATGTAAATTGTGGACAGACAGACAACAGATGAAGCACCATCGTATAAACTCAGCTGACTGAAAAGTAAAGTCAGTTGAGCTTAGAATAAAAGGAAAACCCAGCTAAGTATCAGGCTCTTCTGGAGCTTGAGAAGCAGTTTTGTAAAGAGCATCACCAAAAACAAAATGCAAAAATCTTCACAATAAAAAAATAAAAAAAACGATGCAGAATACAAAAGAATGACGAGACAGCGCAAACAACAGCCTCAGAACCAAAGTAGAAAATAAACAAGAGGGCTGTGTGAACAGCCTGTGCCTCAGCTGATCTTGACATTCATCACACTTGCAGCTCTATGAATTTGGGAAAGGATCAAGGACACCATGTTCTCAGTAAGTCTGACCTTTGTACAAGAATACTTACATGTGCAACATCAAAGTTCAAGTAGTTATCAAGTTAAAATGAAGAGTAAAATTCATGTATGTTGCACTGTGACCCCAGAAACGAGGTCAAGGTCATTCATGTACTGTCTCAGCATGACCTTCATACAGAATAATTAACATGTGTGGCTAACTCAAAACAGATCTCAAGTTATCAAGTAAACAGTGAATTTTGTGTCAGTTGTCCTGTGAATTAGCATTAGAATGCTCATTGACTTACATAGTAATCAAGAGGAAAGCTGCATTTACCGATGAGTACCAGAATTGACAAAATTGTTAAAAATCAGGAATCCGCAGCATTCCCACATAGTGAACAACTTTGTTTGGCCCTTCCATTAGGAACATATCCACCACGTGTAAGCTTAATCTGAGCAACCATTCTGGAGAAGAAGTCGAAAATAGCTATAACACACAAAAATTCATAAAAAAATTAGAAAAAAACTGCAGCGCCACCTGGTGAACAAATTAACAACAAGGAGTCCCTAGATGTCTTCCTGTGTGATATCAAAGCAATTGGGTTAGCAGTTTCGGAGAAGAAGATTTTTTAAGATTTGTCCAAAATAAAGAACAAAAAAATTAATTAAAAATCAAAAAATCACTGATGCATGAACATTTGAACAAAATTGGTAGAAACCCATCCAAGGTACATTGCCATCAAGTTTGAAGTTAATCTGGATAACGGTTTTGGAGAAGAAGTCGAAAATGTGAATTAGCATTAGAATGCCCATTGACTTCCATAGTAATCAATAGGAAAGCTGCATTTACCGACAAGTACCAGAATTGAAAAAATCATTAAAAATCAGGAATCTGCAGCATTCCCACACAGTGAACAAATTTGTTTGACCCTTCTACAAGGAACATATCCACCATGTTTCAGCTTAATCTGAGAGACGGTTCTGGAGAAGAAGTCGAAATAGCTATAACACACAAAAATTCATAAAAAATTAGGAAAAAATTGCAGCGCCACCTGGTGAACAAATTAAGAACTACGAGTCCCAGGGAGTGTTCCTGTGTGATATCAAAGCAATTGGGTGAGCAGTTTCTATGGAGAAGATTTTTTAAGATTTGCCCAAAAAAGAACAAAAAAATTCATTAAAAATCCAAAAATCACTGGACCATGACCATTTGAACAAACTTGGTAGAGACCCACCCAAGGCACATCTCCACCAAGTTTGAAGTGAATCTGGCTGACAGGTTTTTAGAAGTCGAAAATGTGAATTGTGGACGAGGGACGGATGAACGACGGACCCTCAAAAAACCTCAGCTGACTGACAAGTCAGCTGAGGTAAAAACTAGAAAAGATTTGTTTCACAGCAAATTAGTCTGGATGCCTTCACAATGAGAACACTTTAAAAAGCTACACTTTGCCACTGTACAACAGAGTCTAAATTTTGTGTATTGGCCTAATTTGCATAAATGCTGCAACTTTGGTTCTTCGTTCAATGGATGTGGCCATGTCACAAACTTAAAAACCAAAGTTTGAATGATACCACTATCTATAATACTTTTGAAGCTATTCAAGATCTTAATTTTGTGTTTGCCTAATTTGCATAAATTGAAAGCCTACAACTTTGGTTTATGGTTAATTGTATGTGGTTATGTCAAAAAGTCTACAAACTGAAGTTGGAATGGCCCCCCTAATAGTTTTGAAGCAACTATTCAAGATTCAGATTTTGTGAATTTTCCCACTGTGCATAATTTATAATCCTACAACTTTGATTCACTGTTCAGAGGAAAGGGCTGTATTACAAACCCATAATTTGAAGTTGCTTTGGTATCTTTATCTATAATAGTTTTGAAGATATTCATGATTTAAATTTTGCATATATGTGCCTAATTTGTATAAATCAAAATCCTGCATATACAACTTTGCTTCACAGCTCAATGGATAGGGCTTCATCATAAACCTGTGAACTGACGTTAGAATGCTATCTGTATCTGTGATAGTTTGGAAGATATGAAGCTTTTAAAATCTTAATTGCCCCTAATTTGCATAATTATGAACAACATGACAAGTTATTACTCAGGTGCACAACTTCACTGGTAGATGAATCTGTGTCAAATATGGTGATGGTAGGTGCAGCATATGAACAAACTTGGGTGCCATGGACAGGAAGGAAGGAAGGAAGGAAGGAAGGAAGGAAGGAAGGAAGGAAGGAAGGAAGGAAGGAAGGAAGGAAGGAAGGAAGGAAGGAAGGAAGGAAGGAAGGAAGGAAGGAAGGAAGGAAGGAAGGAAGGAAGGAAGGAAGGAAGGAAGGAAGGAAGGAAGGAAGGAAGGAAAAACAAATATGTCTGGGTGGGCACCCAGACATACAAAGAAATACACTTCCTCTGAAATGAAACTCCAACATAAAATAGAAGTACTGCAAAAAAAAGGGCAAAGAATTAGAGAAGCAGGAAAAAGTCTTGCATAGAAAGACTTTTGAAAGTCAAGCTGCAGTAAGACAGCAAGCATCAGGTTGAAGTTGGACTGCTAAAATGCCTTTTGGTTTGAAAGGATTTTGAAGTCTTTCTGGAAAACTTGTGTGTCCCAAGCTTTACCTTGCAGTATGCTAAGTAGACAGAATAATTAAGTCCATATCAATTAGTGGCAATGACCATTTATCAAATAAGAGTGAAATAATTTCATTACATGTAAGTTCTGTGGATGATTGTTTTCAACATTATGAAAAGTTACACTTACATACAAAAATTGTGCTGCAATTAAGCTTACTACTAGTTAACCAATATCAACGAAATACCCGTAATTAAAATAAGCTGCAAGGATAACCAGCAGTTTAATAATGCTTTCACAAAGGTTACATAGTTGCTTAAGAAACAGACATCCCACTTTTTACTAAGTTCCGAGGCTAGTTATATGAGCCTTATGTGCATAAAGAACTATTTTCTTCATAATTTATGAAGTGTCCCAAGCATTACCTAATACTAAGATGTACCTTTCAAAGCAAACCAGAGAGTAATTTTTACTTCACTGGTTTTCACTTGTAACGTGTATTTTTACCTTGTCCATGTTGTTTATGTTTACTGACGAGAGTATCTCATCGTGATTAGTATTTTTGGGCATGGATAGATGTGGTCTGTATTTAAAAAAAAAAAAAAATGTATTCAAATTCTACTGGAAATATTGTCTCTTATTTCCAAAAAGCTATATCAACATATAAATTGACTCTCATTTTTTTGAAAACATATGATCAACACATGATATACTTGATAGTTGTTGCTAAATGTCTTAAAACAATGCAAAAATCATCACAAGTAAAATCAGCAGTAAATATCCCAAGCGTTCCTGACACCCATGATTGGAACACATGTACTCAACCATGTGCAGGTTTCTCAAAAGTGCATATACTGAAACATTTTGGGGAGGGGATAATTTTGACAGACTTCTACTGTCAAAAAATAACAAAAAAGAGCTAAAAAATTTCTTGCTAGTCATTTCAGCATGAAAAATAGACATGCTTTTTTTAAAAAATTAGCTACCCATCCACTAATTTCAAGCCACATTTATCCAAATTAACGATATGATCGTTACGTTATGGTTTAATCATCACAGCAACATCACCACTACACAAATAGTTTGATAAAATTAAACATTTATTTACAAAATAAGAATTCTATTCTATGTGTCTTATAAAAATCTAGTTAAGAAATTACGAGTAGTAGTAATATCATAAGCATTTTATTTTGCATTTAAGTACAATAATATTACTGAAGAAATTTATATTGTTTGAATGCCCTGCATATGTACTCTTGGCCAATACAGAAATTTGGAAAATTTAGAGAGGTTCAAATTTTGACCCACCCAGTCACACATTTGACATTTGCTTCCTTTTTTTTTTTTTTTTTGCTCCACCCCAAATGTGAATTAGCAATGTGATCCCAATTGACTCACATAGTACTCAATAGGAACATCGGCATTAACTGACAAGTACCCAACTTGAAAATTTCATTAAAAATCAGGAATCCACAGCAACACTACCTGGTGGACACCTCTGTTTGACCCTTCCACAAGCTACACTTCCACCAAGTTTCAGAACAATCTGAGCAACACTTTTAGAGAAACACAAATGACCAATTGAAAAAACTTGGAATAGACCCACCCAAGATTCATTCCCACCAAGTTTGAAGAGAACCTGGCAATTCTAGAGAAGTCCAAAATGTTAAAAGTGAAAAAACAGCTGACAACAGATGACTGACAATCCTGGGGGGTAGGGGAAGGGAGGAAGAGATCGAGAGAGACCCCTGCATTCACCCCATCCCAGGTCTCTCAACCATAACAACTCCCAAGCTGACCACTTTAACAAGCTTTAATTTCTAAACTCCTGAGAAGCAAAATTAGAATCAAATCCCTTCTGATCCCAAATAAAAAAGTTACCAGGTAACAAGTGTGGGCAGAGCATCGACAGATCATTCAAGATGCATGTAAATCAGCAATTAGTCCACTGTAACGACAGTGTAATATTATACCTGCACTATATTGACTTAGAAACACTGTGATTTTGCGAACTGTACATTAAATTGTCTTAGTCTTATGAGGCATCTTTTAACTGAATTTTGTCAAATTGGCTTAAAACTTTTTGAGTTACAAGAAAAATCATTTCCATAGTAGTTCACCACAGTGAAAGGAATGCCAAGGATGTGTCAAAATATTAACTGTTTCAGTGCCAATCACGTCTTAAGTTAGTCTACTTAAGTCAAACTATTCTGAACTATCATTACGATCCCAGATTCATATTCCTCACAAAAAAAAAAAAAAAAAAAAAAAAAAAAACTGTCATCCAAGTTCCAGTATGCCTATAGTTCCAGACAGAATACCCCAGGTCAACAGAATAACAAATGGCTTTTCTTTTTGAAAGTTTTAGTGCACAAAATAATATTTGAGCAAGACAACAAGAGGCCCATAGCCTTAGCACTCTGCTGCATATAAATACATAGATATAAGTGACCATCTGGTTAATCATGATGATGTGACTTTTGGCCCATAATTTCTAGCAAAATGTACGTGGCACCACTGGTATCAGGCCACAGTAAAAAATTAATTACATTTTCTGTTGACCTCATGTGCCAAAGTAAGTCCATTTGGGAGGGATTTTCTTGTTTCTGTTTTTGTGTTTTTTATTTTTATTTTTTGCTACTGCTGCTTTCTACCAGAGTATGGCATCACATTATACATATACTGGTATTACATTTACAGACAAAATCCACATTTCCTATGACCCCAAAAGCCTGGCAGAATGACATTTTATTACAAACACCTGACAGACCCTAATAGATACAACATGATTTTGCAAATTGTACATTTCACACAAGGTATGTTTATTGTAGTTATACATGTGCATTGTTCTAATTAATACAAGTTTTTTTCCCCTTTCTCTTTTAATAATACACATGTACCTTTCAGACCAGGCCTGGACAGAGAAAAAAGCCTCCCTACTGACCAGAGAACAAAATCAGAAAAGATCCACAGGAAGCAAAACACCTTTTTTTTTCTGTCTCACAATCAATTTCGACCTCATCCACCACCACAAGAAACTTCATAAACATCAACCAAAAAGTGCACATGCCTGAGAGTTCACAAGATTTTCCCATTTCAGCTTGTATTCCACATGGCCATTATCATATGACCTTCACCAACTCTCAACGATATTTGCACCCCAAGTCCCGTTTTATATAGATGGTCTTGTTTGTCCAAATAATACAAGAAGTTTTTCAGTTACTAGGAAAAAAAAATCATGAAACTTGACAACTGCTAAATCTCATAATTACTGTTTCATGATGACTCAAAAAGGACATCACCAGGTAGTCTTATCTAGAGTACACTCATTTAAAATTTTGATAGAAAGCTAAATTCTTTTACACTTCTTTGATGTCCAAGCTATGACCTGTTATTACCAAGTCATTTCTTTCAGATTTACAGGCCTGGTGAGCTGGAAAAAACAAGTGAAGGTTATTCACATTATATACATGTACTGGCATGGAGATTATATGTGTATGCTATAAATTTGTCACATGTAAAATCATTTCTCCGAAATATGGATAGTTATATCAGATTTCAACACATTTTTGCTTGTCACTTCCATCAAGCTGTAGATAGTGGCAGGAGTATTACTGGCAATGAAATATGTTAGCTGAGGTGACAGCACTGGTTCAGAGGCTACATTTTCATGACACATTTCCTCTCACCAACCACGCGTGAGTTGACCAATAAGGACAGTCCAATTTGTTTATCCCCTAGGTATCTCCCCCTGGTGTACTTATGAACAGTGGCATCGCAATACACTGTTTCTAAAGCAACGACTTTGACAGGAAAAAGCAGCATCCTATATAAATGTCAACAGGTTCTCTTTCAGAGGCTCATATCACCAGATGAAAATTTTATTGTATTTACAGATCATCAGTGTGATTATTGTTTATCAATAAAGACAAGTGATGCTACAAATGGTGAAAACGTATAGATCTACAAAATACCTATGTGTCATTTTAGAAAACCAGTTAGGTATTTGTGCACCCTTTTCTCACAAAAAAACTGAAATGTAACTGAATTTTACCAAAGAAATGTGCAGAAATGATGGGCTTTTGCCTTTGATACAAGTTTAGAACTAGTAGACCACATGTTTGGACAGGAAGTGTCCTGGGGGTGTGGCACACATGTTGGGGTTTTTTTGGGGGGGTACCACTTCTAAGTGAACAACACATGAACCTGTGAAAAATAAAAAACAATCATAAATCTCTAAAAAAATTGGATGCACACAGGAGAAGGGGCTTTTTAAAAGTGGTAAAAGCATGGCCCTGTTGACACTGGTAGAATTCAGGTGCTCAACTTCAGTATTGTCAACACAAATGAGATCAGAGAGACCCCAAAATTTAGTCAGTTCACCTTTAGCCAAATTTGTATAGCTACTGTACAGATACCATGGCATAGTAACAAAATTTGCTAAAGCCACCCTTAAAATATTGCTTGTTTGCCGTTACCCGACCGACCCAATGAAATGAGTACCGACCCAAATATTTTTTTTTTTACTTACGGAATAAATCCTTCTTTATTCTATATTGCTATTTATAGAATTTGAAGATTTTTGGCCAAAAAAAAAAAATTTTGCCTACCTACCTACCCAAAAATTTTTGGATTTAGA
The DNA here is from genome assembly GCA_964020975.1 of Hermodice carunculata. Classification (NCBI taxonomy): domain Eukaryota; kingdom Metazoa; phylum Annelida; class Polychaeta; order Eunicida; family Amphinomidae; genus Hermodice; species Hermodice carunculata. Next base: position 19,604,684 of record OZ026615.1, on the reverse strand, counting down.
TGTAACTGTAAACCAACATATTTTTAAGGATGACCTAAGGCAGAGGGGAGGAAGGTCAACCCAAATTCTTTTATAATGTAATTTGCATTGGAGCATGATGCATAAAAAAGTTCACTTGGAATCTAAATGTAACTATTAGTCATCAGACTACACATACATCTCTTTGGTAATGTTTGAATTCACTTCTTGAAGCTGTGAAATTTGGGAACCCTCAATACTGCCCAAACCTGCTTGTGGCAAGGTGATTAACAACCCCGCTTGTGGTATTGTGGTTAACAACCCTGCTTTTGGTAATGTGGTTAACAGCCCTAGGTGACCTTTGTGGTTGACACAACCATGCTTGTTGCACTGTGTGGTGACAGGCCTAGCATATAACACCTGTTCCACTGTGCAGACATTCCAAACCAATGATCCAGTACCAAATCCATTTACCAATTAACTCTGTTCCACCTAAAAATGAGTCAGTCTGTACCACTTTCGAGGAAGCATTCATCATGTGAAAAAAAAAACAATACCACAAGCAACATGAATGTAACATGTTTTTTGCTTTCTTGTTGGGGGGGCGGGGTAAACTCTTCTTCTTCTCTTTTTTTTTTCTTTTTTTTTTTTGTGGTGAGGTTTCATGTTTTACAAAATTCTTCTGACATGCCTGTCCACAAGCAAACCATCATCTAGTCAATTGTTTAGTTGTATTAGATCAACAAAATTAATCGAACTTAAGAGTTCTTTATTTGTGCTAAATTAGTATTTGTGTGGGTTTTTTTTCTTTTCCATTTTACGCCCTCTGGTACATCCTTTTGGAAACAACATGTTGCAAATTTTAAAGCCTGGGCAGAAGTTCCTAAATGGTCAGCCAGACTTTGAACTGGAAGCCCTTCCCTCACATTCAACTTACGTATTTATACAATAATATCTTCAATGACATAGAATTTTAAATGTTAATATTCAGCAAAGCAGCAATTACAATAAATTGTATTCTAATCTGCAACAAAAACATATTTGTACTAAGCAATTCTAACATTTAATGATTTGGTCTTGAGTTTTATAAGGATCTAAAGACATGGATGTTAACATCCTTACACATGTGACACAGACAAGTAAATTACAACTGTAGTATCTTCACTGCATGCCAATAAAGTTCTCAACACACACCTGTCTAAGAATCATGTTTAAATGGTTTATAGTGACAGTAATGTCAAAGAAAAAGAGAAGCTAATATACTTTACAATAAATGCAATCTAAATACGAGCATTTTTGAAACTGTTAGTACTATGTACACATGAAAACTTGAAAAAAAAAAAGTTTTAAAAAAATGCAAGTTTATTTCATATGAGTACATTTCTCAAGCAAAAGTACCGATCCGAGTCCTATCAATTTATGCTTCAGATGCAGGTGGCACTTCAAGCAACTCCTGAATCAGGGTACTTATATGTGATTCCACTGTGATGTAAATAGCACACCTGGGTCATCAAGTACATTTGGATTACTCAATGTAAACAGTGAATCATGCATGGTGATTAATGTGGTAATCTACAGTTACTTTATCCACTGTCACTTGCCACACTCTGCCCAGTCCTAAATTTGGCATTGTGGTTAACCCTTGGGGTTTGAGGCACATGTTTCATTTGGTAGATTGCATGTCACATGCATGTATCGTCTGTTGTAACATTCCACTGTACGTTTACCATCACAATGTAGATCAAGAGCACTCAAAAACCAGGTCAGAAAAAAATCACTATCTACCATACATCAGTGCACAGTACACAAATTATGCTAATGCTGAAACTGACCAATAACTGGACCACATACTCTACATTTCCAGAATCCAAACTGTCCTGTCAAATGGTGTAAAGCAAAATACTAACTGACCTGGTATACCAGATTATATTTACATTCAATTAACCCGCATTTGATTCTGTGTACCGCTGAAAAATTGTCTAAAAAAAGCTCAATCCAGTGTCTTTGCCAAGATATTCTGATAGACAATACAACACACAAATCATATCTCTACCATGGTACCAGAAACCAAACTGTAAATGATAAAAAACATGCAGGCTCATTATCATCCTGTGATTATGAATGAACTGAATGATGCTGTGCCCAAACTGGAAACTGGAGCAACTGTCAGTTTCACCATACAAGGTATACAGTCAGAGATATTCAAACGCAGTGAATTAACACTGGTCCATCATTCAAGGAGTATTTCCACAAACAAAATTTATGTGCACAGCAAATTGGTTACAGGACTTTTTCTAAGCAAAGTACAAGGATCCCGAGAGATGAAAATGATTAATTTGCTCTCCAGTACCCTTTGGCCTTTTTCTGTACTACTTGTGTTCACCAAAGGCCTTGTTCCTATCAATCCATCAGTTCATTCATAATAAACAAGTCCTGTTGACAGAGCCTGTCAACCTTGAACCTCGGATTATACGGGCTCAAAACATGCCAGATTTTCTATTTTCATCCACCCAGACCCGTGCTTTGGATCCGTGAAAGGGTGACATAAGGAATTTCTCGCTGCGCAAAAACATCTTTAATATTATAATTACCAATGCCATCCGCAGTACGCTTCTGCGATTGGTAGCTGGGTTGCTCGAATCAATTGACAGCCCGGTGGGGTTTACTCAACATGATACACACTGCTAACGCGTTTCGTAACAAATGACACCTCCAAAATACAACATATGTCGCCTCTCGAAACATCTATGCACTTAATCCGAGCAAAAATATTGGTCATCTCTTCTCGCATTGACCTCTGGTAGCCCGATCAAAACAAACATTCATTCACCCACGTGCACCAGCGTGGTGAAATGGCGGCAAAACCAGACAGACTTACCCGTCAAATAACTGTACAGTGTCTGAATGTGCGCTTTGTCCTTGTAATAACTCCTTGTTAGAGAGTTCCATATAACATCCGACACTTTCTTGACAAAGTCTCTGGTAGCAATTTCCGAACTGTACTGTGTCAGATCCACAGATCCCCGTACTTGTGTCACAAACTTGTGGTAGAGTGCCTCAATAGTATCCAACTCTACCTTCGGGAAAATAAAATCTTCCACACTTTTTGAAATGTCATCTTGCGATGGAATGACTCTGTTCACTGTCAGTGCGTTTTCTATAGTTCCAAGCACAATAGACAACAGGGCCAAATTTGGCTGCTCGTTATTTTTCATGTGATCTCTGAATAAGTTCACTACAGAGTCAATACTATCCAAAGGGAAATGTTGTTTATCTCGATTCCGAAAACCCGCCATCTTGAAATTGAACTGGAGTGACGTCACACAAAATATTCTCAAAGCCTTAAATTTATATATTTATACCTGTTGAAGATCGCTGATTTATACATCTTCCAATATATGCTTGATTACATAACAAAATTTCAAAACATAATCTATTGGTAGAAAACAAAGATATATTATGGGCTATTGATTAGTAAATACTGTGTTTTGACCGTAGTGAGCGTGGAGAGTTCTCTACAAAATGGCAGACCAAGGTGCGAGTACGAATCAAGCGACCTCCGGTACAGGTGATGATAATAACCAAACAGGAACGGTACAGACTCAAGATCAAGCTCAGAATGGACAGGTACATATCAAAGCCATCAGTTTCCCATATACATGTACATACAGTTGTAGTATAGTCCAATAGGAAGCAGTGGCGCATGGCCTTTCCTGGCAGCGGCCATTTCTGTTGACTACTACTTTAAACTCGAGTTCCAACTGCAAAGTCACTGTTCAGCTATAGGTATGCATCATCATCATTCACTGAATCAGCTCATTGGGGTGACCCAAGGTGTCAAGGTACCATTCGGTGGGTGATACAATAGATTCTTACAGTATGCACTTTGTTAAATAGAAAATCCAAGAATCTTCATACCACAGGTATTGGAAATTAAAGGAAGTTTCGGTGTCAGCTTGTGAAAGCACACAATGCTGTCAAGACACGTACTTATCTTTTTCGGACACAACTCAATGCAAAACCCAGAAGAATCCCCATGGTACATTATTGATTGCAGGAGTGATGCCTGATGAGCTGGATAGTTTGATGACAAATCAAATTCGTCATTGGGCCCTGTGCATTATGTTAGCCACACTAAAACAGTGCACAGGATATTGGAAGGCAGAGCACCACTGTGATTTGTTGCTCAAAATCAGTAGTTCACTAATCAAGTTTTTAGAAATTTGAAACTATGTCAGTGATCATTTAGGGCCTCTTCAGCAACATTTTTTCACTTGTAAGTTGTATCACAATCAGCAGCAGTGGTTTAATGCTTGTCCAATTTAGTCACATCTGAGTCAGAGTGCGTATTCACAGATACTAATTTTTCCATGCATATGCAGACAACTTACAGTGTCCAACGTGCCAGCCCCACAGATCATCCTAACATAGCCATGATGCCTTCCTATGATTCCTTCCAGTGGAATTTTCCAGTGACAGTGTATATTGAATCAAATCAGTCTGAAGCGGTCATATACTATCTGAAGTGTACTTGTGTTGGTACATTTCCTTCATAATATGCACTGTGCAGATGCATCTATGAGTGCATTACAACAGTTTTTAGTTTGGAGGGATGACAATATTTTGAAGTGCCATCAGAGATACTAAACTGAAATTGCATTTGTGGCACAATTATTCAGTATGTTGAGTCATTGTGTGACAGTTTTAAAAGGCAATCCGCATGAGGAAGGAAAATTTGTACATGCAATGAAATCTCCCAATTGAGACCACCTGCAGGACAGAAAACTCTGGTGTTTATGGGGCCCCTGGGATATAATTCAATTGATGATAAACCAAAAAAGGACTGAATTGGTAGTCTGAATATAGAAGTGGTCTCTTTACAGACATATTTTCAATTGGGGATTATAATGTACATCAGTGTATCTTGGGTGTAGAATTGAAGCTCAAGTATTATTAAAATTGTAAAAATTAATTTATGTAGCAATTGTTACATTCATAGTCCTCTGAAGACCCAAGGTTCTTTTTTTCCTTATCTTTACATTGTCAATTGGAAAGGAAGTTAATTCATATTAGAAAGTCAAATGTGTTTTAACACTTTGATATCATCAGATCGTAAACACCAGAAATGTCCGTCACTTCAATGCTGTGGCACCTCTTTCAAATTGTTTAACAATTTGTGCAAAACAATTAAAATTTTTGTGCCAGTCTGGTCCAGAGGTTGGTCAATGATACATTTTACACTTCTCTCATATTGAATATAACACATGCATCTAGGTAGATACCTTAAAGTTCTCCCAAGGTTGTTACACCCACTTTTAAATATAGGTTGAGAACCTTACGTCTGTGTGTACCAACCCCATAATATGTTTACATGAAAGTGCAACTTCAGCTGGCCATTATTTCTCCATTTTTACCTGTAGAATTATGATTTTTAAAAAATTTTCTAGATTGCAGTTTTCTTACATATAAATATGAATAGTGTATGTCAAGTTTTGGAAACTTGAGAGGCACATTAGTAAAATGGTCTAATTTGAACCTAGTGACAGGACTCACAAAAGTCTATTAGTGCTAGAAGCTTAAAGATTGTGCACATGTATACTTTATAGTACAGGGTGGTAACATTTTTATGCTCCAGGTTACGTGGGGCCAAAAATGATGTGCTCTTGTCTGCCTATCCATCTGTTTATCCATCCTGCATCCAACATGGAAACTTTGTTGAGCATATCTCCAACAAAACTATTTGACCTACAGTTATCATGGTTATAAGAAGTGCACCTGGGGTTTTGTGTATCTGTTTCTGTATGAGAACAACATGAGCATTGGTCATCTTACATGAAACTTTTGTCATGCATACCCTCAAAACTATGTGACCTACAGTCATAAAACTTCACAGGATTATTAGCCAGTATATGAACATGTGCACCAAGGGATTTTGTCTGTCTGTGTGTCTCTATGACACCCTTCATTTCCTGAAAATGACAATTGTCCATCCCATGTTGGACATGAAACTATGGGAGTAATTTACAGGTTTCATGCCATATGGAATGATCATGGTCATTGACAATCATGATTGGCAACATATGTTTGCATACTTGAATCTGTAATGCCAAGTATGCAAGGTCATTTACTAAAAGGGCATACCACCAACAGCATGCAGGTTGTTTTATGAGAGCTAAATTAAGGCATGGTTCATCATTTTAATCATTTGTGAATTACAGTGGTACCTTTCTTGAGAGACCCCTCCAATGAGAGACATATCTTTTTAAGACTGCTCTCTCAGAACACTGTGCTATCTTTTCCATGTTATTGTACCTCTAATGAAAGACCACCTGTTTTGAGAGACCACATTTTCGCCTACCCTAGGGGCGGTCTCTCAAGACGGGGACCACTGTAGTACTTTCAGTATGAAGGGGGGGGGGGTAACTGGTATCTGTAACCCAAATTTTGTGATATTTTGATATTATTTCTTGGAAGATCGTCATTTTTGAGTACTATGTTGGGGCAGGGAGGGAGTCATGAAATTTAGTACTCTAAGTACTAATTCAAAATTATGATAATGATTGAACCATCCCTAAGAGAACTGTAAAGTCAGGAAAGGTTTGTCACTGATCTAGTCTGTTTGGTACAGTGAAATGGTATGTCATGAATTAAGTTCAGTGTACCATGCTATTGGGATGAATTCAAGAGAATGAATTTCATTAGGAATGCTGTATTCAGAGTCGTTTGATGTTGACAAATTTTGAATGAAATGGTGAAGTTATTTGAATTGTGAAAGACAAGATTGCAATGCCCAATTAATAGTTAATTGAAAAATAATTGTAAGAATGTTGTAAATACTGAGGCCTGATGTAAAGAGGTGAAGAACTTAATTTCCAAACCTGCTGTCCATGGCTGTTTCCTGGAACATGGTACGCTGTGGCTGCCCAAGCCAGCAATAGCAATTTTGGGCACTTTATAAGTTCACAACAGTGAGCAGTTCTAAGAGGAACTCAGCTTTTACCAGTTGACGTTGGACTCCCATCTGTGTGCGGCTCGAACCTACTCGGTCATCAAACACTTTCAGTATTGAGCAAGCAGATGAAATGTTAAATATAGATAATCTACAGGTAACTTATAATGGAATGCACCTTTTTGCAATGTATAAAGACTAAAAAAAATGTAAACTTATCGTGCACACAGACTTTGAATTCCCCACAATTTGAACTGAACCCCTGACAGCGCAGCCGTCGTTGTGGCTCTTCCTTAGAGTTCACTTCCACTATTTGGGGAAGGTAGTTTTGCACCGGGGACGCTGTTTTTGTCTAATATTATGAGGACATCAGCCATACTGCAACAACAAATGTGTTATACTGTATGCACTGCTTTGACCTTGTCCCGGCAATCCCTCCAAGATGCACTGCAGTGAACACGCTGTGACGTAATAGGTAATCAAGATAATTGAGTGTCATGATCAGTGATGATACACATTATGCTAATTATTTCAATTGATGTCCAAGATAAGCTGACATTGTGCGGGGGGGGGGGGGGGAGTGTGTGGGTTTCAGTTTTAAAACAGAATCCTGTTTTTTGAGTAACATTTTGTAACAATATTTTTTTATCAGGATGTGTTCAAAATTTAGAAAGAAATGAGGGTCGCAAATTTTTAAGAGATGGTTTTTTTTTTTTTTTTTTTTTTTTTTTTTTTTTTTTTTTTTGTATTCCAAAAATTGCTGGCTTTCACCCATGAAAATGAGCATCAGCTGACAATGAAGCCTAGTTGCACGTCGTCAGTGTTGCAATTTCTGTACAACAAACCAATGTGCAGAATGCACATTTTCAAAATTATGGTAAGATTGAAATGGCATATCCTGAAAATTTTGCTGGACAGATAATGCACTGATTGAACCCCACCAAGCAGATCATTTCTTTATTATAAAGGCACCATGGGAGTCACGTGATTAATAAGGCAAAATGTGGCTTCCTTCAATGTAGGCAAGGATGAATGACCATTGTCCACCTCACATTCAACATGACACTTGTGTTGTGGGTACCTGTATCTCCAAAATTGTTTGGCCTGCAGTTGTGAAACTTTAAAAGATTATTGATTAGTATATGAAGGTGTGCACCTGGGGTTTGTTTGTCTGTGTCTCTGTCTGTACAACACCCCTGATTTAGTGGAAATAACCAGTCTGTCTCACATCCAGTTCTCTTAACAATGGTGAAATGGTAAAGAAACGGGGAACAGTATGATTGGTGGAACTCAAGGTTTACATTAGCCTTACCACAATGTACAGAGACCCACCCACTCAAGGTTTGTTTAATTCCATACAGTCCGATGTACCTTTAATGATATTTACCCATGTTCATTTTAGCTATATGTAGTTATGACATCCCTTACTGTTTCAAAGCGGCATAGTGACAGATAACGGCAGCTGTTGACACTTTTCTACAATCCCTAGAAAAACGGTATGTATGTGTGCCAACACAGGCATATTGTTTTTCTAGGAATTATTTATTTCTTTCCCGGTAAATTTGTCCAACATTTCATTTGAAAACTTTATACACAGAAAACTCCAAAGTTGGCATAACTATACTTCCATATGTGGAGTCTTGAGTTTTTGTTAAGTGGTTCAACAGTTTTGAAAATTATGCAAATTAGGGACATTTGAAAATTTTAATCTTGGATATATCCGAAACTGTTATCAGTACAGGTAACCAATTCACGCTGCACATTTTTGCAATTTTCATGTGACTTCCAAAGGGCCAGGTCATTTTGCCATTTGGAATTTTCTTCTGGCCATAACTCAGTCATTTTTTATCCAATTTTGCTCATGTTGGGCACAAATTGTAGATCTTGTAACACTGCACTTTTTGTATTTTGGATGTGACCTCTAAAAGTCAAGGTCATTTGGACCTTTGAAATTTTCATCCATAACTCTGCAATTTCCATACAATTCTAATCATGTCGGACTCAAAGTGTTGGTACTGCAGCACTGCATATTTTTGTGAGGAACATGTAACCTCTAAAGGTCAAAAGTCAAGGTCATTTGGCCTGTTGAACGTTTCATGTAGCCATAACATAGTCAATTTTCATTTGATTTGGTTCATGTTGATCTTAAATTGTAAATATTTTAGAATTATGTATTTTTGTAATTTACATATGACCTCTAAAGGTCAAAGTCATTTGGGTCTTTGAATTTTCATCTAGCCATAACTTAGTCAATTTTCATCCAATGTCAGTCATGTCAGACTCAAATTGTAGATATTGCAACACTGTACATTTTTATAATTTACATGTGACCTCTAAAGGTCAAAGGTCTATGTCATTTTGCCATTTGAAATTGTCTTGTAGCCATAACTTGGTCAATTTGTATCCAATTTTAGTCATGTTGGGCTCAAATTGTAGATATTTTAATGTTGCACATTTCTGTAATTTACATGTGACCTCAAAAAGTGACCCTCAAAGGTCAGGGTCATTTGGACTTTGAATGTTTCACCCAGCCATAAGGTTAAAGGGATGTGGAGTATCAGAGGACAAAAGTTGCTGCATTTAATATTTACAGCTATTGAAGGCACACAGACAGATGTGCTTTGAAGCAAATCTTCTTATTAAAGTGTGTGTGTCAACGCACACTTTTCTGTTTTTCTAGGAATTCTTTATTTCTTTCTTTCTTTCTTTACCGGCAAATTTGTTCGACATTTCATTTGAAAAGTATTACATGTAGAAACTCCAAACTTTGCACAATTATACTTCTATGGATAAAGTCTGGCCTTTTTATAATGAGAGGTCATGCTTTTGAAAATTATGCAAATGAGGGCTAATTAAAGTTTTAAATCTTCAATATCTTGTATACTATAGTAGATGTGGTTCCGAGTGTATAGGAGTTCAATCATAGCAAGGTAAAGGTCACCTCAAATGTCAAGGTCATGTCAAGGTCAAAGGTCATGTCAAGGTCAAAGGTCAATTTTAAGCCAAAATGTCATTTTTGAGGTCAAGGTTCACTTCAGGTAGAGGTCATCTCAAGGTCAAAGGTCATTTCAAGGTTAAAGGCCACTTTCCTTGGTGGCCTTCTTCTAGCCATAACTTGGTCAATTTTTATCTAATTTTGATCATGTTGGGCTCATATTGTAGCTATTGTAACCCTGCATATTTTAAAATTTATGTGTGACCTCTAATGGTCAAAGGTCAAGGTCATTTGAACCTTTGAAAGTTTCATCAAGTCAAAACTTGGCTATTTTCCATCCAATTCTAATCATGTTAGACTCAAATTGTAGGTATTGCAACACTGCACATTTTTATAAGAACATGTGACCTCGAAAGGGCAAAGGTCAAGGTCATTTGGCGCTTTGAAAGTTTCATCTTGCCGTAACTTGGTAAATTTTCATGCGATTTGGTTCATGTTCATGTCAGTTTAACTTCTACTAGGGGGTTCCTGACCATTGTGCATGTAATGAATCTAAAACAAAAGTTGTAGCAATTTGAATTATGCTTAATAGCACCATTAGAAATTTAAAATAACTTCAAAGCTGTAATAGATAGAGATGCCATTGCAACTTTTACTCCTGTGTTATGGAATAGTTGTACATTGCCATACCAATATGCTTTGAAGACACACACACTGATTTGCTATGCAGCAAATCATCTTTTGTAGTCTTTCTTTCTTTCTTTCTAGGCAAACTTGTCCAGCATTTTAGTTGAAAACTATTATATGTAGAAACTCCAAACTTGGCACGATTGTACTTCCATACATGAAGTCTTCAGGTTTTTTTGAGAGGTTTAACAGTTTTGAAAATTATGTAAATTTGGGCCGTTTCAAAATTTAAATCTTGAATATATCAAAAACTATTATAGGTGCAGGTAACCAATTCAATTTCAATTTATATGCTTGAAACACTGTACATTTTTTAATTGACATGTGACCTCTAATGGTCAATGGTCAAGATCATTTGGACATTTGAAATTTTTATTAAGCCATAACTCTGTCAATTTATTTGACCTTCTGAAATTTGTTTTTAGTCTCAACTTGGTCAATTTTCAACCAATTTTAGTCATGTTGAGCTTAAATTGTAGGTATTGCAACACTGCACATTTTTGTTATTTACATGTAACCTCTAGAGGTCAATGATCAAGGTCATTTGGACCTTTTAAATTTGCATATTTTTTTTTTTCATCAAATGCAGGGTGCTCAAAGACTTAGTTTTTGTATGATAATTCGGTATGTGAATTCATTTTGTGAATTTTATCATTTAGCCAAAAGCCACATGGGCGTCAATGCAGACTGCTAAAAAAGATTGTCCGGATAAGCTCTTCAAGTTGTAAAATTTCCCAGAGAAATGCTGTAAAGGTATTTGATCATGAAAACCAAATTTAGACAAACACTGTGGATGAGACAGGGCATAAAAACTGTCTGTTGTGAGAGATACCATTGTAAATTCAATTCAACCCTGCATTTTTATTGTCACTTATTTCACTGATCAACAGCACAAAACTGAAATTAAAACACAAGGAAATAGTATAACATAGATCTAATAATATATGTGTCCAACATTGTGAAATTAAAACCTCGTGATTTTTGCATTTCAGACATTAAAATGAACATTAATAAGTGTAAAGATAAGTATACTTTACAATATCTAGACTTTTGATAGGTATAAATATAGTTTGTCCATCACCTGACAGTTATGAGTTCCCCACCGGATAGTATAGGTTTGCATCATGTTCTGCCAACCATCCTTCCAGCAAAGCTTGTGGCTATTTTTTTAATTTTTACTGTAACACCTATACCTAACAAATTTAGTGGGTGGATACTTCGTGGGGTATGGGTGTGTCACACACCAAAATTGGGTCACTGTGCCCTTGACCTTTGACCCCATAAAGATTTGGATTGTCTGGAGTGTATTTCCTCTACTATAACACCATCAAATTTGGTGTGTGAACACTTCATGTGATAGGGATGTGTCACACCAAAATTGGGTCACTGTGACCGTTGACCCCTAAGTTTGAGCTTGTGGAGGCCATATTTCATATAATATCAGATCTACAGCTACCAAATTCCGCACATGGACACTTCAAGTGCTATCTGTTCTCTGGTGGGGGACTATGTATTGCTATGCAATACTTTGTCTTGTTGCTCTGTGTATGTTCTTGCCTGTTACACGTTGAATTCTAGACAACAAATCCACACCTTCTTGCCCGAGTTTCATTTTGTATATGGTTATGGTCTTTTATAATGGATAGGTTGGAACTGTATATAGGAGATCTTGACCTTTTTTCAAAGCTCACTGGGTAACTGCAATGAGTTTCTTTTCTGGAATGTAATTCCTGAAGTGTCTCAGTTAAGAGTTCCAGAGTTTTATTTATGTGTAGTGTCTTTATTGTAGTATAATAAGAGCCTCATTGTATGTACATATGTTATATGTGCATTTGAGAAATAAAGATGAAAATAAAGATGAGAGGTGTTATTCCTTATATCATATATCTGTAATTCCATATTTGTTTCAGACGATGTATATAATAGAGAGAGAGAGTTCAGAATACGGAATAGGTTAATGACTACCAGGAAGTGGTTCTGGATGAAAAGAGACAAATACTATATACAGTGGTACCTGCTGTTTGTGGCCATTCCTTCTGCCAAGAAAAAGTGGCCACATACAGCAGATGACCTGTCACTGCAGGTAGCTTTACAAAGAAACTCATTCTTGTGTCCCAGCAAGGTGACCACAAAAAGCAGTGTGGCTGCTCACAGCATACATCAGGTACCACTATATATATATATATATATATATATTGCCCGTCCATTTAGAACTATATATCTTTTTTTTAATTTAATTTTACAACAAAGTATTCAATTTTCATACTTTGGGTTATATTGCATATCACTTTAGTAAAACTAAGGTTCAGAAAGATGATACAGCCCATAACCAAATAACTGTCATTTTCAATGTGATCAACTATTTACAAATTATAACTTCTATCCTTTGATTATTGGGTTATGACATGGACATTTAAACCTTGCAAGAGCACTTCTGTAAGTCTATGAACACTTAAATGGACCTGAGGGACCGCTGGTGCCATTAGCCAATTAGTCAAATGGAAATGTTTCATCCATTTGGTTAAAGAAATTCGCAAATGGTTAATTTATTTTAACATAAATTATACAAGAGTTAGGTCAAGGTTTGCATTGATTACTGGTTTATTTCCCGATTTTTGTACAAATGTTGAAGACCTAGATCTGTCCCTGGACTTCTATATCGTACATGATAGTGGTCCTTTTTAAGGGTAATATATTCATTGTTTTTGTGTATGGGAGCTAATTCTGAAGGTGAAAGCAGGGCCTTTTTTTTTTGGGGCGAGGATCCATTCTCATGAAGATTCTCCTTAACTTGTCTTTCTTTAAAAAGAAAACTAATAGACAAAAATCTTATAAATAGATTCTGGCAAAATTTCGCGAAATTCTGGCTCCTGGAAAGGGCAGGATCAGCTACACATCGTGTTTACAGGTGACAAAGGAAGCTCTCTTAGCTAGGGCTTCGACATTGCACAGGTAAAGTCCCTTTGTGGGGGCCAGGTTGAGATTGTATGTAGGTGACCATTACCTATTTTCCAAGGCCTTGTAGCCACCTAGGGAGGGTCTAGGGTGAGTGAGTTCCCAGATGTTGCAGATTAGAAAAACCATGATGACCTGAAGGAGTTGCTTGTTTTTCAGTGATACTAAGCTTTTACTGATCCTAGCCATAACTTTGTCATTCCACTGGTAGTCTGGTACAAACTGATGGTTATAATAGCGCATGTGTGAGTTACTTTAGAACCAATCTTAATGGGCAGATAATCACTAAATACACAAGACATGCCCCCAGTGGTCTTGCCTGAAGTCCTGCAGCAGTAGGGGTATTTTACAAAGAAACATAGCGTTTCCATAGAAAAGTTCAGCAAAGAGAAACATTTTTTTTTTTTTTTTTGGTGGAAAATGTTGAAAAGACATTTTTTCAGTTGAGCTTATTGCCTCATATAATGTTTTGACCAAACGGTATTTTTGATAAGTCAGTAATACAATTATTATTGTGTCATCAAAGGTTTGTGTTGACAGAGAACAGTTGAATGTATTGTGGATTGTCGAAATGGTTTTTGGCAAGATGTCTGGAGCTGAAAGATATCGGTTGCAAGATGTTCAGGCAAAGTGTCTGGGACTGATGATAATGGGTGCAAGATATTATCTTCCCCAGATATATTTTGATGTTGCCAAAGTTTTGGGCAAAATAAATCCTCTGTCATTTGCATGTGTATGTTTTTTCAGGTAAACCAAGCACCTCAGCCCCAGCAAGAGCAGCGACCGGGGGGATGGGGCATCGTCAAGACCTTGGTCGTGCGCATGTTCATTATTTATATGATCAGCAGTTTCTTCAGGCGAGGTAGCACACCGCCTCAGCAGCAGGGGCCCGATGGAGCCAAAGTTCCACCCATGATGGCAGCGTCCAATATCTTTCCCAAGGATACAATGATGGTATGATTTTCTTTTCCTAAAAGTGAATCATTCACACATGCAAGTGTTTGACATCGATTTGGGTCAAACCAAAAATAACCAAAAAATTACCAAAGAAAGTGGGATTCATTAAAAGTACATGTCAGTTCCAAGTACAAGGAAAACCAGTTATTTTTATGTTGATGGTGCGCGTAATCCCCTTATTTTGGGGGGTGGTTGCGTGTAAAGCAATTTTGATTACCTTGGTGGTTGCTCTCACTGGCAGTAAAATTCTTAGTGTGTGGGTAAAATTCATCATTTACTTCATAGATTGTACCCAGATATATTATATTGCTCAAATAAATTCTGAATGAATGAATCACAACATTTTTTGTGCCTTATTTTCAGTCTTTCTGTCTGTCAATCATACTTGTAAACAAGCCATAAGAACAGGTTGAGATTAGCAATTTTGCGCTTGACTGGAACCGCAATTCTTTCAAAAAGTGACACTGTCTCGCTGTGGTGTTGGGAACATTTTGATGTTTGAGATTGGATGAGTGGGACACTATGTGTATTAGTCCCCACTCATCCACTCTAACCAAGTGACTTTGTGCTCGGCCTCCGGTCTGTTGTGCTATCAATGAGAGGTAAACATTCTGGATCCTGTTGATCGTCCGTTAACATAGAGAAAGAGAAAACATATAAATTGATGATTGAAATTAGTGCAAGATGAACTTCACAACGGTAATCAGTGAATCACAAAATCTCAGTTTTGACCGTCAAATATTGTAATCAACAGTAACATTAAACGAATTAAATTGTTTCCTCACAATGACAACCTTTCTGTGTTTTATTTTATTTGACCTATGGTTACTCGAGTGGGGATTAAACAGATGCTGATAAGGGTCTGATTACGAATGGACAAAACATTTCATATTTATTCATTAGTATGGGGGTTGTCTTCACTGAATATTTAGCTTAGACAAGGAGCCGTTACTCAGAGTGACATGTATGGGTATAGGCTGCAAAACAAGTTCTGAGTAGTTACCAGCTGAAGACTCTTTAATTTATTTGGGCTAATACAGCCTATGTCAAAATTCTACAGAAAAACATGCACAATATGGACAATGGTACTTCCATGTGTAAATAGGTAAGACAGTGACAGGTTACCCTCTCATGGGAGGGGTTCATGTGTTATTTACTGTTAAAATATATGCCTATAATACTGACATCATATGTGAACTTCACATGGGATCATCATTTTACCCTTTCTCTCTGAACCCAGCCAAAACAAACGGGTGTTGAAATGTCATCTGCTTCAGTGTTTTAAACTTATTTCAGCATTAAAGGAAAAAGACTTTGGGAATTGTAGATGAGACCTATCAAGATAATACGCTCCTGGTCCACAGCTTTCCTTGGTATTGGTTGGGTACTAAGTGCCCAACCCATACTGAGGAAAGCTGTTGGCAGTGGCATAATTTTAGGGGAAAGGGTTAAGTGGACACAAGGAGAATAAAGATAAAATCTGGGACCCATGGCTCTAAGTTTTGACTTTTGTGGGTTAAAATTAAACCTCCAGTGTTGGCATATTCAACACAATTATTAACAGATATCGGAAGACCTGTTGCAGTAAGGACAAATAAAGTAAGTCATCTGTGTATGCTATTAATGCCTCAAGAATCATTGCTTATGTATTTATAAGCTGTTTGGTTGGGAAGAGATATTTTTGAGCATACCATCAGTAAATATATGATATAATTATGGACACTGAATCTGGATGCCTGGATGTAATCGGTTTGAGTGAACAGACATTTTTTAACATATCAATAAATATATGGTATAATTAGGGAGACTGAATCTAGGTACCAGGATGTCATCAGCTTTGAAGTTTTATTCAAATTTCTCACTGACAGTGAACATCTTACGGGACTTCTGTGGATAAAAGCTATGAGAACAGGATGTTTAATGTCAGCATTTCTTTCTTTGGCATGTGTTGGGGACTGAGTACCCAACTTGGACCCAGGAAAGATTTAAACTCCATCTTGTTTTAGCAGTGAGAGAGTTCAAGTCCTACTGAAGTATTGAATCAGTTTAGCATCCCTGTTTTGTTAAACACCCCTACTCCTTTTATCTCCAAGAAAATGGTGAAATAATATAAATTCATATCGAAAACTTCCATCATATATTATGTAATGAAATTGTTGCAATATTCAAAACAGGAGTCAGAATATTGCTCTTCAACAGTTTGAAGTGCCCTGGGCACTAAGTACGAATGATACGGTAATAAGGAAATATATTGCTGTAAAGATCAGGTTTTAGAGATGCTGGTAAAGGATCAAGGAATATGAAGACAGAGTCAAATGGAAACATGAGTTTGGGAATTTTTTATTGGAGGAAATGCCAGACCACTTGTTTGTGTAGCATTACAGTGGTCCCCCTCTTATAAGGCCCCTCTCACCAGAGGCCACCCCTCTTGAAAGGCCAGCATTCTTGTGCAGAAAGTATAGTGTCTCCATTATATTCTCCCCCTCAAGAGAGACCACCCCTATTAGGCCACCTTTTGGCTGGATTTCAAGTGGCCTTATAAGAGGGGACCACTGTACAATTTTTTTTTTTTTTTTTTTTTTTTCAATAAAGACAATAAAACCAGTTTGAGGGTTTCAAATTGTAATTAATGCTGGATACTCCTCTAACTTTATTTGTTTGTGTTTTAGGATATGTATGTGTACATCTCTGAACAAGAAAAGTTCACAGACTTCTCCAGAAATCTCTTTTGGGTAGAAGAGGAGCTTGTCTATGGAGACTGGACCAGTGGAATAAATGGAGATGGATCGTATCAAAAGTTCAGCCAGATTACAGTGCCTGAGGTACAAAATGGACATTTATCCCACTTCCCCTTGAACTTAGATTCAGTGCTCATTTGACGTATTTCCCATCTGTTTTGGCCACGAATCTATGTGTAGACAGCAGGGATAATAATTTCAGACATGTACAGTTTGTTTGATGATAGGGTCAGTCTACTTTAGAGAGTTTTGGTCCTTTTCAGTGAGTAAGAATTTTGCTGGACAGGGAAAAAAATTCTGAGATTCAAAGAGCATGAGATCAGGCAAGATTGATACACTGTACACATGTGGGTTGGAACATAAATATAGATTTATCAGTCCAATCACATCAAAGAAAGTGCTTGTGAGACCAACTGATGTTACTGACTAGAATTAGCAGTTGGGAATTTTACAGGGTATCTCTAGTGAATGAGGTTTTTTAAGGCAACAAATAGCACAGAGAAGGAATTTACATATTATGGAAACACTTGAAAAGGAAAAAGGGGAGGTTTGCTGCTTCCCAAAGACAGCAACTCAGTTCCTCTATTGACAGGAAGCTCATATAATTAGTTACAGGTTTTCGTCAAAATTTGTATTAAGTGGCCAGTGTGATTATGACTTTTTGATCAATACATACTATCTTGTTTTCCATGTCCATGTCATATTATTATGTATGCAGGGTAGGACATGTACCTGGTATAATTGATAACCAGTCGTAGGAGACTGGATGACACTGTTGTAATTAAGTGCATGAACTTTTTATGTCATAGTACTCAGTGGATAGTTCATACAGTGGATGCTCTTTGAAATTGATGGGATCTTATCAAGACCTCTTCACAGGTTTGAAGGTGTTAAGCTTTCAAGGACCTCACGAAGGTGTACTGGCATGTAGCTGTTTCCATCAGAAATCACCATAAATGTCCGGTGTCAGCAGTTTTGTGCTTCCTCCTTTTTATTCCATTTTTTTTCCATCAGGAATATTATGGGCAATTAGTAAACAAGTGCCTCACTTGCCTTACCCCTGTCTGTGTTATAACCAAGGGTACCACTCTTGTCATTTCTATTTACCCAGGCTGTGAAGCACAATGCATCGTGGTACATGCATGTGTACTTTGTGAAGGCAGGCAGATCCCCGGACCCCCAGGACCCGACGTACCAGCGCAGATTTACAGTGCACAAGATGAAGAGTGAGTTACTTTGTTTCTCTGGCCTAACACCATATTGCTTTCAGGTGGTACTTTTGCTAAAATGAAGCTCAGACTATAAGGTACAGATGAAATCTCAATAGGATGGAGATTAGAATCTTGATGGGTGTTCCCGTGGGATATGCGTCAGTATCAGCTCTGTTATTGTCTGTCTTCTTTTGTTTACAATGTTCCTAAGTGCAACAAGAATCCTGGTACAAGTTCATAGTTGATTAATGGTGGGGTTTTTTGAGTGTTCCTAATCAAGAATGGATCAAACATAAGAATTTCATGCAGGAAAAATATGTGTAGGACTGGAATTATTAGAAGTTACACCCAGGGTGAGAAAATTCCTATGTCCTATTGTCTGGTACAAGTTAAATTTGATGCAGGATAATTCAGAAGAATAACATGAAATAGCTAGGGGCTCTTTTGCATCGTACAAGTATACAAATGATGCAGTTTTCTTGCCCTGTACACCACAAACAACTGATATATAACCATAGTTATATATGAATTATGATACAAGGCATTTCAATGATTTCCTATGCAAGATTCCTTCTCATAGTGTTCAAAGTTGGAGTGAAAAATTACATTGTTCCCATTGCACGGCTGAACTTTTTGGTGGTACAGGAAATCCACATTTTTACTCAAAGGTGGTGTAGATAGTCCTACGAAGTGATAGCCTTCATTCAGAGAGGTTTTGTCATCATTTGTATTGTGCATACATTACAGAAAGGATGGCTTTTCCCCGTATCTCGGTGTCAAAATATGTTCACTTTTTCCAGTTACATGATAAGTCAGAAATTCCAGTGCTCCCAAGTACAACAATCATCTTGTTTCAGGGTTGAACAAATACAAGAAGAAAAAATACCACACCACGGTGAACCTACTGACTGGCCAAACTGACGCACATCCGGACCTTATCCGGGTAGGTAGTGTGTCATTTTGTGTACTCCAGCATTGAAGAGCTGAATAAGAAGGTGAAAGGTGACCCTCGAGTACATACGTCTCCTGAGTAGGGGCACTTGTGTATTCCTCTTACTTGCGAGTTAAATATATAGTTTAATAAACTGAACAGAAATTAAAAGAAGAGAAAAAAACTTGCATGTAGAAATGTCAAACATATGGTAAATCTAGGTTTGTGGCTAAAATGGTCATGCAAATTGTATTGCCTAAACTATAGAGAATGATTCATCATTTTCAATAATGGCAATGTACGTGTCTTCAAGTGTATAAGTTTAAATGTTTTTGCAATGGAGAAACAGAACTGAAGTTTTAATTTCACCATTTTGGTTGTAGTTCCTGATAATCCTATGTTGAAAAAAAAAGTTTCATTGCGTTTTCATTCTCATTTTTTTTGGGGGGGGGTGTCATTTAAACTGCAGTGAAATGAAGTGAATTTGAACTATGTGCTGATTGTATTTTGTGCTCTTTACAGCAACCAAATGAGAGTACTAAAGTGGAGATTTTATCACATTGGCATCCTAACCTGACCATCAACCTCATAGATGATCACACTCCATGGACGCGTGGTTCAGTCCCGGCTCCTCTGGATGAATGTACGTACATGTTAACTAAACAAAGAAAATTACATAGTGGCTTATCTTGACTTGAGATTGTGTGCTTAGTTTTATATGTAACTTTTTTTTTTTGAAAATATTTGTCTGCCTGTTTCTAAAATAGAACTATTTTATGCTGCTTGAGGTAATTTTTGTAGAAAAAGATGGGAAATTTGTAGGTAAACAGATGTTTTTAATACTAGTAAAATTGTTAGTTTTACAGTACCTGTCTATCATCCTTTATGATAATTCATGCATAGGTAAATTTTGTCATAAGCATATTTGCATGGAAATAAAAGAAAGAAATTTTTTCAAAAAATTGTTAAATGTATGAAGTGTAATCTCTACCTCTAATCCAGTGTATTGCATTACTTCTCATGAACATGTGTACTGTACTTACACTGTACTACACTCATTAACAATGTACAATCAGAGTAGTAAAACAGTTGAGTTTGGTGGTGAATGTTGAGTGTATTATAAATTGGTATACGTTGAGATTTCAGATGATTTAATTTATTTCTGATTACAGATATTGAGTTTGAACCAACCAGCAACCAATATTACCCTGTGGTGTACTTCAATGACTACTGGAACATGAACAGAGAGTACATGCCTCTTAATGAAACAACAAAGTAAGTCATGTCTCAGATGAGGAACACAGAAAGGCTGAACATCTGTGACCAAGTTATAATTTTGTGGTTGCATACGACAGTTGGATAAATGTTACAGGAAAATTGACCAAAAACATTTCTGTCTTGTGTCTTAACTGTGAATAAGAACTTAAAATGTTGGTTGAAATACAACAAAGTTAATCACAATGAATGAATTGATGTGCCTTTGCATATTAAATCAGAATGAGGAATGATGTACCTTGTCGAAATGGTTTCTCAAGCCAATTTATGTCTTAAATTGAGTGTTTTTAGCCTAAAAAACTGTCATTAAATGATCAGATTGATTTTTTGTGGGTTTTTTTGTTTGTTTGTTATTTTTTTTACTACCAGATACCCTTCTTTCATTTCAACAAAAAAAGTGTTTTACTGGGTTGTTATGCTACATAGACTGTTGTGCTCTTTACTTTCAGTTTTGTGAATATGAGTCTGACCTATGCCCCAATGTCCCTGTTCAAGTGGCAGATGTATGCAGCTCAGGGCATGCGTTCAAGGTGGTACTCCTTCCTGGGAGAAGACATGATGGAAGAGTCTGATGAAGACCAGGATTCTCTCAAAGTATACCCCTTTTGTGCGATTCTGCAATGCTGTAATTCCAGTTGAACAAGTTGTTGTTATATATATTTATATATGTTTGGTGAGGTTTACTGCTGCTGGTGCCCCAAGTCTTTGGTTTTAATTAACATCTAATGCGTGGGCTTAAGAATCTGCATGTCTGCTAGCCCAGGACAAGTCAAATTCTAATCAGATCAATTTAGAATTGCAAAAGACTGGCCCCTGGGAGCAACCAGAAAATTCAGTTTTTCTAAATGATATTTGCATAGATGGAGAAGTCATCTTGGACAGGAGGCTTGTTAAAATGCTAGGTTTGCTGGCCCTGAGAACTCCAAGGGAAAAACAGAATTGCAGGGTCCTGTACAATGCTATGTGGGGACAGCTAAAGACATGAATTATTTGTTTACTTTTCAAATAAATTGTTTATGATGTAATGTGGTACAAGACTGGAAAGTAGTTAAGTGGTAGCGTGTAAAGATCTACAAATCTGCATATGTGATCCTATAACTTTTTGTTTGCAAAGAGATGCATCTATTAGAATGAGTCAGACTTCAGATGTAGATACATAAATATTGCGCATGAAAAAAAATGACCTGCACATCATTAACAAATGAACAATCTTGTTTTTCCAGACAACTTTCTTGGAGACCAGCCCATACCTTCTGGGTCTTACTATTGTTGTTTCTCTCGTGCATTCAGTCTTTGAGTTCCTGGCATTTAAGAATGGTAAGAAAGACTTCTAGAATATTTTCTGTCATGCTACTGAAAATATAAGTATAATAACACTTTTGTCAGCGATGCAGAATTTGTGCCAAGTATTTTTCTATCAAAGTGCAGACATTTACATTTGGGTCAGATGTGGCCCAAGAATCTTTGGACAATTGCAGTGGAAAATGCTCTACCATGAAGAGTTACATTAAATGAGAGGTGAAAAGTTGTTGATCAGGGCTTTAGATATATTTCTTTCCACCAAAAGATATAGAAACATGCAAACAAAATACATTTTTATTTCTTGTAGGTCATTAAAAAAAAAACAAAAAAACATTGATTCATATGTTTTTGTATTCATTTTGTAGCATTTACAAAATTAAACAGCTTGTGTGTAGTATTCTGCACTTCTTCCTGATATTTTCCATGCAGTGAAGGAGCTTGTGTCAAACTGTTCATTTTTTTCCAGTACAGGATGGCTCTTATTTTCGTACAGAAGTTTGGTCTATTGTTAACTAGAAACAACTTTTGTATCATGGATGTGTATGGAGTAGAGAGTCGGCGATTGTGGGTGTGAACAGAATAAATTTAGTATCCCATCCTCAACTATAGTTTATGTAATACTGTGTCTTTGTTTCGTGTAGATATCCAGTTCTGGAGAAACAGAAAATCGCTGGAAGGTCTCTCGGTGCGATCTGTTTTCTTCAGTGTGTTCCAGTCACTCATAGTAGTGCTGTACGTAATGGATAATGAAACCAATTTTGTGGTCAGAGTTAGTGTGTTCATTGGACTGGCCATAGAAGTATGGAAAATTCAGAAAGTCACAGATGTAAAGGTGAGTTTGTTATGTAACCGTTAAGTAAGAGATAAGATGAGGCGATTGTAAGATAGAAGCTTAGGAAATAAACTGTTTGATGATGACGAAAAAGTGATGTTTAAGGCCTTGGTGAGTGGTATTTGCATTGCCAGGTAAGTCATGCTGCAGCTTCCTTCACAGCAGCTGCAGCATGACTTGCCAGGCAATGCAAAAAAAAAAAAAAAAATCACTGTACCTTAGATGTATTGGTTCTTGGGTAAAGGCTCTTTTTTTTTTTAAGGAGGAGGAATCTGATGCAATGACCATAATAACCGAAGCTCAAAATTTGACATGAAATGTTGCTAGCGAGGAACAATCCTCAGAATGGTTTATGACTGTAAACTGAAACAACGTGAAATGTGACATACAAGCTCCCATTGGTCAGCTTGCCACAGAATGTGTGAAAATATGTGTTCTGAAGAGTTTTTTTACTTTTTTTTTTTTTTTGCAGTTGGACAGAGAGAACAAATTTTTAGGCATCATACCCAGGATAAAATTCAGTGAAAAAGCAACATACACAGAGTCCAATACAAAGAAGTATGATATGGTAAGTGTAGTTTCCAGTTCAACTGGAACACAATGTATCATGGCATTTAAGGTAACAATGTAGTGTCATTGAAGACTGTCTTGATGTGATGGAGACTACTACTTGAGTTGGCAAGCCAAACACTTAGTGTACATTACATTTGCTATGTTGAACAAGGCGTGCATAGAAAATCAATAGAAGTCAAATTTAAAACTTTGAGAATCTGTACTTCGGTAGTTAAGGTATGAGTGGTTTTACAGTTCATAATGCATATAAGTGATACTGAAGCTTTACTTGCAGCAAAATAAAACAAAAAATAACAAAAAACAAAAACAGAAAACAAAGAAAAATACAAAACAAAACAAAAATGAACAGTGAAGTACTCCAAAGCCATAGCCTTGCAAGTACCTTGTCCAGCTTTACTGCTGCACACATCCCAGCATCCACTGTGTTTCATAAAAGTATGCCCGTGTAGAATTAAGCCATGTTTTGTTTTGCTGTCATGTGGAGCATCCACTTCAGGCCACAGACCACAGTTATAAATCCTTCTATTTTTCATATTAGCATTTTTCAGTCTAAAAAATCAGCATTTTGGTATTTTGAAATTCCGTGAACGGCATTTAACAGATAAAAATGTCAGAAAAATATGGACGGATTTTTGTCATACAATTCCCAGCTCGTTAATTTGTGATAATTGCAATACGAAACAACACCTGGATGTCAGCTTTATACAGGTGTATGAACTGTGCTCTTGCCAGGATCACATCATTGTCCTTCCCCACCATAAAGTTCCCACCTGGCCTGGAAGACAGTGCACTTATATGACCACCAATGAAGCAACTCTGCGATGCAGCAAACCTGACTTAGCTAATTTTATTTAAACAGAAGCTACAGCATGCTGAAAACACAGTATTTTCACAATTACGGACTATCTCCGTTGGGATGTGCAACCAGCCAATCACAACTGTAGTCTGTAACCTTCAGTCTGCAGGTTCCTTCTCACTAGTTGGTATAGTCGGGTAAAGCAGGATGTTTTGAGGAACAGGTTTGACATGCTGGCTGTGTATGGGATTTGAGAAAGAATGAAATGCTCCTCTCCCTGCCCCTGTGCCATTTCAACAGAAGCTACAGCTTTCCTTGGCTTCAGTTAAATACTGAGACAAGTTGTTGAGCTGGGACATGCAAGTTTGATAGATCACACATTTTTCATTCAAAATGTTTTCGGTCAATCCTTTTGCTTGTAAATAAACGAAAACCAGCTAGAGACAATATCATCTGCTTGAATAATTGCTCTCTCTCTCTCTCTCTCTCTCTCTCTCTCTCTCTCTCTCTCTCTCTCTCTCTCTCTCTCTCTCTCTCTCTCTCTCTCTCTCTCTCTCTCTCTCTCTCTCTCTCTCTCTCTCTCTCTCTCTCTCTCTCTCTCTCTCTCTCTCTCTCTCTCTCTCTCTCTCTCTCTCTCTCTCTCTCTCTCTCTCTTATTAATTTTAAGGAGAAATTACAATTGAATGAGAAGTGTGGATAAGTCCTATCAGAACAGTTTACCTGAGGTAAACAGATTTCATTTAGACTGTGCCCAACCACGAAAAGGAAAGCTGCTGACTTGATTTTAACTGAATTAGAAAGGGTTAAAGGTGAAAACTTGTGATAAGTGTGACATCCAACTGGTTTAAGGGTGAAAGGCTTGTAGATTTGCAGATGTGCATCAGTTTCAGTAGAAGACACTTCTGACACATATTCATCCTTGTTTCAGCTTGCATTTAAGTATCTGTCTTGGTTCCTGTTCCCACTGCTAGGGGGCTACGCAGTCTACTCAGTAGTCTACATGGAGCACAAGGGCTGGTACTCTTGGGTGCTCAGTATGCTTTATGGCTTCCTTCTTACATTTGGTAAGTTGTTCACACTGTTCTGTCACAACAACACAACAACATATTGTAACTCTTTTAATGGATACATATACCTTGCAAAAAGACCTTTCATTCAAGTACCTGCATGTGTATAGTTCCAGATGATATGAGGATGGTCTGGGTCAACAGCTTTCCTCTGCACGCTTTGGGCCCATTGCACGGAAAGCTGTTGACTTAGTCCAAAAAAATAAGCACTGAAATAGTTGAGTTGTGGAGGTTATCCAGATCTTTCAGCACAAAAAAATTACAGAAAAAATGTAGAATGGGGTAAAATCAAATGATTTGAAATGTCTTGTAATTTTCTTGTGGTACTTATATAATACACATGCCGGCAAAGCTGCGTTACAAAAAAAATAATTGTTTTGAATGCAGTTATCCTGATGATAGATCTGTGGACAACTGTGTTAATTGATCAAATGGCTGATCAATGAGGCCTATATCAGTGTGGTTAGAAAGCATGTGGAGTGAAAGATAGCGCTACAGTGATGTCCCTCTTGTGGGACCCCTCTCGCCAGAGGCCACCCCTCTAAAAAGACCACCATTGCTATGCAGAAAGTGTTACATTTCCGCTATATTGTCCCCCTTTGATAAAAGCCACCCCTCTTACAAGACAACTTTTGAGCTGCATTTTGAGTGGCCTTATAAGAGGGGAGCACTCTACTAATTTTTTTGGTTAATTTGTGTAGAGTATGGATGTTCAAAGAGGTTAAATCTAGAGCTGAGTATTGCTATATGCGGTATAATATTAACATTGCCTGCATATATGGTTATCGTAATTTTACCATCAGCATAATTCTGTCACCACCAATATACTGAAAATCAGCTCAGTTGTAAATAACTGCCAATTAGGGTACAGATATTTTTAACCCCTAAGGACATAATGCTAATGTGTTGGTATGCAACAGTCTCGTGGATCTTGTCATCAGGAATGCTGCAGGTGATGAGTCATCAGCTTATCTCGGCATGTTCTGTATGAATTGTGCCCAGGGTGTGCAGAAAAGCTGTTGACTCTCGCTAACCCGGTTTAACCCTGCCCCGCTCAAATTGCCCTTAAGTATCGGATGTAAATTGTTGTCTGCCCTGATGTATTTACCTAAGTTTCTCATAACTGCAAATCATTTTTACTGAGATTTTTAATACCATTCATGATGGCACCCCCTCGGTCAATAGCTGTCTTTGGTGCGGGTTCGGAGCCTGCACCGAACCTGCACTAAGGGAAGCTATTGATTCAGTCATACTCTGACCAGGAATGAATTAAATGAAATTTCAGCTGAAAATAGAATGTATCGGTAAAAGCTTGCTTTTGTGCAAGACTTAATAGTACTCTCTGTAGTTAGAAAGAAACTTTAAAACTTATGATTCTAATATACACATTTGAATATGAGACACTGGTGACCAGATTATTGTTAACAAATACCAGTTGAACATGTATACATTTACATTTAAACCTGTGCTAAACATACTCTCCAGGGGGCACTGTAAGAAGTTGGGATGTAGCATGAAGTTAGAATGGTCTTTATATTTGTGCTGACACGCCTACATTTGGGATTTTTCTATTTTTAATGTATTTGGTTATTGCAGATATTTGTGCAGGTTTGGCTGTATTTACAAGTTGATCTTTAGAAATGTTGCTAGTAGCCTCGTCAAAGATCTTTGAGGATACACACCAACATTTGATACATATGTACCTATATTTGTGCAGGTTTTATCATGATGACACCACAGCTGTTCATCAACTACAAACTGAAGTCTGTAGCTCATCTCCCATGGAGGATGCTTACGTACAAAGCTCTCAACACATTTATCGATGACATATTTGCCTTTGTTATCAAAATGCCAACATTGTATAGGATAGGTTGCTTTAGAGATGGTAAGTTTTATTGCTCTTTTCACTAGATGTTGTGTGAAATGTCAGGCAGTTTTGTCATATTTATAACTGTATGGTTTCTAAAAGTAGTGTGCAGTTTCACTAGGTGGCACAAAGCACTGTGCCCTGAAGAGCAATGTCTTCAAAGCTCTTTTGTGCCTTGAGCTTTAGTTTCAGACTTGTAAAATTGATATTTTCTCGTTCGTCATGATATGGAGATGAAATTTATAACATGAAAAGAGGACAATATATTTTTTTTTTTTAACTGAAATAGGTTTTACATGTCTAATTTTAACATTTTGTGGGCCCTTTTCCTTTCATATGCATATTAAAAAGCTTGAATTTGTAGAATTAAGTATTATAATACTTCCAAGGATTGGTATTTTCAGTTTTCCTGTCAAGGCAATGGAGAAGTGATTCAATTTAAATGTGTCTGCCAGAAGAGTCAAACTAAGTCACTCTTTTTTTTTGGGGGGGGGGGAGGGGAGGCACATGGCTTTGCATATGCCATTATAAATATGAACTGCTTGATGTTCCCCAACTTTGTTGCGTCATATGCTTTGTTGCAAAGAAACAGGTGATAAAGATATTAAACATATCTGTATTATCATTTTGTGCTTGCAAATGTTAAACAAAACTACTACTTTTGCCCCACTCCTCCCCCCTCCCTCCTTTAGAATAATGATGATAAAAAAAATACTTGCCAAATGATGATGCTGAACAAATTAATGAAGTATGTAAATTTATGTTCAAAATACACACACACACACACACACACATGTTCTGACTTACAAAGAGTGACTAAAATAAAAATGGTAAATGCCACAAAAAGTTGCTCCTGTGCCGAAAATATCCAAGTGAAAATAATACCAGGACTGATGGTAATCATAGTCTAATGATAAAAAAATACATAGATATAAAACTATTCAGTGACGGTATTCACGAAGAACTTAAAGTGATCCTGAATTTGATAGAAAAATCCAATTGATGTACTCTTGACCCTGAGCTACAAATAATCCTTGGCCTAATATTTGATCAAAACTTCCATGAATTAACCTATCTATGTTCTTGGCTGCATTACATGTATGAACCTTATGTTTCACATTTCCATTTTATCCGTAGTTTGGTCTGTTAGTTTATATTTAAATATGGGTTAAATTAAGAGTGAGCCATAGCCCTGTAACACTAATCATGCATTTTGCGCAGTAGTTTTTAAAACAGAGAATGAATTACACGAAAATTAGGAATACACTATTGGACCCAGTAATTTGCCATCAAATGAGTTTTTTTATTTTCATTTTGATCCTAAATGCAGCATCAGATCAAAATCTTTGTGAATATTGCCATAGATGTTATAATAAATTAAAATTTTTTGTACAAATACAAAAAAAGATAATTTCTTGATAGTTATGGAAAGTCTGCAGGTATGGATCTTCACTTTGGTGAACACAAAATTTTTTACAAAGTATTTAAAATTTCAGCTCCCATCTGGGAGCTTGATTAAATTTGAGCATTCTGCAAATACAGCTACCGTGGCACCATTGTGGCACAGATTATGCAAAATTACTGAAATCTCAACCATCCTACGAGGTGATCAGCACATATGAATTTTGAGTTTGCAAGCAGATAGTATTTCTTCTTTCTGGTGGGGATGGTGGTGGTAAGGACTAGCCTCTAATTACATCCAATCAGAGCAAAACATAGACATATGTACCAGTAAGCATGTACAGGAGCCTTTAATTTGCGATACAGGTACGTGTGTATGTATAAGAAGATGGCATTTAACTGATATCGTCCGGCACTTCTTGCACTCTTTTCGTTTTTTTCAGACATAGTGTTCTTCATCTATTTGTACCAGAGGTATATATACAGAGTAGATCCTAAACGAGTTAATGAATTTGGTGTCAGTGGAGACATGTTTGACCAAAATGGAGAGGTCATTACCCCACCAGAGGGCGACGCTGCAGCTATTGAAGGCAGCCAGCCAGCAATAGAAGCCGGGGAGAGTGGAGAGCCAGCAGTGGCAGCCAGTGAAGCCAAACAAGAAGCAGCTGAAAATGTTGAACCCAAACCTCAAGAGGAAAAGAAAAATGATTAGTAAATATAGTGAAAATTAGGATAAATTTGTATGAAAGGTAATTGCTTTTATGAAAGAGGGTATACTGTTTGAAGAGAGACAGTGACACTGTGAAGTCCACTTGCATACATTGCAGTGATATTTACTGAATGTGCAGCGTTTTTTTGTGTTTAAATTAAAACCGTGGATGTTTAAGATATGTTCAAAAAAAAGAAAAGAAAAGAAAAACAAGAACGCCATTGTTTTAAGGGTGACTTAGGAGAGACACAAGGTAAAGGGGTAGTGATAAAGTGAAAGGTTTTGTGTAAAACGGGTGGTACCCGTGGTTTGGTGGGCAAGACTGTACACATGTTTATATGCACAGTTATGATTCATTCTTCAGTTTCAGTGTGCTGGAGTGTTATATTAGTTACTGGTATGAAGTAACACCAAACTGTACAGTGACTTTCATTAATTTATTGGGAAGTCCGCTGGGGAAGATTACATTTAATTTTGTTGCAATTTATTCTGAAGTCTATACTGACACTCAGCGACCCTTAACAAGGTGTCAAATATTAGCCAACTGATTTTAAATGTTATATCTCTGTGGTTGCCACAATTCAACACCCAACTGCATGGTAATAGCTGTAGGCTGCTGATGCTTTAAACATTTTACATGTATTTTCAATGTACAAATTTTCGTTGCGTTTTTTAAACCTGCTAAAAATTCTAGAAACACGCACACTCACACAAATATTTCCAGAAATAGTTCATTTTACTGGTAAAGCGACTTTACAAGCAGAATTGTGCAGGTTTCAAATTCACAGGGCGTAGAATTTAACTTCCCCTACTTGCAACCCTACCCACCTGCCCAACTCACGTTAATGTAAACACAACAGAGATAATGCAATCTACAATAGACATCATTGTTGAGTCCGCAGTACTTGTGATCAGGCTGTAACACAGTGAACTTACTTTTTAGAAGTACCATGCAAGCATTCATAGTTGAATCAAATCAGCACAGTGCATGTGTTTTTTTAAAAATGCCTGAAAGCTTCATTTCAACTTTTTTCTCTTTTTTATAAGTTTACAAAATGCATCAAATTTACAATTGCTTACTGAAAATGTACATGTATCCCAAGTTCCCAAAATCTTCACCAGTTTTATCTATCCGTATCAACTGAGGTGAAACTTTCTTGTAAAACTCTACACACATTGAAATTAATGTCCATGAATTTTTTAAATTTTGGAAATTTTTTGTCCAGAATAAAGGGAAAAAATCCTTGACTGGAAAAGAGCTGACTAAGTTTTGAACCTAATTGAGTAACTTACATGCATGCTTGCAAAACAACAGGATATAGAACAAATGACATTGAGCTGATGGTTGTGTTCACTATCCACACTTCTTAGTGATGCCATTTTTATGTGTAGGTGAGAATTTAAAAAGGTTTCTAGGTGATTGCTTCAGATGATGCTTAGTGCATACCAAACAGCAAGTTCTGGCAGTTAAAAGCACAACAAGCTGCTCAAGGGGTGGCTTGGTTTAGTTCATCATTTTGCTACTTGGGGTCAGCACTATCTATAGTCACCTGGGCCAAGTGAAGCAGAACAAGCCAGATGCTCACAAGCATCCAATTTCAAGCAAGAGAAAGGTTACAGAAGGCTTTGAAATGTTTTCTCTACTGAGTGCATGCCACTTCAACATGTGTGTTTGACTCATTCAGTTTTGACATTTTTTTCACCCATGTATAAACATCCTGCATGCTGATTGCATTGTACACAGCCCCATGTAATAATAAATTACAGAGCATGCCTTCGTGAATCAGCCAAAAAGTAGATGCAGGAACACAGAATAATCCTGCCTTCTGTTTTTTTTTTCTGCACACTAGGTTGTGGTCATTCTTCATTTTTCAGTTGGAATATAAAAATTTCATTGTACCAAGAGTAAGATGAATGGCTGCATGGCACAGGGGCTGTGAGAAGTGAATGTTGATTGTACATATTTAGCAGCTCCCGTTTAGAGACATCATTATTCTTCAGATTGTGATTGGACATCATACGGTTTAAAAACTTATCATTTTTGCTGCCTGTTGATCATTCAGTGTATTCTGTTGTCCATTAAATGTGAACCTGTGAATGTTTTGTTTCCGTACTTTTTCAACATAAATTTTAGCCCCTATAGGAAAAGCCATTTAAGATGATTGCAAATGTCTGGTCATATATTAATTGTGCAGTGTAACTGCTAGAGCCCAGAAGTTAGGTGATGTGTATACCATGGTGAATTACTTTAAATAGAGAACAGCAAAATTGGTTACAATCCAGAGACTTGACATATTTTCAGTATTACAGTGGATTCAGATCCACATGTTGCAAATTGAATGCAGAATGTAAGCTTGGATTTAAAATATGCCTCACAATTATGTTATGATTGGTTGAATGTAATTTGTACACATGTCACTGTCATTGGTGGATGTAATGCTGTCCAGTTTAATTGGAATTGCATTGAAAATTATCTAATATGAACTTTGAGAAAGTTTGAGTATTCAATTATATGTGCTTCAAAACACCTTTAATTCCCAGTCAACATATATGTATATCAAGCAAAACCCTTTTCTAACTTAAAAATAGTTATTTTGAATGTGCCATTATGTAAGTATAGAACTGACACTCCAGCATCCTGGGTTTTTTGTTGTTTTTTTTGTTTTTTAGTTTTTCTCTTTTTTGTGTGTGTGTTTTTTTGGCGAGGGGGGTGTAGATTTTTTTGAGTGACAGATACATCATATACAAAACTTGTCCATGAACCTGTGGGGAAAGTACTTGCCACAAAGTTTGATTTATATGTCAATCTGATGTTCTTGTAGTTGTTTAAACCAAGGACTTACAAGGTTTCTTGTCAAATTTCTCATCGTCAGATGATTACATATGAGCATCCAATAATATGTGCCTGATTTGTATTTTGTTCATGATTAACATGCAGACTTTGTGTATTAAAAAAAAAAAGTGTTGAGTCCTCTTTTTGTGGCTTTGTCAACTGGATGCGACACTCTGGACAGTCTACCACAGCATCATGTAGCATCCATGTCAGGAACTAAATTGCAGTTTGGTGCTCTATTCTGGGTAAGCAGTTGGTTGTATTTATAAAACCTACCAGTTCTGTATTCATATAAACAAACATGAACAAATAAAGCAACGCGACTTGAAATACTCCATGTAGCTTGTGTTTCAGTTATTCACTCAGGCAGTCCATTAACGAGTATTATTGCCACAGTACTCCCTCCTTCTTGAAACGTCATTACAAGCAGGTTTCTGATATGACATTGTGAGCCCTTGTACTCCCACCGAGGCACTTTTTCTGTTACATCTGTGTTAAATTTGTCCTCGTTACAAGATTACGTTGCTATAGCGTGGTCTCTTTGGTGGACCCCACAGTGAGAAAGCACTGTACTTTGTAGGGTGTTGCTTTGCAGGATTTCCCCAGTACATTAATCCTAGTATTATTTGTATTCAGAATAAAAACCCTGTAGCATAAGCAGGACTCCTGGCAAAGACAGCATTTCATTTGATCTGATGAAGAACTGACCTGTGACCAGAAAGGACATAGTGGTAGACTTGCTTAAATTTTGCTGGTACTGATAATGTTATATCAATAAAAAAGTTTTGACCTTTTTTTATTGACCCTTTGTTGAGGAGCAGCCCGCCCACCTTGTGCTCTTCCTTTGATTGGTCACTAATGAGAGTGACTGACTGCTCCTTGCTGATGTTCAGCCAATTGAAACATTGAATGTCTTAAAAAAATTACGTTATTTTTTTAGGGAAAAATTTGACCATATCGTGTCATTTTTTAGCCTTGTTCAATCTGTACGCAATCTTGCCCCTGTCTTAGTGCAGCAGGGTTGCCATTTTCATGATGCCCCAAAATTCTGACTTTCTATTGCAGCAGGGTCCCTTATTACCGTAAGATTTCCCGACTTTTAGTTTATGGTGCATTTTGAGTCACGAATTAACATTAAAATTTGCAGTTTTCATGAAGGAAAGCTACAATAAACCAATATTTTATGACCAAGAAACTCGCTCAAGATTGCTGTGATCCTATTGGTTACAATGGTGCACATGGCAAAGCTGAAAATAGTTTAATGACTTGAGATCGAGTGCTCAGGTCAGCAGAATCGTGACATTGATTTGTGGGCATGGAAAATCGACTTGGCCACACACACAAATCAATAATATCATGATTCCGCTGATCTGGGCACCCCATCTCAAGTCATTAAATTACATGTATTTTCAGCATTGACACATGCATCATCATAACCAATAGCATCCTAGCATTCTTTTTTAAGGTTGTTTGTTGAAAATATAAATCTTGAAACAGGACTGCTTTCCTGTTGTCATATTTAACTTCATAATGTAAATAGTAATCTTGATAGAGTTACCTGCTCATAAAGTAAAACAATTGTGGACTTTTGCCTGTTTCACTGGTTAGCTTATAATGGACCTGAATGAATACTGACTGAGGCTGATAATTGTATTACAGAAATTTGAAGCACAGCAGGTTGCACCTATTCAACTGTAACCAAAAATTACCGGCTCCAAGCATCTCGAATGTTCAATGCAGAAACTGATCCCGTTATTCATAAAATATGGGACAAAATGCCAGTTACCTAATATTCATACTCTCCCTGGGAAATCCACGATGTTTTAAATAATGACACTAAAATGTACAGGACAAATCACACCATCAGTTTACCTATTTAATGCTGAAGCAGTCCTCTGCATGTGTTGCAAATTTGTGAATAATTCAGTAGTGGGACAACAATATATAATTAAGGTAGCGATCACAGATTGGTGACCTGACTGTCATTAACTCCATCTCATCATATTCACTAACCTGTTCAGCCAGAAAAGTGTGGCAGTGTTGACCTCGGACCTGTTACTATATCCAATCAAGCCATCAATTTGGCCTTCTCTTATTATTTATTGTGTTTTGGAGGGGAGATACACCTGTTTCAAACATTTTATAAAGCAAGCTGTTTGCTGATGCTATTAGAGCTGCAAGCATATACCCCAGTGTGCCTCTCCAAGTGAAGTTGATTGTCCAGCAGGACTTTCTGTGTGAAGTTTAACACTAAGTCAACATGTCATAAATATTTCTCCAAGATGTATATGTATATGTATTGTAATTTTAAAAAAATTTGTATATATATATACATGTGTGTATATATATATATATATATATATACATGTACATAATTTTTTAAAATTTGTAATTGGATGGGGGGTGGTCAAAATTTGCTCTTTCAGTGCTAGGCTTCACTTAAGTCAACAGCTTTCCTCAGCATGTGCCAAAGAAAACTTACTCAGATCTCTTTTCGTTTTCTCTCCCTGCAATTATGTAGATATTCATACTGTGGTAATTCAATGATTGGTCATTTTAGGAGACCATGAATAATTCACATGACTGTTGTATGTTCGGAACGAACGAGTCTTGAACTTGCAACCTTTGGCACCAGTCACTGATATGGGAAACGCACATATCCACTGGACCAAAATCCCCATTCTTAAAAAAAAGAATGGTTCGATGGAGGTAGTTATGTGCGAGTACTGTTAAGGGTTAAGAAACAGAGGAGCCCGCATCAGTAGGGTAAGAGTTAACTCATTCCATACTGTGGTGACAGGCCTTGGTCAGTGGTTCTGGCACTGCCTGGCAAGTCATGCTGCTGCTGCCGCAAGGGCAGCTGCAGCATGACTTGCCAGGCAGTGCCAGAACCACTGACTTAAGGCTATAGGCATGTTGGTACTTGAACCAAAGCTCATTTCATGAGGAATTCAAATATGCAAATCTAGGTAAATATACGGACAAATCAGGGACTGGTATGGAAAGAGTTAAAAGAAGAGTCTGCCAGTCAGGCACGCAGGAAGTTGATCAAGCTGTGAATTTATGGCTGTTGATGGTACTTCTAATTACTGCACACATCCGTGGGCGTGGTGCTATTGTCCATTCCATTATGCTTCAAGTTGTGCTGGGAGCTTCTGTGCTTAATGCAGGACTAGTCATATACAAGTGGTCTCAGTAGTGACTGACATAGTGGTCACATTATACAGGTGGTTTCTCTACTTACTATATACTGGTCACATTATGCAAGTGATTTTATACTTACATCCATGCTGGTCACATGACACAGGTGATACATACTTACTGTACACTGGTCACATTATACAGGTGGTCTATACTTACGGCCATAGTGGTCACACTTGTTATTTGTACAGATGGTCTATGCTTACTGCAATACTGGTCACATTACACAGGTGGTCTATACTTACTACCATACTGGTCACATTACACAGATGGTCTATACGTACTGTATATCGGTCACATTATACAGGTAGTCTATGCTGATTACCACAGTGGTCACATTATATAACAAAAAAAACTTGATTTGTACTGAATACTAGATATATATAGATATATATATATTATATAAGCAAATCCGTCCAGATATTAGGATATTATGGGAAGCTACAAATGCCCAGAAACTGTGGTAAGCTATACTTGGTATATACTGCCCATGTTCTGGTTTGAGTTTGGGCATGACCCACAAACCGGTTGTAGGACCTATTCCATTGTATATATATATATATATATATATACACACACACGTATATATATATGTATGTGTATATATATATACATATATATATATATATATATATACGTATGTATATATATATATATATGTATGTATATATATATGTGTATATATATATATATATATATATATATATATATATATATATATATATATATATATATATATATATATATATATATATATATATATATATATATGCATCCAATATGATAGAATACATATTATTGCATCATCATCTGCACAAATTTGGTGAGGGTCCACCTGGGGATCATCTGTATGTAAAAGCAAACCATATTCCATTTAAGAGTTTGCACAATTTTGCAATACATCCACAATATAAATGTACAGTAATAGTACTAATCAACACATGGTCCCAAAACTTTATATCCCATAACTTTGTGACAAATTGAGACATCCTCACCATTTCCGCACACTTTCATCATCTTAATTCAGAACATATACGGATATAATTTTGAACAAGTCTGTTGTTCAGTCATTCTGTAGAAAGAGCATAATCTAAACACTAGAATTCATTAAAAATGAATTTGGCTGCCTTTAAAAAAAGGAAACCAATATCGACGTGAACATATGTAGTTTTAAAATATATGGGCTTCCACAGAAACAATAATCTCAAGCTCTAGCTACACTCTTGCTTTGAAATTTTTGTTCTCAACCTGGTTATGGTTGATATCCATTATAAAGAGACCACTCAAGCCTATTTTAAACTTATAGGAACGGGGTCTCTCTCTTTTCTTGTTCCTTTTTATTTTTTATTTTTTATTTTTTTTTGGGGGGGGGGGGGGAGACCAAGATGATATTTGAAATGGAAGAATAGCCTTTACTGGAGGTATGGGATGTGACTGTGGAATGAAAGAACATGCCATAATTAGAAGTAACTTGGAAATATTTTCCAAGCCCTGTTTCTGAGTGCCAGTGTTATTAATTTATATAATCTTTCAATTCGTTGTGTAATTTATATAATCTTTCCATTCATGGCAATTTGGTTGTATTCGATATGATTTGGTGCGATCTAGTGAATAGTCCTCTGATACACAAAACATATCCATATGCCCAAACTGGGGGGCCCTTTCTTTGGCAGGGAGTTCTGGTTAATATAATGCCTGGTTCCCCATTAAATGAAAACACAGGCATATAGCTACTTGTTTGGAAACCAGCATAACCATGGGTGACAGTAAAATTAGACATGTACTTGGCCATTGGAATTAATTGAAAGGTTGTTCTACTTCAACATTTTGAGCTACGGAAGCAAGTAAAACCTATGCAACAATTTAAGTAAAATAAATGCATAAAAGATGAAGGGCCAGACCTGAAAGCATTGGGGAATTCATGTTATCGATAGTGGTTCTGCTGATAGAAAAGCACATTCCATGTTCAGTATTTCCATTCATTTTTACAGTATGTACCACACCTAGAGACTTTGTCATCTAGGTCAGTAACAGTCACTATAGGTCGACATGCAAGGTACAGACAAAAAATATATAAAACACACTACAGCACCACCTGGTGGCCAAAAAATCAATTATGGGATCCCAGGTTTGTCTGTATGAAATATCAAAGTAACTGGCCCTGCAGGTCCAGGAAAAACAAAATTATTTTTTTATTTGAAAAAAAAAAAATGCTACACCATCATCCTAAAGTTTGTAGGGGTCCAGTTGAGGAGCATTTGTGTGTAAGATCCAAGCATTCCATAGCACCATTTTGACAATGTTGCAATTTATGCACTGTATTGCTATTATCTTGTATAGTAATGGCCCAAGCGGACACCTGGTCCCAAAGTTTGATATCCTATAGCTTTATGAAAAATTACCATATCCTCATTATTTTCCTAAACTTTAATCCCCTAGTTAAATTATATTGACAAAATTTCAAATGATTTTGGAGACATTGGAAATAGCCTTAATACACAAGCATTCTCAAAGAATTGTTACTGAACAGAACAATTCACCACCTACAGTAGTTAATTCAAATAGTTTGCATACTTTCAAAGGCAATATTGACAAGCATCAAACACAGGATGGAGGCTTACACGAGCGAACCAGTAGCTGGCTCCCTGCCTCATCAATTTACCCTCTAAACATCTTTACTTTAAAAGTAGCAGGGGGAAATCAT
The DNA here is from genome assembly GCA_964020975.1 of Hermodice carunculata. NCBI lineage: Eukaryota > Metazoa > Annelida > Polychaeta > Eunicida > Amphinomidae > Hermodice > Hermodice carunculata. The sequence goes on along the minus strand of OZ026615.1, from coordinate 19,566,803 downwards.
ACTCTTTCATAACAAAAAAAGTGAAATTGAAGCACCATCTGGTGCCCAAAATGTAAACAACACAACCCCAGGTGACCCCCATAGGCTTTATCAAAGTGATTCCCCAAGTGGTTTGTTAAAGAACAAATTTTGATTTGACAACCAAAAAAAAAAAAAAAAAAATGCATCATCGTTTCCTTCATAACTTGGTAGAATCTAACCTACATGTAGGACACAACTGTATGAAAAATCAAACATTCCATGCAACGGTTTTGGAGACGTTGTTTAGTCTAAAGGACAGAAGGATCATGGGCACACATGCATTTTATAAGCTCTGCTGATTGACAAGTCATCTGAGCTAAAAAGTACCAAAGTGTCCTGAAAAGGTGGCCCTTTCAAAACAGGTGGCCTGTGACTGTAGTGGTCTATCCGTGCAGGGACCACTATCTCAGACCTGACAGGCAGCCTCTAAATACAGGCATTTGACAAGCTTCTGTATTGGCATCTCATCTTGACAAGCTTATTGTAGGGCATTCTGTGACTGTCATATGTTGCCTCATTTACTTAGGTTGACTCCCCACAGGAAGTAATTTTTATTGTTTTATTTTGTTTTCATTTTGGCAGAGAAGCTTGAAAAATGTGTGATATACCACCAACTTTGACTGCAATTTAATCAATTTGAACAAATGTAGATCTTTATCAAACTGACTTACCTGATTTCCTAGGTTTAAAAAGAAAATAGTAATTAATGTCCAACATTTTTGGCATTAAGACAGTAAAAGGATACAGGAATTACATGTATATCATTTCTTGGAGAAACAAAAAAAGCAAAACAAAACAAAAATATAAGTACCAGAAAGACTGTACAGTTGATTTATTGTGCATAAATAACGCCTAATAAAACAAAACAAGTTACTGTATTGAAAAATATAAATGAAAGATCTAACACAACAAACAACAGACTTTTATACAAATGTAAGTGCAAAAGCCCCAATGAGAACATGTACAAATACAAACACATCGATAGAGTGGAACCCCACTTCAACACCACCAAAAAAAAATTAAATAAGATCAGACTTGTGGGAACCATGTATTTTCTTTCAGTGTAAATATATACGTACCAACTGCTCAGAATTAACACCAACTCCCAATAAAGATTACTTATGTACAACAACTGGTGTTTTTAGTACCAGAGCTCCACTGCAGTTTTCATGCTGATACTATGAGTAATATTAGCATCAATCTTCATGCAATAGTGTTCCATCATGCTATTTCAGTATAATATATAAATGGTCAGATTAATATATACACTCAAGTATTGATTAATGTAATCATAAATTTTCATTGGGGTACTTAGATAACTATATATCCCCAAAGTTTGTTTTGCCAATCAACTATGTTATGCATGGTCCATCCAAAACACAACAGTGTGGAGGGTTTGCATACAATGCACATCCCCACTGGAGTGCATCATTATAGCAAAATGTGTACTCAGCTGCAGTCAATTACCTTGCAGTTTATGTTCTGTTCACTAAGGTATCCAATATCTGAAAACAGTCCATATTTGTAAAATGGAGATAACTTCTGACTTAACAGACATTAGACATATACAGCACTAATATAAAAGTACCTGAATTCTTTAATTAATGCTTTGTTGTTTCTGTCTGTTATGAAAAGCTTTTTGTAAAACTTTTGTATTCATGGAAGGTGTCATTGAAGCAAATTTTTCCAGAGCACATGATCTTCAGTTTCCCATGCTCTTAAGCATGTCAAACAGAAGAAGAACGAAAAAAAAGAAAAAAAAGAAAAAAAAAGAAAAAAAAAAAAAAGAAAAGGCAGTGTTCACCAAAACATCAATGTAAAGATCACAATAAACACTGATGAAATACTGATGAACACCTCTACTTATGAACACATGTGAGTGTGCGTGTTTATGCCTGACTACAATGTGGCACCTACGGACTCTGCATGCAAGCGAAAGCCAATTTTAATGTTTGAAGCATCTGTTATGTCTCTGGATTACTGCCCTGTGAATTATAAATGCCATACAAGGATAAAACTACAGCATTTATTGCTGTTGTGACTACCACATAAAAACCACTATCAATGCCCCAAACAGCCTCTTGGACCTTTTATATCTAGTGGTCAGGACATTCCATCTCAATCCTCACAAACCATTCTTTGATAGCCATCTACCCATCTGTCGACCTATTCATTCATTGTCTGCAGCCACATGTTACTGAATCTTTCTCTCTTTAAGTGAGAAGAGTTAACTTGGTGTTTGAACATATTTTCAATGAGACTTGTAGAAAGGAGTTTTTCTGACCTGCACAGTCAAGACAAACAGGTTTCCTTGATGGGATTTGCTTCAAGAAAAGCTGTTGACTCCATTCTAATCTAAGGGTAAACAGGATATAGAATTTGGAAATATTGTCATGTTACAGTACATAAAATAATACTATAACAATTTTTTGTTTACATGCAAGATGCATCAAATTATCTTGTTATGTGACAGCTCAAGCAATATTTTAGAAGATTAAAAACTGTTCTAATCATTATAGGCGACCTCTTCACATGACATTCAGAAGCCCACCCAACCTTTCCCACATTGCTAGCCAAGAGTTAATACTACTCACCAGGCAGTACATATGCTGACTAAATACATCACGATTGCATGTCTCCTTGCATTATGCCAAGACTCATGTATGCAGATCTGTGTACCACTATTGTACATGTACAAAATGAATACTACAAAAAGAGTAATTTGTTCAGAACATACTGTCACAGTTCGGTAGCATTAGGTGCCGGGAAGCTACACATGGGTGGCTGACCATAGTCCCCATGTGTAAAAGTGAAGCCATCACTGACAGAGGTACAGGTACTGTCCCTGTCATTGAGCTCCACTATGAGGTCACTGCTGAGGAAGGTTGCTACCAGGGCATCCATGTTCTCATACTGGGTGGCCACTGTGTTCACTGATAGTGTACTTGTGTCTGTACTGTTGGCATGACATCGAGACAGGTTGGACGGCTCTTTCCTTCGCAGTTTTTGCTTGCGGTTGCATCCACGGTGACTTGAGGCTTTGATACGCAGACTGTCCATGCGTAGTTTATAGATATTGGACTGGCCAGGCTGCTGGGGGGTGAATGCACGACGGGTCTGCACGCGTTTTACACAGTGCTGTATCAAGACTCCTCCAATCATGATAAGGACAATAATGGCAATGGTACAGCACACTGTCACAATGATGTCCACCCAGGTAAACTGAATCTTCGTCAACATTTTGAGGAACGCGGCAATAGTGTTATTGTACTCCATGTGGACCCTCTCCGAAAAACTCTGCAAGTCATTAGCATCAGTTGGCAAGAGAGGATCAGCGCTTACATTGCTTGGTGTTGCACGGAACTCTTGCCTGAGACCCACGCTTTCTTTTGTGGAGTTCTCTGCAATATCCTCTGTCTTGGTTACTACCTCTGCCATCAGGCGACTCAGAAGCAACGGAAGGTGTATATTTGTCAAGTGGGTATGGTTTGCTCGTTCAGAGATAGCACTCGTAGATGTGTAGGTCCAAAGTTTACTAGAACCAGAAGGTGTGGTTGCCCCTATTGACAAAGTTGATGGTAACTCTGAGGATCTGCCAGAGTCTGTACTTGTCCACAGGGGAAGATTTCTTGCCGTGCTAGATATCCAAGAGTCCCGGATGAGCAATCCAGGAATATTTTCAAAGAGTCCCGAGCGAGCAGAGCGTCGGTCTACCACTTCTATTGCATACCCAACCTGTTGTAGTCCTGCAGATACTAATAAGTAAATCCACCACATGGTTACATCCAATGAGGCAAATGTAACCTCTGCCACCAGATAATAAAAGTTGAACTCTGTTAGGAAAAACTGCTTTACCCCTACATTTTCGATAGAGTTTTTTTTCCCCAACACAACTGTTCTGTGGGTCTCCGTTGGATTGATGGATCATGTATGTGTGGTTGCTGAAGCAAGTGGTACTATATATTGTGCATACAGACAAAAACCAGACTCGTGGACACCTGCCACGCGTGTCATCCTTTGCAGCTGTGGTCACAAATTAGTGTTGAGATTGCTGGCCAGTCAAAGCTTGCCTGAGGCTATACCTTGTCTCCTGTACAACCATTCTGTCACTGTTAACCAAATAGGTAGAAGAAACTGCCTTAGCCACTTTGCCACACTGTTGTGTTTCTAAGCTGTGAGTCAATGTCACCCAAAGAGATCGCGTCCTGGCATTTGAAGGTCTCATTAAGCAGATAATTGCCTGTCCACTCGTAGTCATTTATATATTTTCATTACCAGCTGTTTTTTTTTTTTTTTTTTTTGACTCGAAATTTGAAACATGTGCAATCTTTGGATTCATCAAACTTATTACTGCAACCTCAATGTACACCAAGTTCAATGTTATGTTCAACAAATATCTCGAAAAGCCATTTCCTTTGCCTGTCTATGACTCCCACACAAGCTGCTGCTGAGTCGACTCACACTTCCCCAGCAGTAATGTTGCTCACCTGCTATATAAGGTTTATCTGCTCTGCAAATTTCCGATGGCAAGATGCTCTATTTTCTGAGAAGCAGCTTTGCTTCACAAGGAAGCAAGAGTGTATGGTCCTTTTATTGCCTATCAGTTAAGTTGAGATTGCATGTATTTCTATAGTTATGAGGACATTGGCAAGTGTGCGTGACCTTTCCTCCCTGGCCATCACAGTTCAATCCAATTTCTTCAACAAGGACTCTCTGCCAATTGGATATCTGGGGTTACAAGGAAAGACACAACACTTTCTTTACTATGTGATGATCTTTTTGACCACAAAGCAAGGTTCATGGGAGGGGTGGGGTATTTAACCCATTCTCACTGGGGTGAGTAATCTGTACCTATACTTCTCATAAATGGTACTTTAAGTGTAGTTGCTGGGGAGAAGTTGCTTATATGCCACTTGTTCTCTCCAGGTTGTATGCCGGATGTTATTCTCAGTGGTGTGAGTGTTCATTCATTACCAATTATGTACCAAATTGAAAACAAACAAACAAACAAAACAAAACAAAACCATAAAAAAAACATGCACAAAAACAAACATCTCTCGCAACTAACTCCAGGAGGCTGAAGTTTTTCTGCCAATCAAACCTGGAAACTTGGACCACTTGAAAAAACTGATCTGAACTTGGTCTTGCCGACAGGTGCTCATTTCTGATAGGTTAACAATGCACCGCTGAATCTTTAGAATATAGCATGTGAAAAGTCAGTACTTTATAACTGGTTGATGGCAAGTTCTTTGCATTGACAGGTTACATATACTAATACTTTGTTTTTGTTTACGAAATTTATGAAGTCACACATGCAATGAAAGCTGAGCATCCCAGCCATTAAAAAACAGGCTCTATAAGCTATGTGTGACCAACTGTTGGTGGACAGCAGGTTAATTCAAAATTAAAAATTTAACCCTTTCCTGGTTTGTGTAAGTCTATGACAACAACTGTCCTCAGCATATGTTGAGGGTACGGTGCTCCAGTCATGGCAAGGAAAGTTGTTGACCTGGGCAATAGTCTCTTATTTGAATGTCTTGTGTGCAATCCTGATTCACCATATTTTTTTACTGAGGAAAAATGAAAATAACATTGAAACAGAGTACAGTTGAAACGGTTGAACTTGGGATGAGAAGGGTCAAAGTTGAGACGATCCATAAAGCTGTCAAAAAGGAAGACCCTGTCACCATACTGGTATATCAGGTGGGGGGTAATTGGACAAGATGACTGAGGATTAATGTTTTCAACTTAAAACTGTATGTGTCAAGAGCGCACTGACACAGCAGTGCACAAGAGCATCCCAAATAGCTAATTTCTATGAAAAGTGCTCATTTCCTTGAATAAATTTCAGTGTAACAGCTGGAAATATGCCTGAAGGTTTGATGGCAAGACATAATAGGCTCTATCATGATTGTATGTCCTAATTGGCTGGGTGACTACCATCTACTAGTAATGAAGACAACAGGTATTTCACAAACTCCTTGACATTAGAGACCAAAACACCTGTTACACTAAAATAGTCAATTATATACAGGCTGGACTGAGGCCATTTTTGGCTGATTTAAGTTGAATGGAGCACTCCAGTTCAGTTTATGTTTATGAAGTCCAATGACAGGTATAATTGCTTTTAGCTTAAGCACCATTTTATGCCCCTTATTTCAGTTTTATTTATGTGCATACTGCAATGCAACAACACAAGTGGGTTCTTTTGTTTCAATTGACCATACAGATGTACAAGTAAGTCTTGACATGCAGATATAATACTCATGTTGATCTTTACATAGAAGAAAATAAGTTCTAAGTTGGAGACAGAATAAACTACTTTCCTAGACATGCTTTGGGTGCAGTGTACATGACAAGTATAGTTGCTAACCGGGACTATTTCTTTCCACGGAAATTGAGGCATTCTTGTACTTGAATTAAACCAGAAATTTGAATCCGGATTTAACTTTATTCTCCATATGAGCTTCTGTCACAATTACAACTGAAACAGTTAATTGTGAATTATATTTGAAAATTAAAAAAATAAAATAAATACATTTGTATGTATATATACACACACACACATATATATATATATTAAAATTAATGAAGGTAAGAGAAAAAATTGTCCTCATATTATGAATGAGTAAACAGCTGTCCATACTGTGAGTTGTACATTAAGTGCCTAATCCAGCTGTACCTGATGTCAGGGCATGCTATGCCCATAGATCTCACATACATTTTTTTATTCTAAGGGGCCAGTTGTAAAATTTCAATATTTCAATATACATGTATTAGTGCACTGAGTTTGCTTTCGGGACAGAGGGCCACGGGCAACTGTACATTTTTGAACACGCATAAAAGGGTTGATTTTGTTGCCAACCGAACCATGTTGAAAACTTACTTACTTACAGTTATATTTACATGAGAAAACTCCACATAAACATAACATGAACAAGCTTCAGGGTCTGAACAAATGACCAAACAATATAGCTTTGCATTTTAGTTTGAACAATCAGCATTTTAAAACACAAATTTCAAGGGGGAGGGGGTCTGAGAATTAGTACTCTGTGTACTGATGTGAAACTGACTGGACCCTTAATGTTGAAGTGAGAAAAATTAGAAAACATTGACATCCATGAGCTGGAGAAGAAGATCCAAACTTAACAGTCATTTCAGAGTAGTGATACTTCAGGATACATGTATATGACAGACCATATGTCAGTCAAATGTCACTTAGAAAGATGCTGAGTCAGCAATATACTCTACATGATATTCTTGAAAAAATTGAATGCAGAGAAAGTTCACCGTATAAAGACTCTTTGTGTAATTTACAACATATGACTGAAAAATATTAAAATTTGGATTTGAATGCCTTTTAGTACTAGACCTGCGATTAAGACCATACCCCTTCAGCTGACCAAAAGTGGTCTCAGATGGCAGGTGGTCTTAAAATACAGGTACATCAAATCTGTCTATGAAAACCAACCATAGCTATGATAAGGATCACTGAACTGTGCTCTCTCAAAATAGGTGAACTTTTGTAGGAGATAGACAGGTAAACAGCATGAAAAGTTACAGGGAAGTACCATGCAAAGTGGTCCCTGAGGAGTTGTCTTTTAAGATGGGGAACACGGGATATTTTGCAAAGACACTGAGTATTGCTTTGTGTACACTATCTTTTCTTGTGTCTAATTTACCATTATTCTGTTGTCACCCTCCGGCATTGATGTCCAATGTGAACATTGATTTTAATGTTCACACTCAGCGAGGCTGAACGCAAAAGCAATGCTGTACAGTAGGTCCGGTTTTGCCAAATACCTGGCTCATCTGCTACTGAAGTAATGGAAAACTGCACGTTCTAGCTATACATGTATATTAAAAAAAATGAATAGAAATATATTTATATGGGACAGTATCACCATTACTGAAAAAGACCAAAAATTTGGTTGGTACAAACTTGACAAATTAATCTTGCAACCTAACTGTATTAGCTAAAAATAGCGTTCAGAGAAGGGATTACCCTCGGTGCCCACAATCTTTCTTTCCTCAATTCTGCATTTTTTTTTATTTGAGACTTCGCAGTAGAATGCTTTACTTACAATTTCCATATTGTTCTCTATGAAATGAAAGAACACTTTTGGATGTGTTCTTGAGGCAGGTCCTGGTGAGAGAGACCACTGTACTGTGTGTCACTCATACAGCCATCAAATAAATACTTCAAAAGTTCCATAACAAGTTTGAAAATAATTACAGGAAGCTGGTTTTTAATAGGAATGTGGTCCACTATAATGTGCATCTCCAGATATTATGGTAACATTGTCCCCTTCTACACCACTCAGACGGCCTCCAAATAAATACTTTAAAGTTTCATAAAAAGTTTCTAAATATAAAAAGGAAGCTGGTTTTACACAGGAATCTGGTCCATCATAAGCTGCATCTGTGACAAAAATTTGATAAAGCTGTGGTCAGTATTTTTTGAGGTATCACGGTAATATTGTCAGGCTTGGCACCACTCAGATGCCTTCAAATTAATCACAGGAAGCTGGTTTAAAATAGGGTTTTGGTCCATCATAAGATACATCTCTGACAAAAATTTGGTAAAGCTGCGGTCAATATTTTTTGAGATATCGTGGTAACATCGTCAGGGCTGACCCCATACAGTAAAAGTTTCATAAAAAGGTTTTTAAAAAATCAGAGGAAGCTGGTTTTGAATAGCACCTTGATCCATCATAAGGTTCTTCTGTGACAAAAATTTGGTACAGCTACAGTGAATATTTGTGGAGATTTTGCCGTAACATTGACAAGATGGACAGACGGACGACGAAGGGGACGACAACACCCTCCATCGCTTTACGTGCCAAGGGTAAAAACCTTACACCCATTCAGTGAAAGTACACACACACATATAAATAAATAAATAAATATATGTACATATATGTTGATTCAGTATAATCTCAATAATTTTCTTGAAGACAAGAATAAAGAATATACTGCACACTCTTCAAAATTCATCATACATTTGCATGCTGATAAACTAGTCACTAACAGTTGACAGTAAAGCGCGGATACAACTTATGTTCCTTATAATGAGATGTTTTGCAGGTGAACTTATATTATGAATAATCCATACCTGCAGGCTATATTTGAGATCGTCATATACCACAGAATATACCAAAAATGACATGGCCACATGTAAACAGTCTATCTGACACTCAACTTCAGGGAGAGAGTCCCAGGGGTAGCCACAGCATGTACTCACACACGACTTGTCTTGGAGGGCTATGCGAGACCCAAAATAATACCAAAAGCCTTCTGGCCATATAGACAAGCTGGTGATTATGAGGGAACCTGTTACATCACCTGTACATCAAGTGCTCTCAGTATTTTAGTAGTAAAAAGTCTGTTCTTTAACACGATAAGAATTCACGCTAAAAATAGACCAGCATAAAATTACTAAATTCTATGCATTGGTTACTTTGTTGTAATGACTTCTGTGTCAGACAAAATGTAAATATTTAGAAGCTTCATGATAGCACTATTTTTTCACAGTAAAATGTACACAAATCAAAAACATTCATGCAGGGTTTTTGTTTCACTTGAATTAACTCATAATTTACTGTTCAACTCAGGCACACCCTGCCCAAACTGATATCAGTAGTTTTGTTTTTTGACACAAGATGGCACTGCATGTATCCGGCAGCTCCAGCTGGCACAGTGACAGAGAGCATGATGCATGAATTAGTATTACAACTGGACTCCAAAAATACTGAAGAATCTTATTGATAAACCTTTGGTGTAAAAGGCTTAATGTAATGTCCATGTAAAGGAAAAAGTGACTTATCTTTAAGGCCAAATATCACAGAAACGTGCCTCCCTGACATGATAAACATAAAAACTCAACAGACAGCAAGCTTTGCAGAATCTGTTTGTAGTAAAGATGGAACTCAAAATTCAAAGTTGTTATATAAACACTAGCTTTCTGGGAAAAAAAACCCATGGTTTTGTCAAATTGTGGATATTTCTAAAAAACTAATCAAGTTAAAAATGGCCAAATTTGTGCTACTATAATCTCAACACACATATCTGCAAAGAAGTATCAGGGATTTTTCACAACTGTATCGATTTGCTTACGAACATCATACAAAAATTGCAAAGTGTTTGTTTTTCTGATAATGATGAAGTTTATGGGACTTTGAATTCTTTATATGTATTTGAAAAAGAAATGATCATTTCCTAAAAAAAAAAATCCCTGATATGTTTTTGCTCTAGAGAATTTTTCGAGTAAATCAGTTTTTGTTTGATTAAAATCAGATAATTCATTTTAGAAATATCCATGTGAAACGGACATTTTAGATTAGATATACCTACTGTCAGTTATCAATATCCAAAGGTGAACATGGTCCATTGATCACCATGTTAACATTGAAAGGATTTTGTTAATTTCTTCAGATTGCATTGGGACTAGGACTACTAAATTTGAACACATGATAGACAACATGTATGTGTACCAAAAGGTTTAAAAATCTCAAAATGAACAAAATTGGCTGGACATAACCCTGAAGTTTGTTTACCAACTGAAAGCAATTTTTGCACATTCACAGGAGCCTTTTTTCTTTTGGTCTTTTTTGTTTATGGTTGTTGTTGTATGTCCATACAAGATGCTTCACATATCCCAGTGCATGATAGTTCTTGGATTATGAGAAACCCAATACTTGGCCCAGATAGTATGTCAAAATTTAGGTCAGTGTTATAGTTGTATGTCTTCATTTCCTGCTTGAGAGCTTAAGAAAGTGAAAAAAAAAAATGCAATTTTTGTATAATTTCAAAATATATTATCCAGGACACAGCATGGGTCACAGTAACTGGCAACCTGTTTGACTGGTTTCATTAACTCTTTAAGTGCCAAATTTTGGACGGAGTCAACAGCTTTTCTCTGGAACTACAGGCATGCTGGTACTTGAATGAAAGGCCTTTTTACGAGGCATACAAATCTGAGATCCTAATGATAATTCAGACTATTTTTTTTATTTTTTTTTTTACTTCCACACTCTACACGTGGGAAGTGTACCACATCTCACGCTACATAGTGGAACGCATTATCAGGGGTTTAACTGACATCTTGCCTGAAGAGTTCCACAAGGAACGAAACCGGTCGCACTAGTCCCTCAGGACCATACCCTTGCCGTGTTTTAACTATATTGATAATTCAGACTAGTTTGACTTTAGTAGATGTGACTGGCACTGAAAGAGTTAATACCACAACTCATCGGGAACTGTTGAGGAACCAGTCTTACATCTGTTATATATGCTGAAGGATAACTGTTCTGTTGCTATGTAAAGCATGTGATCTTGATTGCATAGAAGAATCATCGGGGCGGGGGGGGGGGGGGGAGCTCTGAACATATTTTTTCCATATAATATCATTTTCTGCTAATAAAAAACATAAACAAAAACAATAACAAAAATTAATTGAAAACAAGCACACAACAACACATACTGTGACAAGTTTAATGCTTCTACATTTCCACGAACATTTCACTTCTGTCGGGGAAGTGTGTAATCTTAGTGTGGAAAACACATTTGTATATAAAAACCTGCAGATTAACCATATATGGAGCTCAAATGTGGAAAAAAGTAGTAATTATTACCCTACTAACTTCAGAGAATTTAACCAGAAAGACAGAAAAGAACAACAACAAAAAAGAGAAAATGAGTAAGTATAATGGCATGATTTACAACTCAAGCACAAAATTGTTACATGAATGCAGTATGTGTTTCGGTCAGCAATTTGGCTACTAATATGTATGCCTGCTAAGAATGAAAAGGGTTAAAAGTGAATGAAAGCAAGTGAATTTTAGTTGAAGAGAGTTCTACCAAAATGCGCAATTACTATGAGGATAGAGAATTACCTAGCTACAAGTCTAACACAAGCCAAGAATAGAGTTGAGATGGAATGGTCCACATGTTTGACACCTTGAAAATGATTCACCACTTTACTGCCACCTGATAGAGGGATAATCCAAATGTGTTGGAAACTTCTAGGAGCTTCACACTACTCAGAAGCCCTGGTTGATAAAGCAACAACAATCACATTCGCACAACCACAAAACTTCAGCGATTTGTTGGTTCCATGACAAATCAGAGAAGCAAGAAAGATAAAATGCAATCAAAAGAACCACAAATACATGTACTGTACTTGCCTTAACACCACAGGTAAAGCTACAAGCACATAATTGAACAAACAGAGCCTACTGTTCCCCAAAAGAGGTTGCAGCGAGAGCTCAAATCTTGTTTACCTTGTCACCTGCAAAATTTCCAAAATCAATATGTGGGACACACACAACATTCACTTAGATGCCGATTGTGCCAACACTTTTATCATATCAGTAACATTCAATCACTGGGGAAACATTTTACCCAAACATTCATAGTGGTCTCAATATTGAAATGCACATATGAAAGTACATGTACATCAAAACACCCACAGGACCAGCATGAAGTATAAAGCTGTCTGTCATTAGCCAGGAAAATACATTGGATACACCAGCCTGACTCTACAGTACATTTTGTCCCCAATATCCTGTGAAAGTAAGCTCTCTTGCTCAGTTTTATGCTATAAATGAAAGCTGCAAAATGGAGTGCATGTAATGGTTTCAAGTGTGAAGTCGCCAACTGTTCCACTGGAATGAACAACAATCTCTGCAGTACAGTCATATTCACATAGCCACCCAGTTTGTGCCATACCAAAATTAACTACAACAATGGCTGCCAACAAACCAAATACACACAAAATTGGAAATTGCACTTTTTCTACCAACCAAGTGAAATTTTCTGAATATGCTTAGTACCTGTATGTTTTAGAACTTTTTGAATGACTTTTATGATGTTTTTTGCTTCCACAAGTCGTTATTTTCATCATAGAAGCTCATTTGCCCCAGCCTAACCCATGAATTTGCCCTCCATCGTGTCAAGTTCCTGCTGCATGGCCCAGGTGGCAGCACAGGATCCCACTTAATATGATTACCTACTATTGAGGTAAATTTGTGTTTGATGTTGCCTGTGAATCACAACATATCCAGCTTGCAGTGATTCTGCTATGGACAACCAGTCAGATAGACAGCTGGACAAAAACAGCATGGGGGAAGGGGAGGCAGTATTGTCACATGCAATTTTACACTTTGGCTGCTCCTGCCTGGCCTCAGAGAGCGACCGACTCCCATTGAACGGATGATTCCAGCACATGTACCAGGATCTGTCCACCTGCACTATTACCCATGCATGAACAGCTCAGAGCCACTTTACCAAGCACGCTTGCCATGCCTTAACAATCTGAGATTTTCCATGATTTCAGTCCCCAGGGGAGGCCCTTCATTCATCTGGCAACGGCTGCTTGTAATGTAACAGATCTACAGGACTTCCACTTATCCAAGCTGCTTAAGCAACACGCCTGTGTAAACTTCACAGAATGATCTGATAGATAAAATCCTTTTGGAGCAATACGGTAATGCAATGGAGTGGTAATAATTCAGTTGAATGGTTAAAACTTGGAAGGAAGATGAACAGTCAATTTGTTTTTCATACTTATTTATTTGTGGTGTAATAACTGACTTAAGATAAATTTTGGACTATACATTACCTTTTACAGTGGTACCTCTCTTGAGAGACCCCTCTAATGAGACACCGCATATCTTTTTAAGACCACTTTCTTAGAATACTGTGCTATCTTTTCCATGTTGTTTTACCTCTAAAGACCACCTGTTTTGATAGACCCCTTTTTGACCCGCTTTAAGGGTGGTCTTTCAAAAGAGGTACCACTGTATCTGTTGTGGTCATTGCATGTGGATAATAGATAAATACAAACATATGCAGTGAAACCTCATTATAATGACACTCAGATATCTGACATACTCATTATAATGACACAAGTTTTGAGTGGCAAAACTTCATTATCTTTGTGGTTTGATTCATTTATCTGACACATTTCTAAGGGAACAGATGGTGTCATTATAATGAGTTTTCACTGTATACATATGTATTTCAAACTATTCAGTTGTATGGCTATATTATTTTAATCAATTGTGAGATGATATAACAGCAAACAGTCACCTACAGTGTAACAGTTATTAAATGACTATATTGGCCAGTAAATATTGCTATCTGGCAAGCACATGTCAAAATGTGTTGAATGTTGAGAAAAGTGCATGATAGATGTCCCACAGGGCATTGTTCTTCACAGTTCAAGGCAAAATCACTCTCTTTGGAAAATATGTTGTTTTTGCCATGCTCCACAATTGTCAGCTTCGCACACTTGTGCTGAACCACATCTTGAAAATGTTGACATTGTATTTCCACATATTTAATGCTCTCATTGTTGTTATAGCACCACCATTACTTCAGTTTAGGCCCCTGATTGGCTACTGCTAGATTACAGTGAGACTGGCCATCATGGTCACCCCTTCATTAACCTTTGCAGTATCACAGCAGCTTAACGTTCACATGATCCTTGTTTACGTCTCTGATTGGTCACTGCTGTATTGCAGTCATGTGACTCTCGATCATGCTCCTGATTGGTCACCACTGGCTTAGTGTGAGCTTCTCTTCAGGGCCTTTGTCAATTTGATCCACTTCATCCTGACTGGCTCAGCTGGGTGTGATATTGTCTGTTGACCTTTCATGTATGGTTGAAGAACAGAAGGGATCTCTACACTGCCGTCCTGAAATGACAATACACAATAAAACTGACGCAATATTGTAAATGTACACAATTCATACACAACAAAAGTGCCCCCCCCCCCATTACTAGTCTTGTAAAGAGTTGTGCATTATGTTTTATCTATATTCAAAAATATATCTCTGAAATGGGGGGGGGGAGAGGTTAGCGTTTGGATTCATCTGCATTTAAAATATAAAATTGGCGCATTCCTCTGATCAATGTTTTCTAGTGTATCTTCAAAATACATCAAATAAAGTTATATCAATAGACACATCTAACAACTATAAAATGTAGAACCTGTGAGTCCCATGGAGGGAAATGTGCCAGCTTGTTTTCTGCCATTGAAGAGCCACAGTCTGACCAGTTTTGCCCTGGGCTTATCAAAGGCTGAATTTAACGGATGCCGTCCGTTCTTTAACAACCAAAAATGAAGAGATGCCTGGCAGCAAATCTATTCATGTTTCTACATTATTGAACTAATGGCATTTCCATCTATCATATTTTTGAAGATGTATAGGACTTAAAATTCCCTCAAGTAGCATCATGAAAAATGCTGCAACTTTTGTTCAGAATAAATTGAATGTGCCATAGCAATTAAAATGCAATCAGAGATTGCTATATCTTTGCCCCCCCCCCCCCCCCCCCCATGCTACAGCTGTCAGTATTGACAGGGGTCATGGCTCTGTAACCTTGGGATTTGGGTCAAGGTGATAAATCTTCCAGCTTGTCTAAGACCTTATGTTGGATTAAAACCATGGGCAATAAGAAAGGTCTCTGTCAAAAACTTTTCAACTTATCATGTGAAAACCAAATTCACTAAAATGGCTCTGTGACCTTGGAATTTGAGTCAAGGTCACCAATCTTCAAACTTGTCTTGGAGAAAGGGAGGGAAAGATGAAAGGAGGGAAGAAGGAAGGATGGAAGGAAGCAAGCAAGCAGAGAAGGAAGGGAACAAGGAAAGAAGGGAGGGAGGAAGGAAGGAAGGAAATTAAACTAGAACAGGCTGATTTTCCAACAGAAAATCAAATGTCTCCCCGTGCGTCCTTTCTATTGTCACCCTTTTTTATAAATAGGCATACCGATTCCAATGATCTACAGATATGGTGAAAGTACACTCTTTATTGGCATTTCAAAACGTTGATTTTTTGACGAAATACCCATGTGACCTTGAAAAATAGGTCAAGGTCATACATTTGCAGTTACAAGCAAGGTCTTACAAAAGTCTTACATAGAAACATAATCACACAAAATGTCAAACTCTTTAAGACAAATCTGTCTCGAGTGCATCTGCAATGATTTTTACAAAGTGGCCATGTGACCTTGAAAATAGGTCAAGGTCCCCCATCTACAATCCCAACCTACTTCATATTATAGTTCATAATCATGCAAAATTTCAACCTTTTAAGTCAAATCCTTGCGGAGTTATTGTGTCTGTGTCAATTTTACATGACATGCCCATGTGACCTTGAAAAATAGGTCAAGGTCATACATCTGCAGTAACAAGCAAAGTCTTACAAAAATCTTACATAGCAACATAACCACACAAAATATCAACCTCTTTAAATAAAATCTTTCTCGAGTGCATCTGCAATGATTTTTAAAAGTGGCCATGTGACCTTGAAAATATGTCAAGGTCACCCAGCTACAATCCTAACCTATTTCATATTATGGTACATAATCCTGCAAAATTTCAACCTATTAAGTCAAATCCTTGCGGAGTTATTGCGTCCGCGTCAATTTTACATGACATGCCCATGTGACCTTGAAAACTAGGTCAAGATTACCCATCTGCAATCCCACGCAAGGTTTTATATAGGAACATCTTCACAACAAATTTCAACTTCCCAAGTCAAATCTTCCTTGAGTTATCGTGTCCGCATCGCACACAACAACATGTTGAAGAAAAACAAGAAGAAACGGACGGAAAAACAATATGTCCCCCCCGTTGCACGGGGAGACACAATTCCAGCAAAAACGGTCCGTGTTGGCACACTGGCATGACCATGATAACTATGTTTTACCTGAAATCCTAACATAGAAGTGCTTGGTCTTACCTGGTATTGAAAATTCTCCATAATAGCCATAATCATTCTTGGAATGGCACATGCTGTTCCATTTACCTGTCAGATGGAAACATGAAAATGAATAATCTCATCTTGACATACTCAATCTACATAATTAAAAGCTGTTGCTAATTTCTCCCTGTAACTGATCTCTACTGATCTCTTGTGATGTAAGAAGACCATAAGTTACTGAAGTTCCTATTAATTTTGGATGCTGACATTTTCATGGTTACGTGATCAAGTCATAAGCCTTGAATAATACTGACCATGCTGATGGGAGAATTACAAATGTGACAAGAATTACATTAATTCGAAAACAAGTCTGATCTCTGAAAATGGAATGTGTCTCTTACCATTGCACCATCATTACCTATAATGACAAAACAAAGACATTCAATGCCTCAGCATAAATAAAAAGTGTGATGTCTTAAAAAAAAAACTTACTGTGTGAGCAAACTTTCCAGTTCCACCTTCATCATGATATTGGATGTTGAGTCTGCGACTCTGGAAGTCGGTGCAGTTAGAAGTACTGGAGATCTACGATTTGTGCAAGAAGAAAATTTAAATGTACCTGGAAAATCATACTCTAATTATACTAAGTGAACAAACTTGTTTTGAAATGTCAGTGGTCCTACCAATTTTCCAGCATGTTTAATTTGCGATTTTCAGGCCATAAGGTACAACTTTTAACATTACTTTTAAAAGTACATATCATCATTTAACACTGTGAGCTAGATCTTTGAACATGCAACTTCACAACGAAGTCACACTTACTTTATGATGTCACCAAATGTGCGACTGATAACAGCACCTCTTCATTGATGTACTGAAATTTTAATGATCTACCAAAATGATAAAGCTAAGACACTGAGCCTCCTGATCTCCTGATGAAGGTTCCAAGACACCCCAAAACATGTTGGGAGAGGCTCCACTTTTTATGTTTACGATACCTCATAGCTTTGATGACTCTTTCTTGGTATAATTTTTCCTTCTTGAGTACGGCAGAACAATTTAGCCAATGAGCAATCAATAGGACACTCTGAAATTTACGTTAAAGAATGCTACAAGTCCATGTAATTCATATCTTGGTAAGGTTTAAACACGGTATAGAACTTCACCACAACCAACATGCATGTACATGCACATGGCTTCCCTGCCACCAACCCATCGTGGATTCTACCTTTAAAAACAGACAGAGCAGTGCAGCATTCTCTGTGACACGCATTCTCACTTGGACAACAGTGATGCCACATTTAACAAGATAAACTGTCTGGTAAGAACAAAGTGGGAATAAATACACAATATATAAAATTAAGTCCCGTCATTTTTTCTTCTTTACCTAAGTCATTTTAAATTTATGCAAAGCACTGCAGATGGGGCAGTTTTGAAATATTACCAGTATCGCTGATGATAAAATCACAGACCATAACAGTACACAAAACAACTGAAACTGGATTCAAATGCTATCTCTGAGTAACAAGATGTGAAACTACTCAGACTTTTCAGCATTTACAGATTGGAAGAGAGGCAAGGGCTGGGGTCCCAGTACCCTGGTAAAGGTGATAAGTTTGCCCTGGTACAATATATGGAAAGTATGAAAATCTATAAATAATGGCTTGTGCAAAAATGGAAAATAAAGAGCCTTCCTTTTCATCTCCACTAGTACCTTGTTTCAGCGTTAGTGGGTGCGTTTGGGCGTTTGAGGGCGGTTCCCGGTGTTACACAGCGTTTGCCAGCGTGAGACAGCATTAGCCGGTGTTACAAACGTTGGGAAACATCAAAATCCAATTAAAGAAGGATCCATGGAAATTTGTGCCTTGTACTTGTACTAATCATTAATATACCTTTATTTAGAATGCTACAAGTCCATGTAATTTATATTAAGGTTTAAACATAGTATGGGCAATACCATGTTTAAACCTTAATGGGCAATACAACATAATTATCTTTAATATTATGATGATGATTTATCCATCGAGGTGTATGTGTAGTGAATAACTTTGCTCATAATCACTGATATTTTGGTCACCTCAATCTTGGTTGCAAAGTAAAGACAAATGAACAATCCTGTTTTCAATTTCTATTTAAACACAGCACCACAATTTTTTATTGTATGTATGACCTACTTTTTGATAGGTACCTGAAACACCTCAATGACCCCCTGTGATAAAAATTTGGTCCCTGTAAAGTGAACATTTCCCTTACAATCCATGATATCTGAATCTTTGCTGAAAACTGACTGAATTTTGCTGAATTTTGGCTGACGCACAAAAAGTTGGCTGAATCTGGTCTGAAGGTTTATGGGGGCTCTCTGAATATTGTCTGAATATGGCTGAATTCCAGCTGAATTACTTCAGCAAAATTCAGATCGGCTGAATCTAGTCTGAATCACTTCAGCAGTAGCCAGATATATCTAAATCTGGTCTGAATCACTTCAGCAATATTCACATGTATATGAATTTTGTCTGAATCACTTCAGCAGTAGTCAGATGTATCTGAATCTGGTCTGAATCACTTCAGCAATATTCAGATCTTTCTGAATCTTGTCTGAATCACTTCAGCAACATTCAGATCTTTCTGAATTTTTTTCTGAATCACTTCAGCAATATTCAGATCTTTCTGAATTTTGGCTGAATCACTTCAGCAAAATTCAGAAAACTAAATGTTGCCAGAATCACTTCAGAAAAATTCAGAAAATACTGAGTTTTAATTGCATACCATAATTTGGGGTGAACACGAACACTTTTAGGGGGTTTCCTGCTGCACCTCTATATCTCTATTTTTAAACAATGGAAAACTGTGGAGAATCAATGCACAAATTTTTTGTTTGTGATTTGTAAAATTGAATAAACATGGGGATTGTTTGAAGCCTTCTGATGAATTTTACAAAGTTATATTCAAATCAGAATGTTCCTGTAAATAATTCCCTTACACAGAAAGCAGCGGTATACCATTTACTAAGTTGTATAATTTTATAAAACCATTTTCATAATGAGAAATGTTAGTTTTTTGTAACCATAAAACCGTACAAATTTGGGACAATAATATAATTTCCTATGCCTGCAAACATTAATAGGAACATCTGTCCAAGATAGTTCCACTTACAACTCCTGGGATTCTAGCACAATCTTGGCTGAATCTAGCTGAATCCAGGCTGAACCATGTCTGAATTCTAGCTGAAGTTGCCTGAATTATAGCTGAAGCTGTATGAATACTGCCTGGGATTCTAGCTGAATACTGGCTGAACCTAGCTGAATCCAGGCAGAATCATGTCTGAATTCTAGCTGAAGTTGTATGAATATTGGCTGAATCTGATCTGAGTCCTGCTTGAAACTATCTGAATGCTAGCTGAAGTTTACTAAAATCTGGCTGTATGTTCTGAATTTTGGCTGAATTCTAGCTGAAGTGCTCTGAATTCTTGCTGAATCTGACTGAAATCTTGCTGAAATGGACTGAATAGTGGCTGAAAAGGCCGAATTTCAGACAATATTCAGATAAGGAGGTTTCAGACAGAATTCAGATTTGATTCAGACAAATTCAGACAGAAATTTTCCATAAGGGTTTCGAAGATATGGCTGTAACAAGGCATGGAGGGAGGGACACACGCGTGTAGGTGCCGACAATAAAACTGCGGCCTATACGGGGTAATAAAAATGTCCACTACACCAGTACAGACAACCCCTATATCTGGGCTGGTATCTGATTCCTGACCTGCACTTCTCTCATAAGGTCCCTGGTGGATTACCTTACCTCGCCATAAAACTGTTTAGCTGGCATCCATGTTTCCATGTCATACTTCCTGTAGGCTGGGGCTCCCAACTCCTGGCTTGGCATGTCAAGAACCCTACGACAATATAAACAGCACTGACATCACTCAGCTAGTTTAAGCATTTCATTTTCAAAACAAATCCAACTCAGCAATGTTCTTCAAGAATTAAGTCCATGCCCTAAACGAACAAACATCACTTAATGATTGATAAATAAAGCCAAGGTGGACCTTGGTAGATGTTTTGTTGCTTGTACATGTAACTGGAAGATACAGTTCTTCAAAAAAAAAAAATAAGGAGGAGGAGGAGGAGGAGGAGGAGGAGGAGGAGGAGGAGGAGGAGGACAGTGATCTACTGCCAGTCTAGATGCTGAATACACTACAGTAGAGTGGTCTCCCTCTACATAAGGCTGTTCCCACAGTGCTACGAAAGTGGCCATGTCAGAGGGAACCCAGTTTAATGGCAATGAGCATATTCACTTTACAATCTATTCATGAATGTGAATTACATACATGAATAGATAGCTTCTAGTTCTAGTGTGGGGGGATGGCCCTCATTCATAGATGCCTTGTTAGAGAGGGGGATCACTGTACTGTCTGCCATACAAAAAAGTGTTTTGCATACCTGAAGTACAGGCCAAGGTTTTTGAAGAGCTCTGTCTGTATTGTGACAAACTCTTCCATCAGCTCATCACTCTCCATCCCTGTCTCATTGGCTGTCACTCCAAACATCTCCACCTGGT
>OZ026615.1:19508012-19540512 GCA_964020975.1 Hermodice carunculata | reverse complement strand
TAAATCAAGCCAGGAAGACATGAAAAAATCTTAAATTTTATATGCACATAAAATACTGAATTTAGAGCAATTTGGGGACACCTATTTCATAATAATCCTTTGCTACAGTGGCGATTACATCTTGACATACTGATTGGGAAGAAATATTGGTCGTAATAACGTTTCTTTAAGAAAACTAGACACACCTTCAACACAAAATATTGCCAAATTTGAGCAAAATACGTGGAAGCATCTGTAGATATCGCAGTAATGAGAATGCGCACATCCAGACTGACATCCAGATGAGACATCTGGACAGACACCCGGACAGATGGACAACTCAAAAACATAAAGGGTCCCCCCATGGGGTAGACCTTTAATAAAAATGCCTAGTTGGCCTCAAGTAGGGGAATGAGGCCCCCATTCTGAGCTCTACTCCTATTTGTATTTGTGTCTTTTAGTCCAGAACCACTTCCTAGTAGTCTTTACCCTATTCCACAGTCTGAACTCTTTAATCTCCATAAGCTAACCTGTCACTGTCTAACCTGTATACATATGGAGGTAACTATCGTCCATATTGCACACACTTTTCTGTAGAATTTTGACATAGGCTGTATTATCCAAAATAAATTAAAGGGTCTTTCAGGGGGTAACTACTCAGAACATGTTTCGGAGCCTATACCCATACATGTCTCTCTGAGTAGCAGCTCCTTGTCTAAGCTAAACATTCAGCAAAGGCAACCCACATAATAATCAATACATATGAATGTGGCAAATGATAAATTAGCTAAATACATATACGTGAAGT
Source organism: Hermodice carunculata (assembly GCA_964020975.1). Taxonomy (NCBI): domain Eukaryota; kingdom Metazoa; phylum Annelida; class Polychaeta; order Eunicida; family Amphinomidae; genus Hermodice; species Hermodice carunculata. The sequence continues at coordinate 19,539,725 of OZ026615.1, read as the reverse complement.
TTTGCTTATAAATGCACAGCTTCATTATGAAAGAAAAATACCTGTCAAACAAAACATTATAATTCAATTTGTATAGTACAGGTTCCGATAAGAACAATTTGACTTTCCGCTGCACCAGTATGTACCCTTTCTAGCTGGAAAGCTTATCCTGGTTAAACCACCTGCCAGCTAGTGTATAACTGAAGTGGAAACAAACCAAGACCTTATATTCAGTCCCAGTGATTGCAAAATAAACAGTGGCAGCTAGACCACCTGCACAAATCAAGGAAAATCCTAACAAGTACTGCAACAATGGACATTCTGCACCAGAAATGTAAAACAAACTCCATGATGACACCTACTTCTCTCTTTGAAAGTCTCCAAACAATTAAGCCGTAGTATATTTCACTGCCAACCCTGAGTCCATGTTTCAATGTAATGTGTCAGGTTTGTGACATTTGAGAAAATACTGTCAATTTTCAGTATTTTTTTTTTTAATATTGAGTAAATGTGCATTTAGGCATGTCAGAAAAGAATGAAAGTCATTAGCATTTATATCAAAAACATGTAATCAAAACATAATTTTTCTTAACACAATTTTAAGCCCAATTAAGCAAACTTGTAACTGTCCTAAGCGGCTGCTTGCTACATGTACCAAGGGGTTTAACCTGATAGAAAACATGTAAGCCTAAAATGTCTGAAAGCGAATATTAAAACAGAATGATGCATTGGTACATTAATCCTTGGCATCTATCTGGTAACATTTTTTAAAGCATAATATGCTGAATTTCGAAGTCTGTTGATTGGCCTCAGTCTACTTTGGCAGAATAGCCACACAAAACTCTGAAGGAAATAGATTTATACATCACTGCAACTGTGTTACCGCTTGAATGGCACAAGAGTTAAGCATTTCAGGTATTATATGAGTGTACGTGTTAATCTACATCAACCAACTTACATGTATTCCTAGCTGACCTAGTGATCTGTACACTATCATGTGTCCATGCAATATGATGTTAAATGCTCAGCACATAAAAGCTGTCACTTCATTCTTAAGTTTGATTTATAAATAATATTGATTGGCTGGTTGATTTATAACTATATTTGATCAGAATTATTGTACATTTTTCTCAATTAAAAGAACTGTTCATCTTAAATCATCCACTTGGGGTCCTTCTATGTTTGTATATTTATATGCAACATGAGGGGAGCATGGATGTACATTGCATGTAGACGTGGAAACACGTGAGGATGACAAATCTGAGGAAGGTGCACTTGAACAAAACAGGGATCTGAGGTCCCTAACTCTCATAATGTTTTCTTCAAAATTTGCAGTTGTTAAATGATGGGTTTTAGTGTATTTTTAGTCTTTTTATTTAATGACTGTTCTATGAAAGCTGTGGAATTTTGTGACCTGTCAGTCAATGGCCGGGTGCCAAAATTCAGTGCCCTCCCGCCAAGTATCCCAGCAGCCCCTCACTCTGGTAATTAATGATCTCCCCCCCCCCAAATCGATCTACTGTACACAGTGTCATGTATTGATGTACATCAATTGTAGACTCTAACTGTGTTGAACCAGTGAGTGGAAATCCCATTCTCAATTGCTCTACAATATGAACCGAGACACACTTGTAGTGATGACAAAAAACCCCACAAGTTTCGGTTTCTTGTTTACACTGTCTGGAGCAGAAGTAGGTTGTTCCCCAAAGCTAATTGACCTCAGGTCTTTGGGTCCTTGCCAACACTGCTAAAAATATATATATCTCGTGGTACTTCCAATGGTTTGGTTTCGATACGAAATTCCTTCACATACAATCACCAGGACCCTGGATCAGGATCCTCCACCCAGACTGTGACCCATTGATAATGTTTGCAGACAGAATATTTGACAGTTTCACTATCCACAAAATATATTTGATATTAGAAAAAATACATTATTAATAATCAGATAATAAAAGGAATGCCTCACCCTGAGCCCTATGGAAACTAGATCTGACAGCCAGGTTCTGAGAGTCATGCAAATGTACTTTTCAGACCCATACACACCTTATATCTTCCATACAATTTTAAAGTGCTGGTGACCTGTAGTCTTTTATTTTATTTTTTTCCAGACCTCTAAAGTATCCAAGCACAGCATGACATTAAGTCTTACGAGTCTCATTGAAATGCTACCTGGCATCAGTGCCTGCTGCTGTAACAAGCTGATCGCTGGGGCAACATTTCCTTTCTGAGACAGCTTGCTGAAACTTAAAACATGCCTATTTACACGCGTACACACGCTGGTGGTGGTTGAGCTTGTTCCCTTTAAACTCGGACACCTTGCATGCCAAAAACATCCAATTTGGCATGGGAAAAGTATGCACATAGGATGAAGTTTCACATAACATTCAAACTTGAGAATAGTGTGAAAATTTGGCAAATTAGGGCCATTCAAGAATTTCAATCACTTCTGGCTTCCATATACTAATCAACATAAAAGCCCAAATATTGGTTCTACCAGAATGGTTGTTGGGGTTGCGCATCTATCAGACACATTACCACAGTTGTAGAATTTAAACTTTTGGCAATTATGAATACCTCAAAATTTCAAAATTGAATACTTTCACCACTATTATAGAAAAAGATGCCATTCCAACTTAAATACATAGATTTGTGCTGTAGGTGCATCCAATGAACCACAAACAAAAGTTTAAAGTTATGCTAATTAGGGACACCTGAAAATTTAAAGTTTAATATCTTCAAAACTATTTTAGATAGATTTCAACTGCAATTTATATGTTTGTGCTATGGGTGCATGTGATGAACTGTGATTGAAAACTCAGATTTTAATTTATGCAAACTTTGGCCAATTTACAAAACTGAAGTGTTCAATAATGATGCATATCTTTAAACCTATTTTAGACTAAAGGTACCATTCCAATGTCAATTTATATGTTTATGCTATGAGTGCATCCAATAAACAGTGACTGAAAAAACACCTGATCTTAATTTATACAAATTTTGGCCAATACGCAAAACTGCAGTGTTGAATAACGATCAATAGCTGCAAAACCATTATAGATAGAGGTGCAGTTCCAACTTCAATTCATATGTTTGTTGTATTGGCACATCCAGTGAAAAGGGCTAGCTGAATAATCACCACTTTAATTAGTGCATGTAAATTTTGGCCAATACACAGATTTGAAGTCTTGAATGTGCACAATTGTCTTTAAAACTGAAGTTGATAAAGGTGCCATTCCAACTTAAATGTACATGTTTGTGCTATGCATGCATCCAATGAAAAGTGAAAATTATGATTTTATTAATACAGATTTTGGCCAATACACAAAACTGAAATGTTTAATACTGATGAATGCAGTGTTGTCCCCAGCCTTTCAAGAGGGCAGGGCACCTTTCATCTCAAAGGGCACTTTTAAGCATACAATGACAATCACAAAGGGCATCCAAAAGTAGCGGTCCAAAAAACAGGCTTTTTTGTTGTTTTTGTGGAAATAGTTCTGAATTTGCATCTTGTACTCACGGTCAATAGTTATATGTTGTTTTGCCAATCAGTTTACATTACATGTATATTGATATTTTATGAGAAATTGAATGTAATTGCCCAGAATATGATAAAAAAAAACACAGGAAGAAAAGGGCAGGGAGCTAAAGAAAAAGGCAGGGAGCAAAACAAAAGGGCAGGGCAAATCTCCCTTCTATTTTAAGCTACAGACACCACTGGAATATCTTCAAACTATTAGAGACCAAGGTACCATTCTGATGTCCCTTTATATGTTTATGCCATGGGTGCATCTAATGAACAGTGACTGAAAACTGTCAGCTTCTAATTTATGCAAATTTTTGATAATACACACAACTGAAATGTTGAAAAAAGATGAATATATTCAAAACTATCTTAGATAGAGGTGACATTCCACCTTCAGTTTCCATGTTTGAGATATCTGTGTTTTCAATGAACAGGTTATGCTAATAAGGCCAACACATAAGATTTCAATATTGAATATCCGCAAAATGATTATAGATCGAAGTTTTGTTCCAACATAAATTTCTCTGTTTGTGCTACACGTAGACATATCCATTATTGCTGTCAAAAATGTTCAGAATTTTCACACACATACATGTATATACACACTCACAACCAGATCACTGTGGAGCAAATCTTTGTGTTCTAGTTTTTTCCCCCCAAGGAACATTATGTTTTTATCTGTAATATTTGTAGTTCAAACACAGTTTTTATTACACATTGACTAATAGTATGTCGGTGTAAGTACACAAAACAGAACTAAAAAAAAACAAGCAAAAAAACCCCCAGACTACTGACATTTACACTATGTTTTAAAAAATATCCACATTATCATAATCATTGATGTTCCCATAGGTTGTTCCTGCATGAGTCATGTGTCACTGAGAGTGCAGTCACGTACATGTACCTGTTTTTTCTAGCTCACAGACAGTAAAACCTGCATTCACGAATTTGACAGCTTGCCTCAATTAATACACGGTGGTCTCCATCCAAACCCATGGTTAGCAATAGGATTTTTTCCAGGGGGTCATTCATAACCCTTGCTATCTTTTCAGGGGGTCAAGGCAATCAGTCAAAGGGTCACAACCACAGTAGTAGAGAGATTTATAATTTTTTTAGGAGGTCACTCAGACCCTTTGGTTTCATCCCAGGGGGTCACAACACTCTGTCTTTGTGAAATTTATGCACATATGGAGGTTATTGCTAACCCTGAAACCTGTCATAAGAAATTCAAACTGTTCATCTGTAACCAAATTGGCATATTTACATCTCTGTGATGTGCAGATACACATGATGCAAATGGGTTAATCCAGCTGACTAACATCAGATAAAACATAGGTACCATACTGCATGGCAATATAATGTGATGGCTGACTTGAACCTTTGAGAAGTGTTTACTGCCATGTCGTAAATTGAGAAGCACCAGTTCTTCAAAAGTAAATGTAATGCATTTCACAACAATAAAGTACCCTATGTTTTTGCCATACACATTTTAATAAGGATAGTTTGTTTGGCTACACCTTTCAACTATCTGTTGTACTTTGCACTGCCATTATAGGTATCAACCATTATTTTAGTAACACATTCCTGGTAAAATGGATTCTGCTCAGTCCATATAAGCACATCTGATACGATCTCAAAATAGAACATTGCCATTGAAAAAATCAATGGGTGGGTTGCTGCGAGACTGGTTACCCTTGTTCAAAACAGGGTCACAATTTTCATTTCCATGAACAACATTTTGAAGGAGTTTTTCATAAGAGATATATAAACCTTTGGATCCTTGACGTGCTGTGGGAATGATACTTGTACCTGAAGTAACAGATACACAGTGAAGGCTTATGCTGACTTCATAGCATATTATAAAGACCCCCTTTTTCCAATGTGGAAATACTGGTGGGCAGTACACAGGTTTACACCACCAAAGGGCACACAGCTGTCACTGGAGTAAGAATTTATATATGAACAGCCTGATTATATGTGACAGAAATGTGAAAGATGAGGATTTCTTTACTACCTATGTCTACCACAGACCAGAACACAATTCATATAAGGGGTTAATGGGAGGGGGTTCCAAAATTATTTTCTTTTTTAATGTTGTCCAAAATGTAAATTAAAGGACAGAAGAGAGACAATAAGATAAACCTGGCTGACTTTGTCACTAAGCTTAGCAACAAGAAGGTCATTGCAGCACCATCTATGGGCGAGTTTTGGTAGGAACCCACCCAAGGTACAACCAAACTATTTGAAAAGGATCCAGCCAACAGTTTTGGAGATGTTGAAAATGGAATTGCTAACAAAAAGAGGACTGGCAACTCAGGCAACTGAGATAAAATAAAAGAGGCAAAATGAACTGGAACAGTCCTTGATAACAGACTGGTTACCTCCCAATTTCAATACATATGGGTATGGGGTGCCAAGTGTAACATCATTGATTTTGTTGATGGAATCACAACAGGATTCACAAAATTGTAAGACCAAATAACAAAATTGAAGTCCCACCAGGTAATTAATCTACTTTTACAATTTTGTAGACAAACTAGAACAAAAAAATCACAAAACTGAAAGTATTTCACAAAATCCAACAAGCTAGTTGAATTCTGTGCATGGAATTGTAATGTTTCATGAATTTTGTGCACAAAATGGTAAAATATTATGAATTTCATTCACAAAAGTGTTAGATTTTATCAATTTCTTCCATGAAATTGAAAATTGGGATCTGCAGAATTGTTAAATTTATCGATTTTGTCCACAACATTGTTAAGTTTATTAATTCTGTCCTCAGAATCCTTAAATTTACCAATTTCATCCACAGATTTGGGTAAGGTTTTGAATTTCGTCCACAAAATCTTAAAAGCTTTCCAATTTTGTTCACAAAAAAACATTTTTTTATCAAATGTTGTGCACAAAATGGAAAAAAAACACGTCACCTAATCCATATGTTATCCGATTTTGTGCACAAAATTTGAAGAATATATCACAAAATCCACAGCTTACTCGATTTTGAGCACAATATTGTAAGAGTATAACAGTTTTATGCATGGAAATCTAAAGATAATACAATTCTGTCAACAGAATTGTTAAGTTTCTCAATTTCATACAGGAAATCACAAAAACTACCACAGTTTTGTCCACAAAATTGGTAAAATGTGTCATTTTGAACCCTAGTGTGCCAAGTGTAACAGCTTAGAATTTCATACCATCAGAGACCCTTGACGACGTTATCAGAAACTAACTAATCTCTCACATGTGTAGATATTTTAATTTTGACTGTTTGGTGCATTAAAAAAAATCAAAAAGGATAATAGGCCGTATAGAAAAAAAAAGTGTCAGGAAGCACTTCAGCAGCAACAGCTGCTTCTCCTGTTCTACCAAGTCCCGCAGGAAGAAAGACATAAAGGTATTATGAGAACGCCACCGTAAGGCAGCCGTAATATGCCCTACTGACATGTTTTTCAAAGCGCCCCAGGAGGCAGAGCCCTAGTCTCATTAACCATGAGAGAATAGAGACATCTAAGTTCTTCATCCTGGCCAGCCACCTGGCAGGCTAAGGAAACCGTTTTCTTTATCCACCCGAGATGGTGCCAAGAGCCAAGGCCCCAGATGCTGTCTGCCTAATTATAAGGGGAAGAAACAGAGGTCTCTGCCCAGCTTGGTGAGGTTCACTCCTACTCAAATAGAACCAGAGTGCTTTCATGGGACAAAGGGCCCAATCTGGCTTGGACCTCGACAATGTTGCCGAAAGGGACTTGATCCAAAACCCTGTCAACACTGTTGATGGGTCACAGGCAACTTGTGTCTTGGACATAAATCCCACCAGGGCCTTAGAAAGACATCCTTCCCATCAGCAGACCACCTGATGAGGGACCTATCTAAGGCATGTATCTCCCTGCGCCTAGCACCTGTGCCCAGAGCTAACAGGAAGACCTTCTTGAAGGTAAAGATCTTAAGATTGATGGCACCCATATCCTTAGGTTCGAACGGGGACTTTGTCAATGCCCCCAGCACCATGGAGATGTCCCAGCGAGGCACCATATTGCGCTCCACTGGTCGATCAGTATAACCAGAGTCACGCCGGGGGGCATGAATGTCTTGCCAGCGTAATTCAAGCCATTCCAAAGTTTTTTGTTGACAGACGTCCGGACGTCTGGAAAGTGACTGCTTAGTCACGCCAACAGCTTATGCTGGAGAGACAAAAGCTGTTGACAAGCCTGCAAATGAAGGGATCCGTCCCTAGGCTTTGCCCCCTGGTCTTTAAGGGTAGCCTCAGTAACAATGCAGTTCCCTGGCCTCTCAGTCAATTAGGGGAGGATAATTACTCGTTAATGGTGCATGTGTACTTGAAGATTACAACAAGGCCAGAGCAGGAGCTCCTGTTTCCGCATTAAATGACAGGGCCATGTGGACAAGGTTTTCCTATTTTCCTCCTTGTAAATTGGTTGGTTCCTCAGAATAGTCAATTGATACAGACAACAAAAGAAAGTTGACAGATGCAAACACTCACGCACACATTCACATACATAGAGGTAGGGATCTGTCCCTAGTGTTAAGGGCTGGCCACAATGGCTGACTTGTACCTATTGATGGTGCAAACCTTCAAGTGCCCTTCCTCAAACAGACTTCATAAAAAGTCTGCAACCTGCTTAACTGTTGCCTCCCAAGGCAACAGTCCCTTAGAAGAGCACCAGGCAGCAAAGTTGTTCCAACGTGAGTCATAGATCTTCAAAGAAGGCTGAAGAAGTTTTCCGCGGGCAACCCGCTCAGCCACTCCCTTTGAGAAGGCTGCTGAAGCAATGCCTGAGGCGCTAGTTTGCAGACGCGAAGCCTGAGAAACTGTGGGTTGCTGTGGAACTTGTTTGAGTCCGGTTGTCAGAGCAGTAGCAGAAGAGGAGGAAGAGCCTGCGGGAGCTCCATGTGTAACTCAAAGAGGTCCAAGGACCATTCCTTCTTGGGCCATCAGGGGATCACAAGAAGGACTTTGCACTGCTCCTCCCATATCTTGCGCAACACCTTCGGCAAAAGCGGGGTTGGAGGAAAGCCATATGCCCACATTGCCCGTCACAAAATTGATATGGGGTCCGTGGCCCATGCCAACTTGTCGGGGAATGGGGACACAAAGGTGTTGATCTTGCCATTGTCCGTTGTGGTGAAGAGATCGATATGCGGTTGGACCCAAAGGGCTCAGATCGCTTCCACCACCAGGGGTTTCAGAGACCACTCCGTCTGCCTTGACATTCAGGCAACCCGAAATGCGCTGACATTGGATTGTGACGCTGTACTGACGGAACCAAAGCAACATCAACCTGGCCAGGGAGAACAGCCTCTTTGACCTGGTACCTCCCTATTTGTTGATGTATGCAAGTGCCATAGGGTTGTCGCACATCACCAGGACATGCTTGTTCTCCACATGTGAATTGAACTGGAGAAGGACGTGACATATTGCCTCCAGTTCTCGCCAATTGATGGCAAACTGCCTCCACAGAGGAGGCCATTTGCCTGAAGCTGTCACAGAGTCCAAATGGGCTCCCTAGCCCTGAAGAGAGGCGTTGGTAAACAGAGTTATCTCCGCGCTGAATGGCTCCAAGGACGGCCCCGGCATCAGATTCGCTTGACAGGACCACCAGCTCAGAATAAGCCAATGGTACGGCTGATTCAACATACACTGGGACAAGAGCCTGCTCCGTCGATCCAACCGATCCCGCAAACTCAGGTTGACAGTTCCAATGATAAAGCCTCCCTAGGGGAACCTGTGAGTCCATGGACGTTAGGGTCCCTACCAGATGCATCCATTGATGTGCCAATCGGGCCGATGCCCCCCTGAACTTGTTCAAGAAGGAGATAAGCCAACTCCACCTGTCCTCTGATGGGAGACAGATGAAAGTGACCTTCAAAAATTAAATCCCAAGAAAAACAAATCTTCCTTGTGGGAGTCAGACTGGACTTCGGGAAATCCATAATGAGGCCTTACTTCACACACAGATTCAGCATGAACTGTGCGTGTCGTGGAAGTAGGCCATGGTCCTGAGATTGGAGGAGCCAGTCGTCCAGATAGATGTGCAAACAGATCCCTTGCAGGTACACAAAGGCTGCTACCTCACTCATGACCGCGCCCTTACAATCCATGATATCTGAATCTTTGCTGAAAACTGACTGAATTTTGCTGAATTATGGCTGAATTTGGCTGAAGCACAAAAAGTTGGCTGAATGTGGTCTGAAGGTTAATGGGGGCTCTCTGAATATTGTCTGAATATGGCTGAATTCCAGCTGAATTACTTCAGCAAAATTCAGATCTGCTGAATCTGGTCTGAATCACTTCAGCAGTAGTCAGATGTATCAGAATCTGGTCTGAATCACTTCAGCAATATTCAGATCTTTCTGAATCTTGTCTGAATCACTTCAGCAATATTCAGATCTTTCTGAATTTTGTCTGAATCACTTCAGCAATATTCAGATCTTTCTGAATTTTGGCTGAATCATTTCAGCAAACATTGAATCTAGTCTGAATCACTTCAGCAATATTCACATGTATCTGAATTTTGTCTGAATCACTTCAGCAGTAGTCAGATGTATCAGAATCTGGTCTGAATCACTTCAGCAATATTCAGATCTTTCTGAATCTTGTCTGAATCACTTCAGCAATATTCAGATCTTTCTGAATTTTGTCTGAATCACTTCAGCAATATTCAGATCTTTCTCAATTTTTGGCTGAATCACTTCAGCAACATTCAGTTTTCTGAATTTTGCCTGAATCACTTCAGAAAAATTCAGAAGTTACTGAGTTTTAATTGCATACCATAATTTGGGCTGAACAGGACACTTCTAGGGGTTTTCCTGCTGTACCTCTATATCTCTATTTTTAAACAATGGAAAACTGTGGAGAATCAATGCACAACTTTTTTGTTTGTAATTTGTAAAATTGAATAAACACGGGGATTGTTTGAAACCTTCTGATGAATTTTACAAAGTTATATTCAAATCAGAATGTTCCTGTAAATAATTCCCTTACACAGAAAGCAACTGTACACCATTTACTAAGTTGTATAATTTTATAAAACCATTTTCATAATGAGAAATGTTAGTTTTTTTTGCAACCATAAAATCTTACACATTTGGGACATTAACATAATTTTCTATGCCTATATATTATAACAGGAACATCTGTCCAAGATAGTTCCACTGACAACTCCTGGGATTCAAGCTGAATCTAGCTGAATCCAGGCTGAATCATGTCTGAATTCTTGCTGAAGTTGCCTGAATTAGAGCTGAAGCTGCATGAATACTGCCTGGGATTCTAGCTGAATACTGGCTGAACCTAGCTGAATCCAGGCAGAATCATGTCTGAATTCTAGCTGAAGCTGTATGAATACTGACTGAATTATGCTGAATTCTGCCTGAAACTATCTGAATATTGGCTGAATCTGATCTGAATCCTGCCTGAAACTATCTGAATGCTGGCTGAAGTTTTCTGAAATCTGGCTGTATCTTCTTCTGAATTTTGGCTGAATCCTGACTGAATTCTAGCTGAAGTGCTCTGAATTCTTGCTGAATCTGACTGAAATCTTGCTGAAACGGACTGAATAGTGGCTGAAAAGACCGAATTTCAGACAATATTCAGATAAGGAAGTTTCAGACAGAATTCAGATTTGATTCAGACAAATTCAGACAGAAACTTTCCATAAGAGCGAGTTAAGACGAGTGGTGCTGGTGCCAGGCTGAACAAGTGAGCACAGAACTGAAACACTCTTACATTGACCATGAAATGCAAAAATTTCCAAGAGCTCAGGGCCATGGAAATGTGAAAATATGCGTCTTTCAGGTCTATCAAGGTTGCCCAATTGCCCTGTCGCATCACCGCCATGATGATGGCAAGAGTCTCCATCTTGAAGTGCTGCACAAGAAGACACTTGTTGATCACCGGTCTTTGTTGGCCGTCCTTTTTCGGCACCAAAAAGAAATGGCTGTAAAAGCCTGGAGACTGACAGTTTAATGGCCTGTTTGTTTACCAGCTATTGCACAGCCTCATCCAAGAGCACCTGGTCCGCCTCTACATGCAGCGGAAACGAGAAGGGGACTCTCGAAAGTGGAGGGTTGCCCTCAGCAAACTCCAACAAGCAGCGGTGACTGACGACATTTATAACAAAAACATCACCCATTAATCGACCCCTTTGGCCACTCCCAATTTTTCAGGAGGGGAACACCATGAAAAACAAAGACATATATGGATGCAACGAACAGTTCAAAAGCTCAAATAATTTAGTACATATACAAACTACAGTTTTAGTTATGCAATTTGTTTATGCAAAACATAAGAAACACATATCAGGTGCATATTTTCCCATATTTTGCAAAATCTAAAGATACAAACCATAAGAAAATACCCAGAACTTGTTTCTACAACCTCGAGATACACACAAACCATAGTTGTGTAAATTGGCAATGCAAGCTGTGTAATGGCATGTAGGGGTGTCCTTATCCTTGTAGGTGGGAAATAACAAAACCTCTGTATCTTTATTCACTCAAATCATAGAGTATTACATGTACAAGGTTGCATGTCATTACCCCTGTGGATTATATCATTGTCAGCTTTTTATACTGAACACACAGAAAAATCATACCATGCTCTGTGAGTGTCCCCCCTGTGCAACAATGAAACTGACCTATATAATCTAAGATTATATGGGAAATTGGCTATCACCGTTTCCAGAAATGGGGGGGGGGTGTCAAGTTGTTTTAAAAGGGAGCCAAGCAGTTCTTTAAAATAACTCAGCACAAAAAGTACCAAAATTAAGACTTGCACTGTGACTATAAGTATCAAACCACAGCCTGTATAATTAATGCTCTTTGCTCAACCTGCACAACCATTTCTCTTAGAAGAAAGCATTTTTTTTATATCCATGCGCAAGTAGAGTTACAATTTTAAAGCATGATATCAGCTTGTTTTGAGCCCTTGTGTGAAAATCATAAAACTGTAATTTGGAGCTCTTTAATCTCAAGAACATAGGATATTTTGGTTGTGTGTCTGGGCTTAACTATACATGCACTTACATGTATCAATTGACATGTAGTTCTGGGTCAGTTTTGATTCAAGACTTGACATTCCACCCAATTTTCTCGTATTTTGTCACGCACTGTAAAAAACTGAGGTAGCTGCATATTCTGGTTCCATGCAAAAGGTTAATTCTGTAGTTTTTCCACACTACCAATAAAGCAGCTGCTGCTGTAACCATGCCAACCTGTGAGGTACAGTAAAACCTGTACTTCTGGGCTGGGATGTCTTCATTGTGGACTGTTTTGTCCAGAACCAAATATTTCTTAAATAAATGATGCCTTTATGTATTATAAGTGGACTACTATCATGCAGTATGAAGACTTTTCATTCATGTTATATTAAATGCTGAAATAATAATAACTACAACAGTCTGATTTGCCAGCAGAAAATCAAATGTCTCCCCACGTGCCGTTGCCAGTTGTCGCCCTCAACCTCCTAGCCTAAATGTTTTAAGAATTACGGCATTTGCAGCAATTTCAAGGAAAAGCCTGGGTGACCCTGAAAAATAGGTCAATGTCTGCAATTCCAAGCAGGGTCTTATAAAGGTACATAATCTCACAAAATGTCAACCTCCTAACTTAATTTTGGAGAAAATGGCTGTGTGATCTTGAAAAATATGTCAAGGTCACTTATATACAGTCTTAACCTAGTTCTTATACTTTGTGCATAATCATACAAAATTTCAACCTCCTAAGTCCAATCCTTCTCAAGTGTTTCCGCAATGATTTTTTTAGAAGTGTTCATGTGACCTTGAAAATAGGTCAAGGTCACTGTCTATAATCCCAACCTAGCTTCTATTATGGTACATAATCATGCAAAATTTCAACCTCCTCAGTCATATCCTTATGGAGTTATCACGTTGGCATCGATTATTGATGAAATACCCACATGACCTTGAAAAATAAGTCAAGGTCACCAATTTGCAATCCCCAAGCAAGGTCTCATATAGGAACATACTCAGAAAAAAAAATCAACTTCCCAAGCCAAATCTTTCTTGAGTTATTGTGTTTGCAGACTCTGTCACATCAAGGAAGTGCTTGCAACCTTGTCTTGTGGCTTCTACTTCTATTCATTATGTGATGAACATCACCACAAAGGAAGATGGCATTGCAAAGTCTACAACATGTGATAAAGAAAAATGGCTCTGGAAGAGTCTACAAATGTGTGGTTGGTGACTTTTGCCCGTATTTTCTGTCACAATGGGGACCACATTTCTGATGCCAAAGGGTTCAAGAAAGAGACAGGCCAGAGGATTAGATATGGGGTAAAGTGAATACTAACTGGTTATACAGTGGTCCCCCTCTTATGAGGCCCCCCTGAAGAGAGGCCACCCCCTCTAGAAAGGCCACTCCTCCATGCAGCAAGTATGAGATTTCCATAATACACTCCCCGTCAAGAGAAGCCACCCCTCTTATAAGGCCACATTTCTGGTGCATTTGGGGTGGCCTTACAAGAGGGGGACCACCGACAGGAACTTTTTAAGGTCACAATTTTACAGGTATCCAAAAGAAATCATCATCCATGCAGGCAGTGTGGGACTTTAACACTCTTTTGTTGTGGTATGTCTGTCTGTCTGTCTGTCTGTACATACGTATGTACGTATGCATGCATGTATGTATGTATGTATGTATGTATGTATGTATGTATGTATGTATGTATGTGGGACTTTAACACTCTTTTGTTGTGGTATGTCTCTCTGTATGTCTGTCTGTATGTATGTACGTACATATGTATGTATGTATGTATGTATGCATGTATGTATGTATGCGCTGCAACTGACATATCATCCACTACATTTTTATGTGAGAATTTGGTCCAAAGAAATCTGACAAACTTTACCATATCAAACTACCTTAGTTTATGATCACAGAAACTTCAGTTTAGGGGTTTCATTATCTCAGACACAGTTTGTTAATCAATGTTACTGTTAATATGGTCAGCTTACAGAATGTAGTCCAAATGTATTGTGTATCTTCATGCTCTTGTCAATAGGTCCAGCTGCAGAGATATTTTCATCAATATGGGAATGGGTCGCACCTCAGCTTTTGACTTGACATGAACAGCTGATAAAGTTATCATTCTCGGCAGGGATTTATAGTTTGAAAGAACTCCAAATGACTCCATGTTGGGAAATGTCGTGCATATTAAAGACTGCTCAGAAATTTGTCTGCATTTTAAAATCAATAGAAATAGAAACATTAGTCTTCTTACCTAAGAGGACTATTGGTATAAACTGTGTTGATGTACAGTAATCAGTTTGGGTGCAGTTTCTTGTTTACACAAATTCCAATAATCTTTTTCTCCTTTTTCTACCATGTTCCTGCCATGTTGACACACTGGAACTAGACGATAACTGTGTACTAGTATGGTCAGAAGTAGTCAATGATTATTTAGATATTAGTATCACAACAGCCTGTGAGCTGGGGTCCTATAAATGTGTTTTTTGTTTTTGTTTTTTGGGAAGAGGATCTGGTCTTGGTCTACTTTAAAGAAGTAAAAGTCAGATGGATTGAGAGATTGCAAGCAGATTTTCCGAGAAATAGAGACACACAATGATATATTAACAGCAGAAATTACTGAAATTCAGTGACCTAGCAACATAGATCAAGCTCACACGTATCTAATGCAGATCTACATGTACATCAAAGGTCTATGGATGATGTTGTGCCATATCGAGATCATAAAATAAAACAGTTTAATGTTGCTAGGATTGGGAATACTACCCCAGAGTTACCCTGTGGCCTTTGCATGAGGATCCCCATGTCCTTAAAGGTTGTACAAGTCTTATCCTGAGTGCTTTAAAAGGCCAAAAGGTGTAGATAATGTTCATCTTTTGTACATCTCCTTGTGTTTACTGGTGGTAAATAATCTGATAAAGAAAGCTGTTTTTCCAGTTTGGTCTCTTTTTGTTGCTGTTACACAATCCAAATGAAATGTTCAGCCAAATTCTGACCAAATCATGTCAGAAATGTAACTGTTTATCCCTGATTTTAAGGTCTCACAGGGAATTGAACATTGCATATGCAATACATGGTTCTTCTGCAAAGTTTTACAGGGACATGACCAGTGTGTAGAAATTGGGTCAATGTCATAACTGGAAATTAACAGGAAATTTAGACACCACCAAAATTATGATCTTCAATAAGGGTGGACATACCATAAAAATATTTTATTTTTTTTAATAATAAATCTGAAATTGACATTGTTCAAGACTACGGCTACCCTAGGTATAACCTTTACACTGTCAGGTAGCATCAACTCCACAAACAACAAACTTAAGAAAAATCTTGGAAAATTCTTTTCAACTAAAAGACTGTCTTACTAATGGAAATGTGGATGTAGCAGTCTAACTATTTGATTCACTTGTGCTACCAGTTACTACCTATGGTTGTGAAGCCTGCCCCCCCCCCCCCCCATGTTAAATGGCTTAAATACCAGTAATTTCATGAGCAAATGTGAAGGAGGTACCCAGGAGCAAACCAGACTTACTTTTGTAGATTTATTCAAGGAGTCCACCACAAGTTCCCCACAGCAGCTGTGTAAAGGGCAAACTAGGTTGTTATCCAATTTTAATTTATGCTTTATGTCACAGTGTCAAGTCCTGGGCTAATCTATACTCCCAGGACCAAAATAGCCTCATTGCTCCCTGCTTGTGGGAAAATCACAGGTTGCTCAATGAAAACGCCTCTTGTTGGTTGCAGTTTTTGAAAAGTCTCTTTATTAATGCAAACATGGCTTCTTACTGGGAAAATATCGGTGGCACCAACAGTCATAGATGTATCCAAAAATTAACTGAAAAGCTATGTGATATGTATGAGACTCAATGATTATGCTATATTCGAGTGAAATCAGAAATACAAACAAATTAAAATCCTAATGTTTAAATTCAAAAATAACTTTGGAAGAGAAGAGTACCTGCGACTGAATTATCCTGTCCACAAAAAAAAAAAAAAAAAAAAAAAATTACACGGTTGAGAATAAGTGCACATGACTGACAAATCAATCGGGCGGTATAACAGAATACAACACTGCCTTCAAGCAATATTATACACAGAAAATCACACGTGAGAAGTATCTTTCTTTTTTCTTTTTTCATTTGCCCTCAAAAGGAACAAAAACATTCATATTGATATCCCTGTAATGACTATGCTAGCATGTACTCTTACCAGCCCTTACCTAAGTTAATTTTTTTTGGAAAATCATAAAATGACAAGAATGCCACCTTATCAAAAAGCTTCTTGCAAACTTAGTCAAGCTACATTCTCATCAAGTCCAAAGAGAATCCACTTATTAGTTTGGAAGAAGATGTGGGAAATTATAAAATCACACAAAAAGTCCTGAATAATTTTGTTCATTTTATGACTCGCATGATTTCACACAAAAAAAAGAACAAAAACAAACAACAACAAAAAAATAAAATAAAATAAAAAAAAATAATAAAAAAACCCCAACACTTGTAACCACTTAGTTTTCATGTTTACCAATCCTTAATTTAAAAAATAAATAAATAAAAGTTCACTGAGAATCAGGAAATGACAACAGTGCCTGCAACCATATGGAAAACTTTGTAATGTTAACACCAAGTTTTGAAAGAAACCAGCACTTGGGGTCCTAAAACGTCTATTATATTCCATTTTCAGGTGGCGCACTCTGCTCTCACCCTGTGATACAGCCGGAACAGCTGGGTAAGTCAAGTGCACTACATTTACGTTGTATACCACATTTCTGATTGGCCATAGTTGCACATCTCACCAAATATAGTCGGTAATTGTGAAAACACTGTGCACGTTTCCAGTATGCTGTAGCTTTGTTTTGAACAAAGCTGGTTCAGTCAGGTTTGCACAGTACACAGCTACTTCATTGGTGGTCATGGAGGTGCACTATCTGATACGACTGGGGAGAATTCTATATGCTGAGGAAGAACAACAATATCATCTTGGACTGAGCATAATTCACACGCCTATATAAGGCTAGCATCCTGATAATGTTTCCTACTTCAATTATAAAAAAAAAAAAAAAATGAACTGTTCAATAAATTCATCTGTATTTTTGTGACTTTTTTGTGTATTTTACGCTGTTCATCAAATTATTAAATTTGAATTTGCTGATTTTTTAGACTCAAAAAATACTAACATGTAATATACAGTAGGATTCATAACTGTAGTCTACTGCCTAGGGGTACAATTACACTTGTAAACATGTACTTGTGTAGTACAGTGCGTCATCTGCTGTATGAAGCCACCCTGTCTGCCACAAAAACATGGCCACAAACAGAATGCTACCTGTCATTGCAAGTAAATGTATGTAAATTGAAAAAGAAATTGACTTTCTTGGTCAGAAAACTGTGGCCACAATGAGCAGGTGACTTCTCACAGAAGTGGCTGCAGACAGCAGGTACTACTGTACCTGTTGATTGAGACCAACCTTTCTGTCGGCTGAAAGGTAATTGTCTGATACAACATGCAAGATTAATTAATTTTAAATCAGGTGATCCTTCACGGAAGAATCAACAGCACCAACATATATGTAAGGGAAGGATCAAAAATCACTTGTTTGATAACCACCATCTGATACTGAGATTAAATATTTACATGAATGTATACGAAAATCGGTTAAAAAAGAACACACATTTTATTTGATAACCATCATCTGATATTGAAATATGTAATTACCCAAACATATACAATGTACAGAAGGAACAGGTATAAACTAGAAAAGATGATTTGCTGCATAGCAAAGCAGTGTGTGTGTCTTCAAAGCATATTGGTATGGCAATGTATAACTATTCCATAACACAGGAGTAGAAGTTGGAATGGCATCTCTATCTATTATAGCTTTGAAGTTATTCAAGATTCAAAATTTCTGATGGTGCTACTTAGCATAATTTAAATTGCTACAACTTTTCTTTTAATTCATTTCTTTCTTTCTTTCTTTCTTTCTTTCTTTCTTTCTTTCTTTCTTTCTTTCTTTCTTTCTTTCTTTCTTTCTTTCTTTCTTTCTTTCTTTCTTTCTTTCTTTCTTTCTTTCTTTCTTTCTTTCTTTCTTTCTTTCTTTCTTTCTTTCTTTCTTTCTTTCTTTCTTTCTTTCTTTCTTTCTTTCTTTCTTTCTTTCTTTCTTTCTTTCTTTCTTTCTTTCTTTCTTTCTTTCTTTCTTTCTTCCTTCCTTCCTTCCTTTCTTTCTTTCTTTCTTTCTTTCTTTCTTTCTTTCTTCCTTTCTTCCTACACAGGCAAAATTTTTCTGACATTTCATTTGAAAATTATTATATGTAGACGCTCCAAACTTGGCACAACTATACTTCTACAGATGAAGTCTTGCCTTTTTATGATGAGAGTTCATGTTTTTCAAAATTATGCAAATGAAGGCTAATTAAAGTTTTAAATCTTCAATGTCTTATATACTATAGTAGATGTGGTTCCCAGTGTATAGTTCAATCGTAGCAAGACAAAGGTCATCTCAAATGTCATGGTCATGTCAAGGTCAAAGGTTGTGTCAAGGTCAAAGGTCAATTTTTGGTCAAAATGTCATTTTAAAAGTCAAGGTTCACTTCAGCTGGAGGTCATCTCAAGGTCAAAAGTCATTTCAAGGTCATAGACCATTTTTGATGGTAGCTTTCTTCTAGCCATAACTTCGTCAATTTTTATCCATTTTGATCATGTTGGGCTCAAATTGTAGCTATTGTAACACTGCACATTTTGAAACTTATGTGTGACCTCTAAAGGTCAAAGGTCAGCATCGTTTGGACCTTTGAAAGTTTCATCCAGCCATAACTCAGCCAATTTCCATCTAATTCTAATCATGTTGAACTCAAATTGTAGGTATTCCCACACTGCACAGTTTTGTAAGAACATGTAACCTCTAAAGGGCAAAGGTCAAGGTCATTTGGCTCTTTGAAATTTTCATATTGCCATAAATTGGTCAATTTTCATCTGATTTGGTTCATGTTGGGCTTAAATTGTGGGTACTGTAACACTGTACATTTTTGCAATTTACATGTGATCTGTAAAAGTCATTTGGACTTTGAAATTTGAAACATCCAGCCACAAGCTGAATGGAATGTGAAGTCCCAAAGGAGAAAAGTTGTAGCATTTTATATTTACAACTTTTGAATGAACACAGACAGATTTGCTTTGAAGGAAATCTTTTCTAGTACATGAAACTGCTCTCCTTCCTGTCGAGTTCCTTGTTTCAGCCTAGATGGCAACACTGGATGCCAGTTAATACGAATGGCTTCTACTATAAACAGTCTGACACTGAGATAAATATCAAGTATCAAGTATGATGTCTAGTGAAACATTGCATTGGTATTGAATTAAATATGAGTTTTAATCCCTCTACCCCAATCCAATATCATTATAAAGTCCTTGCTGTAGACAAATTCAGTCTAAGATTCTGTTCGTTCAGACTGAAAAGCACATTGTTCTAAAATCATGAAAGTAACTACTTTCTGTATTTCTACCAGTTTGTACACCAAGCAATGAAGCTCAATATGCCAACATAAAATGGATATTTGACAATGCTCATTACTTATTCAATATTTATGGACTTATCAGTGGCTGAAGTTATTGGTACATGTAAAAAGGAGATGTCAGAAAGAGCACATACATAAGGTACATGATATAATCCTGTACTCTTTATATTTCAGCCTGTGTGTGCCGCCTGTGTCTGGCTGTATCAAGGAGGTGACCAGAATGCTTCACCCGGTCGGGCAAAATTGCTCAGGACCAGTCATAAATTTTGAATGGAACTGACCAAAATGTAAATAGTGTAAATAAGACTACATATTATACATAAATAGATGACTTTCAAATAAAAAGAAGAAAAACAGCAACATTGATAATCTTTTCTGCGCAAGGAGCTATACCATCAAGATGGCCATTGGAAATGACAATTGTGGGAAAGACTGTCACACATTGGACACAATTAAACATTCATCACACTACTTGGTCGAATGCACAAATGGAACCTCCATATCATCATCTGGTTTCAAAAAGAAAAGAAAAATCTTAAGATGGAAACACAACAAGCAGCAAAATGTGCTTCTTGCTAACAACTGGACCCAGAGAATCTACTGAACTCCTATGCACCATGGGGATATCAGAAAGCTTTATGCAAGGTGTATAATTCTGTGGTCAACACTCTTTGGACTTCAATAAAAGTATGACATGTTGCTGCATCTTGTCTTGTGGGTGTTATATTCAGGTGCAAAAAGTTCCACTCAATACCACGAGTGGCATCATCACAATGCCACACGTCAAAGACTTTTGTCTGTATGATATTCCTGTCATTGTGATGTATAGTATTCCTCTAATGGTAATGTATAATGTTCCTGTAATGGTATATTGATACATATGCACAAGTTCAGACATAGAGACCACTATAAAAATTCATTTCCCGGTATGTACATATATTCCTTCTGTGACCTTGAGAAAGTATGTCAACATCACCAAATATCATTCAACATAAAACTTCTATATATGATACACATCTGTGGTACATTTGGTATCACAAGCTTTATTCTTTCTCAAACTACTTAATTTAATGTGTTTTCAACACAATTTGGTCCATATTTTTCATAATTATGTATGTGGCAGCACCGAATATCAACTCTGTTTCGTCTCTTAGCCTGATTGACAGTATTGTGATGTTTACAAATGCTGCTTGAAAAACTCCTAGAGAAATAGTATCCTGAAGATTTTCACATTTTGACCCATATATTAGGTAATACTATAGGTGGCACCACCAAAATCAAACTTGACCTAGATTTTGAAACACTTAATAAGTCCTGAAAGTTTAATGGGGCTAGCTTGAAAACAGTGAACTGTATTGTGTTCTCAAGCAAAAGTTTACAAATAAGCAGAAGGACAGACAGACAATGAGTGATCACATAAGCTCTGCCACCTATGGTCAGCAGAGCTAAAACTCTCTGAAAAATAGCATTCTCAAAATTTTCACATCTTGGCTCATATATTAAGTAATACTATCGTCAAAATTTTCACATCTTGGCTCATATATTAAGTAATACTATCGGTAATGCCACCAACACTGAACTTGACCTAGATTTTCATACACTTGATAAGTCCTGAAAGTGAAAAACTGTGGACTGTGTTACATCCACAAGCAAAAGCTTACAGCTGAACAGAGAGATGGACTGACATCAGTGATCACATAAGCGCTGTGACTTAAATGTATGGTCACCACAGCTTAAAAAAGGCTAAATATTCTACATTTAATCTTATTTTTCAAGGTAATTTCATAAATGTCCAGGCCAACCATAAGAAGGAATACAGCAAGTCTTTTGAGATGCTCAAAGGTCATTAACGTTTACATATATCATAAAAATACCGATTCTATACCTGTAGTATTGAAGTATACATTAGGCCTATTAGGCCCCAACAAAATATTTCTTTGTTTTTTGTAACTCTACATACCCATATTTCAGCCCCAAAGGAAGAACTACTGACCTTGCATTCACAGACCGAAGGGGTCCTGTGACCTTCAAAGTAATATCAAAGTCATTTTTCAGTAGGACCATTATCACTGTTCGCAAGATCACAGTCTTCACTCACACATCTGGAGTCACTATAATTTGAAATGAAGGGGTATGATCCACTAACACAAAGATATATGGCAATATGTCAGCTTTACATTTCAAGGTCAAAATTAACAGCATCAAAAGACACCCCATTGGTACATTCCTATTGGTGTTTAATAGCAGCCATGTGCCTAGGATACACCATGATCCAGATTTAAGCCAACAGGTCAGTTTGACCTTTCAAGGTTACCCAATGTTAAAATTAACCACACCAAAATAAAACCCCATAAACCAATAGCTTAAATTTGGTGCCATCCTAGTAACAATGCCAACATGTACATGTGCCCTTACCAATATCATCTATACTCAATAATTTGTTAAAAATCTAGAAATGCCAGTGGCACCATCTAGTATGTATACTTAGCATAAGTTGGGTCCAGGTCCATTCCCACCAAGTTTGGAGAGAATTCATTACTCATTTTGATGGAAGAAGTTGAAATAAGAATTGGGGAAAAAAACAAACAAAAAGGCAAACAAGAGGACTGTGACAGTCCTGTGCGCAGCTGACAAAGTTGCCCTATGACCTTGGAAATGAGGTCAAGGTCACTGACCTATTCTGAATCTAACTTTCATAGAGGGCCAACCCCATTGGCAAGATCAAAGTCACAGTATAAATAGTTCCCAGGTTATCATGCGGCCAGTAAAATTTATATTAGTGGCCCTGTGACCTTGAGAATGAGGTCAATGTCACAAATGTACAGTCTCAATCTTTCCTAAATAGAGGACCACCAGCAAGTTCAACATCAAAGTCCTACCTTCCATAGTTCTTAAGTTATAATGAAAAGTAAAAGTCATGTAAGTGTCTGGGTACCAGTGACATTGGGAATGAGTTTAAGGTCATCCATGTACTGTTTAAGTCTGGCCTTTGCTCAGGACAACCATCATGTTCAACATCATGGTCCAAGTTCAAATAGCTCTCAACTTGTCAGGTGAACAGTAAAATTTGAGCAAGTGGCTCCATGACCTTGGGAATGATGTCAAGGTCAATCATCTACTGTCTAAGTTTGGTTCTCATTAGGGACAACTAGCATGTGCAATACAAATGTCCTAGCCTTAATACTTTTCATGTTACCATATAAACAGCGAATTTCATGCACCTCGCCCTGTGACCTTGGAAATGAGGTCACCATCACTCACCTACTGTACATGTATCACCCTCATATACAGAAGTGTCCTATGCAATTTTAAAGCAATTGGCTGAGCATAAACAAGGATAAAGACTTTTGAAAATTTGGTCAAAAAATGAATAAAAAAATCATAACAAGAGGCCCATGGGCAAAATGCTCTGCTGGCACTGTGGCCATATTGCACCTGTTGATTTCAAAGTTGCCAGTCCTTAAGTGCTTCTGAACATGTAAAGCTTATGTGATTTTAATGTCTTCTTTGTCCACCAGATGGCACTTCACTCCACATGTAATTATAGCGTATTTGTGCAATTATTGTGATGGATATTGTTGCATGTGCCAAGACAACAATGAGTGAGTCCTTAACTTTATGTCCTGAGTGACCTTGGGACAGAAGATCGAGGTCACCCACATTATGTAATACAAGAGGCCCATAGGCCTGGTGCTGTCCTGACATTGCCATTGATGTTCAAGCTACACACTGCCATTACAAAATCACCTCTTTCAACTTTACAGGCATGGTGACCTCACAAAAATACATCAAGGTCACTGATATTATATATGATTCTACCTTTGGCCATGGTCTATATATCATATAAATTTGGCAAGTCTAATCCAATTACTTTTCCAAATATGGAATTATACATCTTAAAAACACATTCTGGCTCATAATTTCTGTCAAATTATAGGTGGCGCCGCTAGTATCATTAGTAATTGAGACTTTGACCTCCCTCACAATCCCATCAAATTTGGTGAAGATCCGCTAAAAATTAAAGATGCTAGAGTGTTAACAAGATTTTCACATTTTGACCCCTATATTCCATAATAATCAAGGCGGTGCCACCAATATCAAACTCGGCCTAGATTTTCATGCACCCTATAAGTCCTGAAAGTTATGTTCGGTTAACTTGAAAACTGTGGACGGTATCCTGCTAACGAGCAAAAGTTTACGGACGTCTCTAGTATGATACACTTAGGTAGAAAAACATGACCTATGTTATTCATAAATATCAGACAGGGGTCACATTCAGGATTTTTCAGTATGGGTCCGTTGGATCCATCTTTCTCCATTTTCAGGAAAAATAGTGCGTCCATGAACTGAATCGATGGGTCCAGTCTGAAATTGTGCAAACTGGACTTCATTCGATGTAATTGATTTTATTTGGTATCATTAACATATATCCCAATGATAAACAAATAAAACATGCAGGTAACTTAAGCCTAGAAACGAACATAACATAGGGTCTGTATGCTCACGTAGGTAACTCATTATTATAAAATTTAAGATGGAATAAAAAGTTTCCAATATGCACCTTAAAAATTTGAAACGGTAGGCGGTGTAAAAAGAGTCTGATCTTAAGTGCGGTCACTTTTTTCACCAAGCAACACGGTAGGCCTACAAGCCGTGCAACACACAAGTGAGTGGACACAGCCTGTCACGGGCATGCACCCAGGCATGGTTTTCCGCTATACATTTTTCCGGCCTTCAATCATAAATTTTTTGAATTCCTATCTTCTTCTGTCATACAGATTTGTTCCATTCAAACATTTCAATGAAATCAAAACAACCAAATTTTGTTTAAAAAAACACCAATAACCACTTGACCCATCGGAGACAGTGATGAACAACATCGTGTTACAGTTACACTGTCAGGCCGGCTAATGCAAAATTTCACTGCGTCCACGTGTAACCTTGCGATGACTAATCTTCGTATTTTCCTTGCCGTCCATAATGAATTTTCACTCGTGCCTTTATCTGGATCTAGATTTGTTGCGATGGAAGTCTTCTTGGTGAAAATATGATTTGAAAATTTAACATCTTAGTCCAATAATCTTTGTGTAATACGACTTGTACTTTCCCAACATTGCGGACATGAGACAAGCACATGGGGAACAACGAATTTGATTGGACAGTGAGCGGCACGTGATCAAATCCACCCAATGAGGAGCCTGAAAGTGCTCTCAGCATTTATAATGAGGTGGAGTGACGTCCATTGTGGCAAATTTTTGGAGGGATACCCCGGGAACATTTTTTCTTAGCAAATAAGAGAGCTTGTTACATAGAAGGACGAACACCAGAGGATTCCATCAGTATGATAAATAATCATGAGATTGATAATGGTCGATACAAAACACCGTGACCGCTTGGGGTAATTTTTGCAGTTGTATGTATGCTTTGGACCTTTAAAGTCAATAAATTCTACTACTACTACTATCTTTCAAAAATGCACCGCGTTTTTTTGCGTGCGTCCACAGAGACGCAAAATGACAATGTGTTATTAATTTCCAGGCGTCATTTCTTTATTTTTTGCGTCTATGACCCAGGACGCAAGCTTAATGTGACCCCTGTATCAAACCCAACAATGACAGCAAAGAGATTCCAGAGTTACCAAAGCATCAACATTCATCTTCCAATACCAATGTGAAGAAACAAATTTCACTCCTGACTTGAGACGGGCGGTCACCCACAAAAACAACTGGTGGTTTTAAACCAGTCCTATCAACCTTTGAAATATTCTTCATTAAATACAGACTACAGTGTTTCCAATATGTATAGGCCCAAACACTCAAAATCCAAATTTTATCACTTCTGCCAAGAATAAAAAGAGAATTGGTAGGCCTTTCACTTTTTCGGTCCTTCTGACCAGTTTGTAAGCTGAGTTTATAGCACAAGAAGAAAGTAAAAAGTAGAAAGTAGGCCTGTATCATTTTTGTGATATCTATGAATCTGGAACACTATGTAACTTATAAGTTAAGTGATTGAATCACTGTTATAGAGTATCAAATGTAAGGAGCAGACTTCTACAAGACCCTCACCACACAACTGAAGTTCTGCAGACGGACGTATCTAGTATGATACACTTGTGTAGAAAAACATGACCCATATTCATAAATATCAAACCCAACAATGACAGCAAAGAGATTCCAGAGTTACCAAAGCATCAACATTCATCTTCCAATACCAATGTGAAGAAACAAATTTCACTCCTGACTTGAGACAGGCAGTCACCCACTAAAGGCAACTGGTGGTTTTAAACCTGTCCTCTCTACCTTTGAAATATTCTTCATTAAATACAGACTATAGTGTTTCCAATATGTACAGGCCCAACCACTCAAAATCCAAATTTTATTACTTCTGCAAAAGACCAGGAGAATTGGTAGGCCTATCACTTTTTTGGTTCTTCGGACGGTGAGACATGAGCGGTCGCATAAGCTCTGCGACCTTTTGTCAGCACAGGTAAAAAAATCCAAAAATCATTGGACTGTGACCATTTGAATAAACTTGATAGATACTCACCCAAGGAACACCCCCAACCAAGTTTGAAGTGAATCTAGCTGATGGTTTCGCAGAAGTCAAAAATTGTTAATTAGCATTGCAAACCCTAATGACTTTGCAATCCCCATTGATTTGCATGGTAATCAATAGGCATGTAAAATCAACAAGAAAAATTCATAAAAAAAAAACAAATCAATGGACCATGACCACTTGAATCAACTTGGTAGAGACCCACCCAAGACACATCCCCACCAACTTTGAAGTGAATCTGGCAAACAGTTTTTAGATGAGGTCGAAAATGAGAATTACCATTGCAAGTCCCATTGACTTACATAGTAAACAACAGGAATGTATGCACTGACCAACAAGTACCCAAATTGAAAAATCCGTTAAAAATCAGGGATCCACAGCAACGTCACCTGGTGAACAACCTTGTGTAATCCTTCCACAAGGAACATATCCACCAAGTTTCAGCACAGTCTGTGTGAGGGTTTTGGAGAAGTTGAAAATAGCAAAAACACACAAAAATTCATGAAAAAAGGAAAAAAATCGCAGTGCCACCTGTTGAACAAATTAAGGTCTGGGGTACCCAAGAGTGTCCCTATACAATTTCAAAGTAATTGACCAAGCAGCTTCGGAGAAGAAGATTTTTTAAGATTTCCCTCAAAAATTAACCAAAAAAAAAAAAAAATTAAAAATCCAAAAATAATTGGACCATGACCATTTGAACAAGTAGCCGCTGACGCTAGCCATATCCCCCGCTCACAGTAATCATGGTGTAATGAAGGAAAGTAATTAGTCAAATGCACACCTCCTACCTCTGGTCTACCAACTCTGAAAATCTTAAAGGGTTACCACTTTTAGTTGCAAAGTTATGCTTCACACAAAATTGTATTGTATCTTGAGCTGGCTTAATGAACGTTATTAATTAATTAATCAATGAAAGTAATTAGCCATGCAAAACAGTGCCTATGCACACCTACTACCTAAGGTCTATTAGCCATAAAAATTTCAAAGGCTTGGTATTAATAGTCTAGAAAATATGACCCGGACAAATCTTGAGCTTGCTTAACGAACTTTGTTAATTAATCAGTTAATGAAAGTAATTAGCCACACACAGTAATGCCTATGCACACCTACTACCTAAGGTCTAGCAACCATACAAAATTCAAAGGGATAGGATTAATAATTTAGAAGAAATGGCCCGGACAAAATTTGTCTTGCTTAACAAACTTTGTTAATTAATTAATTAATTAATGCAAGTAATTAGCCACACAAAACAATGCCTATGCACACCTAGTACCTAAGGTCTACCCACCATAAAAAATTCAAAGAGGTAGCATTAATAATGTAGAAGATATGGGCCGGACAAAATTTGTTGCGGACGGAAGGACCGACGGACGGAAGGACAGACAGACACACGGACGTTGCCCATTACCATATCCCCTCCCCCACTTCGTGAGCGGGGGATAATAATTTGGTAGAGACCCACCCCCACCAACTTTGAAGTGAATGTGGTTAACAGTTTCGGAGATGAGGTCAAAAATGTGAATTACCATTGCAACTCCCATTGACTTACATATAGTAAACAACAAATTCGTTAAAATCAGGGATCCGCAGCAATGCAACCCGGTGAACAACATTGTGTGACCCTTCCACAAAGAACATATCCACCACATTTCAGAACAATCTGTGAGATTGTTTTGGAGAAGAAGTCGAAAATAGCAAAAAACGCACAAAAATTCATGATTTTTTTTTTTTAAGAATCGCAGCTCCACCTGTTGAACAAATTAAGGTCTAGGGGTCCCCAGAAATGTCTCTATACAATTTCAAAGTAATTGGCCAAGTGGTTTTGGAGAAGGACATTTTTTAAGATTTCCCCAAACAAGAGGGCTGTGTGAACAGCCCATGCTCAGCTGATCTTGACATTCATCACACTTGCAAATCTATGAACTTGGGAAAGGATCAAGGTCACCCATGTCCTGAGTAAGTATGACCTTTATAGAAGAACACTAACATGTGCAAGATCAAGGTTCAAGTAGTTCTCAAGTTATAATGAAGAGTAAAATTCATGTATGTTGCACTGTGACTCCAGAAATGAGGTCAAGGTCGTTCATGTACTGTCTAAGCATGACCTTCATACAGAAACATTAACATGTGCAGCATCACGGTACTAACTCAAAACAGATCTCAAGTTATCAAGTAAACAGTAAATTTCATGTCAGTTGTCCTGTGAATTAGCATTAGAATGCCCATTGACCTATACAGGAATCAATAGGAAAGCTGCATTGATCGATATGTACCGGTATCCTGAAAAATCAGGAAACCAAAGCAGTGCCACCTAGTAAACAACTTTGTTTGATCCTTCCACCAGAACATATTCACCTTAATCTCAGTGACGGTTCTGAGACCAAGTGAAAAATAGCAAAACAATACAAAAAATTAATAAAATAATTAGAAAAAAATGAAGTGCCACCTGGTAAACAAATTGGGAACTAGGTGTCCCTGGGAGTGTCTATGTATAATATTAAAGCAATTGGGTGAGTGATTTCAGAAGAGAAGAGTTTTTAAGGTTTGCCCCCAAAAAGAACAAAAAAAAATTCATAAAAAATCCATTAATAGAGCGTGACCATTTGAACAAACTTGGTAGAGATCCAGCCAAGGCACATCCCCACCAAGTTTGAAGTAAATCTGGCCAAAATTTTGTAAGTTATAACCATAACAAGAAATTCCCATGTTAAACTTTCCTATTAAAACTTTTGTAAAGATTTTTGAAAAAAAAATTGTAAAAAATCCAAAATTGATTGGAACATGACCATTGGAACAAACCTGGTAGACACCCACCCAAGGTACATGTACATCCTCACCAAGTTTGAAGTATATCTGGATGATGCTTTCGTCATAGAAGTTGAAAATGTGAATCTGTATCAGAGGCCAATTGATTTACATAGTAAACAATCAGAATATATGCATTTACCAACAAGTACCCCAAATGCACCCAAGGTACATTGCCACCAAGTGTGAATTAGCATTAGAATGCTCATTCACTCCCATAGTAATCAATAGGAAAGCTGCATTGACCGGTAAGTACCCGAATTGAAAAAATCATTAAAAATCAGGAATCTGCAGGATTCCCACATAGTGTAAACCTTTGTTTAACCCTTCTACAAGGAAAATATCCACCAAGTTTCAGCTTAATCTGAGTTACGGTTCTGGAGAAGAAATCAAAAATAGCTATAACACATAAAAAATTCATAAAAAAATTAGAAAAAAATTGCAGCCCCACCTGGTGAACAAATTAAAAACTAGTAGTCCCAGGGAGTGTTCCTGTGTGATATTAAAGCAATTGGTGAGCAGTTTCTGAGAATATTTTTTAAGATTTGCCCAAAAAACAACAAAAAAAATTCATTAAAAATCCAAAAATTACTGGACCGTGAACATTTGAACAAACTTGGTAGAGACCCACCCAAGGCACATTTCCACCAAGTTTGACGCAGATCTAGCCTGCGGTTTTGGAGAAGAAGTCGAAAATATAAATTGTTTACAACGGACGACGAACGGATGACCGACGGACGACGGATTTTGAGACTATGGTATAAACTCAGGTGATATGATCACCTGAGCTACAAATAGAAAAAATCGCAGTGCCACCTGGTGACCAAATTAAGAAGCAAGAGTCCCCAGGAGTGACCCTGGGCCATATCAAAGCAATTGGGTGAGCGGTTTCGGAGAAGAAGAGTTCTTAAGATTTACCCCAAAAAAGAACAAGAAAATCATAAAACATCCAAAAACCAATGGAGCGTGACCAGTCGGACAAATTTTGGTAGAGACCCACCGAAGGCATATCCCCACCACGTTTGAAGTGAATCTGGCTAACGGCTTTGGAGAAGAAGTCAAAAATGGACAGACGACAGGCGGATGGACGACAGACGGCCAACAACAGAGGGATGGATAAAGACAGACCCTCACAAAAGCTCAGTTGACTGACAGGTCAGCTGAGCTAAAAATAGCAAAATTGCCGCATCATTAACCTGGTGGCCAGAATGTGAACTATGTAACACCAAGCACCAGTGTACAATATCAAAACAATAGGTGAAGTACATCCTCAGGAAAAAAATTTGATTTAAAAAAAAAAACACCGGAAAATATAAAATGTTATCATCAATTCCTTCACAAAGCTATATGGATGAAGCAATGTCCAGAGGGTTTTATTGACTTAGTTAGCAAAAAAAGGTATTTAAATTGTCACAAAAAGAAGTGTTTGCAGTTTATTACCAGTACACACAGGTACACAAACTTAACATTGTTAAAGAAACAGAAGGATAACTAGACAAGATTTGCTTCAAAGCAAATCTGTCGGTGGGCCTTCAAAAGTTGTAAATATTAAATGCTACAACTTTTATCCTTTGGTACTTCACATTACATGAAGCTTATGGCTGGATGCAAATTTCAAAGTCCAAATGACTTTGACCTTTGACCTTTGACCTTTACAGGCCACATGTAATGTGTTACAATACCCACAATTTAAGCCCAACATGAACCAAATCAAATGAAAATTGACTAAGTTACGGCAAGATGAAACTTTCAAAGGACCAAATAACCTTGACCTTTGCCCTTTTGAGGTGACATGTTCTTATAAATATGTGCAGTTTATTATTCTTTAATTAAAAAAAAAGGGGCCGGGGGGCTGGGGGAGGTCCAAGTTGTTTTGAAAGGGAGAAAAGCAGGTTTTGAAAATAATTCATAAGAGCATAAAAAGTACCAAAATTAAGATTTGGCATAGTAACTACCACACCACAGCTTGTGTAATTAATGCTCTTTGCTAGACCTACACAACCATTTCTTTTAGAAAACACTTTTTTTTCACATGCATGTACAATTTGACTTTCAATTTTGAAGCATGATATCAGTTTGTTTAAGGCACTGGTGTGAAAATCATAAAACTCAGTAATCTGGAGCTCTTAAATCTCAAGATCATATGATATTTCGGTTGCATGTCTGGCCTTAAACAGGCACAAACATGTATCAATTTACATGTATTTTTGGGTCAGTTTTGATTAAAGATTTAATTGACATTCCATCCGAGTTTCTAATATTTTGTCATGTACTGTAAACAAGTTAATGAGTATTGCAGAGCAATACATATTCCCCCGCTCGTCGCCCACGAGG
>OZ026615.1:19430512-19505512 GCA_964020975.1 Hermodice carunculata | reverse complement strand
AATTTTCTTTCAATCAAACCGGCCAAAAAGCATCAAAGGGTATAAATGGCACTGTAATTAAGGCAATCTGGAATGTGTGTGTGCCTTAATCTGCAGGATATGTCCTGACAAGGTTAATGGTTCATTCAAATTCACTACAGCTGCCTTATGGGAAAAGAAGTGTACAGTGTATGTCACATGTATCCACTGTGTGCTTGAAGTGGTAATGACACCCAAAAACTGCACTTTCAATATTGTATGAAGTAAGATCATGTGGAATTTGCAGTTCATGAAAATTCTTTTAACCTTGCTTCCAAGCAGACCCAAGCTCCATCGAGGTCTGCTTGTTACGTCTGCTCTGCTAATGCAGATAACACAGAACTTGGTCTGCTTTCGGGGCAACTTTTATTCATACACTCGGGACAAAAAGGGGGAGAGTCTGTGAGTTATGTTATTATATTAGTTAAATTAAACTCACTTTTTATCAGAAAACCTGTTTGAAATACCTTGAGCTGAAAGGAAACAGAACAGCCACAAACAGGTAGATCTAATGACACTGCATCAATTGTACCAAAAGCCATGTAGATCAATCATTACATGAATGTAAGCTGAGTCAGATTAGGACAGGGACAGTTCTTTGCAAAAGGACTCATCCATGGTTTTGAACAGAGCTTGTGGTTGTGTCTTGTGACTTTTAGTTCTATTCATTATGTGATGAACATCATTACAAAGAAAGGTGGCATTGGAAAGTCTACAAACATGTAAAAAAAAGATGGCACTGAAAAATCTACAAATGTGTGATTGGTCACTTTTGCTCTGTGTCTCCCATCACAATGGAGACCACATTATAGATGCCAAAGAGATTGAGAAAGAGAGTCCATTGCATTAGATATGGGGTAAAGAAAGTACTTACTGGTTATACAGGTGCTTTTTAGGTCACAATTTTACAGGTACATGTGTGTGCGCGTGTGCGTGTGTGTGTGTGTGTGTGTGGCAACTGACATATCATCCACTACATTTTTGTGTGAGAATTTGGTCCAAAGAAATCTGACAAACTTGACCATACCACACTATCTTACTTTATGATCACAGAAACTTCAGTTTGGGGATTTCATTAGCTAAGACACAGTTTGTTGATCAGTGTTACTGTTAGCATGGTCAGCATACAGATGGTAGTCCAAATGCATGTGTATCTCTATATTGATTTCTCTATGACACATGCTGTCTCCAAGACACACAACTGAATGCTATTCAAAATTGGTGAGGATGTACCTTGGATTAGTCTATCATGCTCTTCTCAATACAGCCCAGCTTCAGTGAATGGGTCGCACCTCAGCTTTTGACTTGACATGAATAGCTGATAAAAAAAGTATAATTCTTGGGAGGGATTTATAGTTTGAAAGAACTCCAAATGACTCCATGTTGGTAAATGTCCTTTATTCATGTTAAATATTACTCAGAAATTTGTCTGCATTTGAAATTCAATGGAAATAGAAACATTAGTCTTCTACCTCAAGAGGAATATTGGTATAAACTGTGCTGACGTATAGTAATCAGTTTTGGTGCAGTTTCTTGTTTACACATTATTTCCAAATTCCAATCATCTTTTTCTCCTTTGTCTACCATGTTCCTGCCATGTTGACACACTGGAACTAGACGATGACTGTGTACTAGTATGGTCAGAAGTAGTCGATGATTATTTAGACATTAGTATCACAACAGCCTGTGAGCTGGGGTCCTATAAATGTGTTTTGTTTGTTTGTTTGTTTGTTTTTTTGAAGAGGATCTGGCTTTGGTCTACTTTAAAAAGTAAAAGTAGGATGGATTGAGAGATTGCACGCAGATTTTCTGTGAAAAAGCGACACACAATGACATATATTAACAGCAGAAATTACAGAAAGTCAGTGACCTTGCAACATAGATCAAGGTCACACATATGAAATGCATAACTACTATTTAAAAAGGTCTATAGATGATGCAGTGCCATATCAAAATTATAAAATAAAACAGTTTAATGTTGCTATGATTGGAAAAATTACCTCCAGTGTTAGTGTGGTCTACTTTAAAGAAGAAGTAACAGTCAAATAGATAGAGAGATTGCAAGCAGATTTTCCGAGAGACACACAATGATATATTAACAGCAGAAATTACAGAAATAAAGTGACCTTGCAAAATAGATCAAGGTCACACTTGTTAAATGCAGAACTATTACATGCAAAGGTTTATAGAAGATGTTGCGCCATATCAAAATTATGAAATAAAACAGTTTAATGTTGCTATGATTGGGAAAATTACTCCAGAGCTACTCCTGGCCTTGCATGAGGGTCCCCACATCCTTAAAGGTTGTACAAGTCTTATTCTAAGGACTTTAAAAGGCCAAAAGGTGCAGATGATGTACATCTCCTTGTGTTTACTTCTGGTAATTAATCTGATAAGGAAAGTTGTTTTCCCCAGTTTGGTCTCTTTTTGTTGCTGTTACACAATCAAAATGAAATTTTCAATCAAATTCTGGCCAATACATATGTCAAAAGTTTTACTGTTTATCAGTGATTTAAAGGTCTCACAAGGAGTTGAATGTTGCCAGGGTTTCCGCCAGAGAGTAAAACAGGTAAAATAGTATACCCTAAAAAATTTCAAGGGTACTTTTGCTTACCCTAAAATTTTGGTTAAAAAGTACAATTTTAGCATAAATTATCCCAAAATACCCCATAAATCTTCATTGTCAGACTTTTCACTCTGAAATATGAGTAACTGAGTACACTAAAATTTCACTCTGGCAGAAACCCTGATTGCATATGCAATACTTGGTTCTCCTGCAAAGTTTTAAAGAGAGATCACCAGTGTGTGAAAATTACATCCATGTCATTCATATGGAAGCCAAACAAAGCCCTTATAGAGGACAATGAACACGTGTAATGTCAAAGTTGTAGGTGCCACAGTGGTCCAGTAATGCAAGTTGTACTTAGTGGTACATATAAAGGTCCACATTCACAAATGTGGGTCACAAACTTTGATGATTTTATACACTCGCATAACTGAGATAACATCACAATTATAAATCTAGATGATATGTCATATACTGTGAATAGATTTGGAACAGCAAGGCAACATTGCTATAACATACAAGCAATGCCCCCTAGTGGACACATTTGGATTCATCTTGGACACAAAACATTGCCTTCAAGCAATGTTATACATGTACATCTATACACAGAAAACCTCATACCAGAAGATTTCTTTTCTTGTTTTTTATTAATTTACCCTGAAAAGGAACAAAAAAATTCCTATTCATATTATTCATGCTAACATGTACTCTTACCATACCCTTACATAAGTTAAAAATTCATTGAAAAATTGAAAGAATGTCACCTCTTAAAAACGTCTGGTACTGACTTAAGCTTCATTCCCATCAAGTTCGAAGAGAATCCGCCTATTGGATTGGCAGAAGATGTGGGAAATTATAAAATCAAACAAAAATTCAAGAACAATTTTGTTCATTTTATGACTTGTAGGATTTCACTAGAAACATTTCCCTGCTTTGTTCACTTATAAGAAGATACTTTAAGAGTCACAACGGAAACACAAGACAAGTGTTGCTGAAAGTAGATGTATGATGTGCCAAAGTGTCAGACCAGTTTTGTCCACACCTGGACTCACCAATGATCTGATGTCTCAATATTTCAAGATTTGTCCCTAAAATGCACCATCTACCAATCCTCATGTAATTTCTACAAAATAAATAAAAGTTCACGGAGAATCAGGAAATGACAACAGTGCCTGCCACCATATGGAAAACTATGCAACGTTCCCACCAAGGTTTAAGAGAATCCAGCAACTGCGGTCCTAAAAGAGTCTACTGTTCTCTATTTTCAGGTGACATACACTGATCTCCCCCAAATGGACTCAGCCACAACAGCGACACAGTCGCAAGAGCTGGGTAAGTCAAGTGCAGTATGTACATGTAAGTTGTAGATCACAATTGTGATTGGCTAGTTGCACATACCAACAGAGATAGTGAAAAAATGTGTGAAAACACTGCATTTTCATCAAGCTGTAGCCTCTTTCTGAATGAAGTTAGTGGAGTCAGGTGCCCTGCAGTACACAGTTACTTCATTGGTCATGTTGGTGGTGATGTAAATGCACTGTGTAAAAGGACTGGCGAGAACTCTGTGCTGAGGAAGTACAACAATATGACCTTGGACTGAGCACAATTCATTCACCTTTATAAAGCTAGCATCCAGATAATATTTCCTATTTCAATTATAAAAGAATTATTGAACTGTAGAATAAATTCATCTGTATTTTTCTGATTTTTTTTTTTATGTGTTTAATACTGCTCACTAAATTTTTAAATTTGAATCTTCCCATTTTTTAGATTCAAAAATGCTAATATGTAATATAGGATTAATAACTGTCGTCTACTACCTATAGGTACAATTCATATAACATGTACATATGTAGTACAGTGCAGTAACTGCTCTATGAAGACAGCCTATCTGCCACAAAAACATTGCCACATACAGTATGTTACCTGCCATTGCAAGTAAATATATGTAAATTGACAAATAAAATTGACTCTTTCAGCTAGAAAAATCTTGGCCACAAAGAGCGAGTTTCACACAGCTGGTTGCAGACAGCACGTACCACCGTACCTGTTGATTGAGACCGACCATTCTGTCGGCGGAAAGGTAATTGTCTGATACAACATGCAAGATTAATTAATTTTGAATCAGGTTATCCTACAAGGAAGGATCAACAGCACCAACATATGTTGTAAGGGAAGGATCAAAAATCACTTGTTTGATATCCACCATCTGATACTAGGATAAGTATTTACATGAGTGTATGTAAGGATCAGTAAAAAAAAAAAACACATTTTATTTGATAACCATCATCTGATACTAAAATAAATAATTACTCAAACATATACAATGTGTAGAAGGGACTGGTATTTTCAAAAAAAGCTTG
The DNA here is from genome assembly GCA_964020975.1 of Hermodice carunculata. Lineage (NCBI taxonomy): Eukaryota > Metazoa > Annelida > Polychaeta > Eunicida > Amphinomidae > Hermodice > Hermodice carunculata. The sequence continues at coordinate 19,500,565 of OZ026615.1, read as the reverse complement.
GTTTAGTATTAAGTATGATATCTAGTGAAACATGGTGTTGGTATTGAATTAAATATGATAGTGCATAACCAGAACTACAACAGTTTAATTTAAATTTTAATCTCTCTACCCCAGTCCAATGTCATTATAAAGTCCTTGCTGCAGACAAATTCAGTCTCAGATTCTGTTCTTTCAGACTGAAATGCAGATTGTTCTAAAATTATGAAGGTAACTGCTCTCTGTATTTCTACCAGTTTGTACACCAAGCAATGAAGCTCAATATGCCAACATAAAATGGATATTTGACAATGCTAAATACTTCTTAATTATTTATGGGTTTGTCAGTGGCTGAAGTTATAGGTACATGTAAAAAGGAGACTTCAGAAAGAACACATCTATAAGGTACATAATATAATCCTCTTCTCTTTCAGCTCTCATCAACCACCTGTCTGGCTGTATGGAGGTGACCTGAATATTTCACCCGGTCGGGCAAAATTGCTCAGAACCAATCATTGGTTTTGAATGGTACTGAGCAAATGTACATGTAAATAGTGTAAATAGGACTACATATTATATATAAATAGATGATTTTCAAATAAAAAGAAGAAAAGCAGCAGCATCGATAACCTTTTCTGTGCAAGGAGCTATACCATCAAGATGGCCATTGGAAATGACAGTTTCGGGAAAGACTGTCACGTATTGGACACAGTTAAACATTGATCACACTACTTGGTCAAAAGCACAAATGGAACCTCCATAACATCATCTGGTTTCAAAAAAGAAAAGGAAAATATCAAGATGGAAACACAACAAGCAGCAAAATGTGCTTCTTGCTAACAAAAAAAAAAAAGCAACAACATCGATAACCTTAACTGTGCAACCTATACCCTCAAGACGGTTATTGGAAATTACAGTTTAGGGAAAGACTATCACACACTGGACACTATCAGTTGTGCCATGCTCTGCTGTGGTACACCAGATTTGGCCACTGAAACATGCTGTGTACCACAAAGCCTGAAGGGCTGAGTGGTACGCAGTTTGCTGAGGTGGCCAAATCTCATGTGCCACGGCAGAGCATGGCATGGCAATTGTATCTCATTTTCAAGGCAAGTAGTTGGCATAAAAAAAAAAAAAAAACAAATAAACAAACATGCTTAAGACTTGATTTCTTGTACAATTCACCTTCACCAGTTTGAGCCGTGAACCAGAATTTAGACAACTGCTTGTCAAGTTCTTCTATAAAATGAAGGAAGTCCATATTCTATCCAGCTTCTGGTAAATATGCCCTGAAAATTTTTGCTGAATACTCATTGGCTTTTAAGGTGTTCTTGGGAATTAATGTGGCTCTTTTGGAAGATAAATCCCTTTCAATAGCAAAACGTTCCTTGTTCGCTGTTGCCACTGTTTTCGTCTGATACGAGGTGAATTTAAAACGACGCTATCTTTGCACACAACTTTCGTATGCCACAGTGTGGCAAGTCGCGACACACACCATGGTATACGAAATATGGAACATGCCTTTTAACCAGTCAGCGTGTTCTATTTGCCTTGATTATAAGATAAAAACATTTATCACACTACTAGGTCAAATGCTCAAGTGGAACCTTCATAGCATAAGCTAGTTTTAAAAAATATTAATAAAAAAAATTAAGATGGAAACACAACAAGCAGAATGATGTGCTACATACAGTAAAACCTGTTTTGAGAGACCACCCATAGGGCAGGCCGAAAAGTGGTCACATAAGGCAAAAGGTCCCTCAATAATGGTGCAATAACACAGGGAAGATGGCAAAAGGGACCTGGTAAACATGGTCTGAAAAGGCAGGTGGTCTTTCCTTCCAGCAGTCTTTCAAAACAGATTTCACTGTATATATGTTGGTAATCTTGTAGTAGTTTGGGATTGACTGTTGGTATTATACAAGTAGCATGATGTGCTTCTTGCTAACAATGGGACCTAGAGAATCTACTGAACCCCTGTGCATTGTGCTGATATCCAAAAGCTTTATGCAAGGTGTATAATTCTGTGGTCGACACTCTTTGGACTGAAATAAAAGTATGACATGTTGCTGCATCTTGTCTTGTGGGTTTTATATTCAAGTGCAAAAAGTCTAACCATATCCCTCAAAATTAGTACCCATGCTCTAATAAACGACCCTGCCTCATCAGGACCAGAAAGCAAGAGGCCCACGGGCCCCAAGCTGTGCTGACAATTTGTCGTACATGTCTAATATCTGATGATCATCACCAAAAATTCATTTCCTGAAATTAATTTAAAACGAGGCTACCGTTGCATTCCCTGCATGACCCTGAGAAATTAGTCAGTCATCCATATGATGTAACATCAAACTTCCACATAAACACAAATTTGTCATACATATCTAATATCCATCCCGTTATTCTTTATCGACATTCTGAATTTAGTGTCTTTTTCTTAAGTGCTTTATGACCTTGAAAAACATGTCAAGTTCACACAACAGATTACAAAACTTGACTATTGACCTAACACATATTTGGTGTAACTTTTGCAGTTCCATTTAAATCTACTATGTCAATAACAACATCAAAAATAAATAATTTCCTAATATGCATTCCCTGCATGACCTTGAAAAAGTAGGTCAAGGTAATACATATTGGGCAATATCAAACTTTCATATATGACACACATTTCTGGTACATTTGGTGTAGTTAGCCTTCTAATTTCTTAACATGTGAAATTTAGTGTTCTTCACTATGTCCCAAAAACAGGTCAAGATCACCCAAAATTTCATGAAATGTGATCATTGGCTTTGGGCATATTTGGTGTAAATTTAGTAGTTCCATCTCAATTTATAATCAAAATAATGAATTTGATGTACTTTAAATATCTAAATTGCTAGGTCCACTTAGTACAACCAGTGGTTTTATCATGATGCCACAGGTCAAAGACTTTCGTCTGTATAGTATTCCTGTAATGGAATATTTATACATATGCACAAGTTCAGACATAGAAACCACTATAAAAATTCATTTCCTGGCATATATTCCTTTCATGACCTTGAGAAAGTATGTCAACATCACCAAATATCATTCAACATAAAATTTCTAGATATGATACACATCTGTGGTATATTTGGTATCACAAGCCTTATTCTTTCTCAAATCATTTAATTTTAGTATGTTTTCAACACAACTTGGTCCATATCTTTCATAATACTGCAGGTGGCACCACCAAGTATCAACTCTTTTTCATCTTTTAGCCTGATTGACATTCTTGTCAAGTTTCATGACGATGCATGAAAAACTCTTCGCAAAACAGCATTCTCAAATTTTCCACATTTGGGCCTATTTGTCAGGTAATGCTATAGGAGGCACCACCAATAACGAACTGGACTTAGATTTTCATACACTTGATAAGTCCTGAAAGTTTTGTGGGGATAGCTTGAAAATGGTGAACTGTATTGTGTTCACAGCAAAAGTTTACAAAAAAGCTGAAATAATATCCTACATTTAACCATATTTTTAAGGTAATAGTATCACATATAATAATCAAACTGTAATAGAAAAATGCAGGTCATTTAAACATTTCATAAATACCTGGGCCAACCATATGGAGGAATACAGCCAGTCTTTTAAGACATGCAAAGGTGTGCAGCAATGCCACCTAGTGGAGAAGTTTTTTGGACCCTTCCACAAGGAGCACATCCACAAAGTTTCAGCTGAATCTGAGTGACAGTTCTGGAGAGAAAGTCGAAAAAAAAAAAAAAAGGCAAAAATGCAAAAAATTGCAGGGCCACCTGCTAAACAAATTAAGAACTAAGAGTCCCTAGGAGCGTTCCTGTGAAATATCAAAGTAATCGGGTAAGCAGTTTCGGAGAAGAAGAGTTTTTAAGATTTGCCCAATAAAAGAACCCCAAAATCACTGGAGCATGACCATTTGTACCAATTTAGTAATGACCCACACAAGGTACATTGCTACCAAGTTTGAAGTGAATCTGGCTGATGGTTTCAGAGAAGTCAAAAATGTGAATGAGCATCAGAATGCCCATCCACTGAGTTACATAGTAATCAATAGGAAAGGTGCATCTGCCGATAAGTATACGAATTGAAAAAATTGTTAAAAATCAGAAATCTACAGCAGTGCTACGTAGTAAACAGCTTTGTATGACTCTTTCACAAGGAACATACCCACAAAGTGTCAGCCTAATCTGATTGACAGTTCTGGAGAAGTCAACGCTAGCAAAAACGCACAAAAAAATCATAAAAAAAAAAAAAATTAAAAAAATTGCAGTGCCACCTGGTGAACAAATTAAGAACCAGGAGTCCCTAAGATCATTCCTGTGTGATATCAAAGTAATTGGGTGAGCAGTTTTGGAGAAGATTTTTTAAGATTTGCCATAAAAAAAGAACAAAAAATCCAAAAATCACCGCAGCATGACCATTTGAATGAATTTGGTAGAGATCCACCCAAGGTACATAGCCACCAAGTTTGAAGTGAATATGACTGACCGTTTCCATGGAGAAGAAGTCGACAATGTGAATTGTGAACGGATAAGGGACAATGAACCACAGACGACAGATGAAGAGGGATGGCATTAGCACTGCTGGATGATAAGCCAGCTGAACTAGAAATTAAGGATGCTGGACTGGTCACAAGATTTTCACATTTTAACTTCTATATTATATGAAACTACAGACAGCTCTACCAACATTGACACTGACAGATTTCCATACAGTTGATAAGTCCTAAAAGTTATATGGGCCTAACTAAAAAACTGTAGGATGCAGAGCATTGACAAGATAACCACTATATTCCTACTGGCCATTTGACGTTGACTTTCAACTTGTATTAAAAACTAGACATAGCTTCAATGCAAAGCATTGACTGAAGGATCCACCCTAACGAGCATGTAATTAGGCTGCCATTTGCTCAAATTAGGTCATGGTGACACCAAAATCTAATCAGTTCATCTTGCCAGGTAAGATAAGCATAATGCCAAATTTGAGCAAAATACATTGAGGCATTCTGTAGATATTGTGCACGTGGTAATGAAAATGTGCACATCTGGATCGAGGGACATTCAGATGGACGTCGACGGCCATCCCGATGGACGGACAACCTGAAAACATAAAGGGTCCCCCCACGGGGCGGACCCTTAAAAAGCTGTAAGCATTCAAAATGTGTGCCTCACATCTAATTTTCCATATATGATGTGTTATTATTTAATATCCATCGTATTGTAGGTTGCTAGTATCATAAGCAACTGAGATTTTGACCACTCTACAATGCCACTAAAATTTCAGGAAAATCCATAAAAACTTAAGGCTGCAGCATTGGTCACAAGATTTTAAAATTTTGACCTGTATATTACAGATGGCACCACCAACATTGACACTGACATATTTTCATACAGTTGACAAGTCCTAAAAGTTATATGGGCCAAACTCAAAAACTGTAGGGTGCAGGGCATTCACAAGATAACAACTTTATTTCAACTGGCCATCTGACCTTGACTTTCAACTCATATTGAACAAAAAAATTGTCAGCCTTCAAAATGTGTGCCCCGCATCTAGCTTTCCACATATGGTCTGTTTATTCAGATTGGGTACTAACTTTTTGAGTTATTGAAGAAAAACAATAAACTTGGACAAGTGCCAAAATTCACAATTATTGGGTCATGGTGACCGAAAAGTAGGTCACTAAGCACAGTTTTGTGTGCAAGTTCTGTGTACAATGTAATCAAATGCAATTCTGATGTGGAGGTTCAATTCTCTTTGCCATTGATGTCCAAGCTAGCTACACTCTGCCATTACAAAATCACCTCTTTCAACTTTACAGGCCTGGTGACCTCACTAAAATAGGTCAAGGTCACTGATATTAAATAATATTCTCGCATTTGACATGGTCTATATATCCTATGAATTTGGCAAGTCTAATCCAACTACTTTTAGAGATATGGAATTTTATATCCTAAAACACATTCTGGCTCATAATTTCCGTCTAATTATATGTGACAGGATGATGCTAAAGTGGTCACAAGATTTTCACATTTTGACCTATATATTACATAATATTGCAGGCGGTGCCACCAATATCGAATTCCACCTAGATACTCATACATTTGATTGGTCCTGAAAGTTATATGGGGCTATCTTAAAAAACTGTGGACCATATCGTGCTCACAAGCAAAACATTTACAGACGGATGGACAGATAGACGGACAGACATGACTGATCGCGTAAGCTCTGGGTCATTTGGTCAGGAGAGCTAAAAACCATTTGTAACTCCCCAACACACAATAAAACTTTTTTTTTTTTTTTTTTTTTTTTGCAAGAGGGATTTATATAGGGCCTTGTCCTGTTTCCCAATTGTATCCTTACGGAAATAAAAATATGCTTAAACAAAATAGTTTTACTCACCTTAGTGGTAGCTCCTCCTTCTGTAGGTACTGATTGATGAAGTACCCTGTAACACCGGTAACACTATTTGATGATCACAGATTCTTACAAAAAAATAAACATTCTTTTGTGTTAAAATGAAAATTTATTTTGCAGGTAATGTTTCTATGATTATGTCACCTGTAAAAAGCCATTGAGGGTTTGTTACAGTGGCATTTTGGGAAGAGACATGCTACTAGAGAATTTAACATGTTTAATGCCATTATTTTGTACATTGGAATGTAATATAGGTGCTCAATATGGATGATCTGGGTTGGTTTAATTTCTTGACACACAGCCTTTTGTTCCCATGGTGCATGTTTGTGACACCTAGCAACCCATGCGATTTGAGGTCAGGTGGGTCAGCATAACCCATTACAGTGAACCTGAAAGTTTCACCCTGCATATGAGGATGATTTTTCGTATTATCATCTTCTAATCTACCTGAAGCACATATTGTTATCTTTCAAATACACCCAGGTGTGATAAAATGAAAGTTTTAAGCTTATTTGACAACATATAGAGAGGTTAAATTTATATCTGCTAATTCCCCACATTATTAATGAAGAAAAAGTGAGGGTTATGGAAAGTGACCACAAGATGTCGGCGGTCAACCATGAACAAGATAGGCCGCACCACCTTCAGGCGAATTTAGAACTAACCCAGATATAGACTATTTATTTCAGTTCTGTACAGATCCAGGTGTCCAATGCATCACTTGCAATATTCTAATTCTATACATATGTATGACTAAATCTTAAGATACTTTTTTCTACCTTAAGGTAGCGATCTAGTGAACAACATAAAAATCAACGATGTTTCACTTTTTACATTTTCTGGTCTGTTAACAAGTTTACTTTAAGTTCCGCATTGTTTCGTTGCTAAATACTTTTTACATTAACGTTAAAATCGTTGTTTTTCCTGACGCGGTCGTACCAAACTGGAGTGTAAACAAAGCTGCCACTGAACGTGCCGGTTTGTTGGGTCACGTGACCTGTGATGTGTCCACACTGATACATATCTAGCGAGGTCAGGGGGTCACGGTCTGACTCCAACAAAACTTCAAAGCGGTTCCTCCGTACAGTAGTCCCTCCTTTGAGAGACCGCCCCTAGTGCCACCAAAAAGGTGGTCACATTAAGCAGGTGGTCCCTCAAAGGAGGTATAAATAACATGAAAAGTACTACATGGAGACCTGACAACTGTGGTCTCTCAAAGGAGGTGGTCTCCCAAAGGAGTGGTCTTTCAAAGGAGGGACTACTGTACCCATCAAAAGAAAAAGGAAAAAGTGTCGCAAAAGAAAAAAAAAAAATTGTACGAATGGACAAGGATATCAGGACAAAACTTGCCGATAGTGACAAGGGCTCGTAATACCAAACTTGGCCTGAAGAGCCCAGGCCCCAGCTTTTAGTTTCAGCGGTTGTGCCATCCACATCCACTGGCACCGACTCTGACTCGGACAGTCTCGATGACGACGACGGGAAAACTCATTTATCAGCAACGCATAAAAAAAATTTTTTAAAGTTAACTGAAAAATGTGTGCGTGCACTGGATATTTCCTTGGGACAGTGAATCAAGTGTGACCAGAGCCTCTGCCTCTGCTCCGTCCCCGTCCCCTCGGCTGCAGTAGCCTGTTCTTCGCGGTGGCATTTTGGCGAGTTACGGGAAGAAGTTGAGGATGTACACATAAAATGCTATGAGACGGGGCTGTGATCCAATCTTTTTATTTTATGACTACAATTTATTTCACCATTTTCGGGTTTCATTGGGCTATATGCACCGTTCGTCAACATTGAAGTTCGGTTTATTAGTTTCTTGGTTAGCGTTTCAAGTCTGTGATATGAAACCCATCTGCCAGCCTGAATGAAGCCTGTTTGGCTGGAACTTGTTGCAAACAAGCAAAACAATCTGTGAAAATCGCAGAACAATGAGACATGTCGGGGTAATTTAAAACAGATTCTTATTCATCGCTTGGTGTTTTCATAAATAGTGCGATTCATTCGACCCTAGTTGTATTGTACACTTAATCCCTCGCTATCGTCAACTTTCAGTTTCATGGCTTTTGCGGCAGCAGTTATCTTTGGCACATTTGCATAATTAGCTCTCTCAAGTTCTAGTACGCATGCTCGCTGGGTAACTCCGCCTACTTCCGCGAAAACGTCATATGGCCCTAAATTTCCACCAGGGTATTTAAAAGGACAGGAGACGTACTTCCTTATGAATATGTGATTTTTAGCTACAAATCACTATATTTAACATGTTTTGAACATTGATAGACAACTAGGGAGGTCGTACTTATCGCGGAAGTTCAAAAATAGAACGTGTCTTGAATAGTTTTGGCGGCATTGACCGACGAAGGTCAAAGATCATCCGACCGAGAGATATAGCCTGTTTTCTCGAGTTCACTTTTACGAAGGAACGGCCACTTCCAGCGAAGTTGGGGAAAAATCCACTGGCTCGATTCTGTTCAGACTTGGCATGTATGATAAGTTATTTATTTTCTCTAAAAAAGTGTTTTTGTTTGTTGATAACGGGAATAGTTTTGTAGTTTCACCGTCACTCGCAGAGCTTTCACCCAAAGTACATGTACATGGCACAACTATAAATATCTTTCGTGACCTAAATCAGGGCTCGTTTGCGTTATCGACAATACAAAACACATTTTGATGGCCAAGAATCTACGCTAGCGGTAAAACGGACGGAAGTGGTCATCGGATAATCTGTTGACCTCCCAATTTCGCTGGAGTGGCATTGGGTTGGCACTTTGTGGCTTCATAAAATAAATACTGTTGGATAGATTTTAATAAAGGTGGTATCTTCGTTTGCGCTAGACACTCAGCTTTTAGAAAAGGTATACTTTCATATGGTTTACTGGTGCCTATTTTTCACAATTGCGAGAAATGGTGAGCAATGTCCGTTCATATGCGTTCACTAGATCGCCACCTTAAATGCTCTGGACACTTTGTTTCTACAAGTAGATAGCAACGTACATCCACGGAAAGTATATTTTCTTTCTTCTCACACATAAATTAATATCCCAAAAAAAAGAAAAAAAAAATCCAAACTTTCCTACCTGCAAGAGGCATCTCCCCTGTACCAGCCAGACACACGTTACCATGGTAACTAGGTTCCAGTTTGTACACTTGGGTTCGTTCACCTGATGTGTTGAAGCCACAACCCTCCTGCAGAAAAATGTGTATACATTGTAATGTAGGGCAGTGGCAGCTTGGGCTTGCAATAAAGTGTTTGCCACGAACCGATGGCTCTCGTATTTTTTTCTTGAGAATGGGGAATTAATCACAAATTCTAAACACGTCTTAAATCTTTTTCTGGAAAGGGGGAAGGAGGTGTCTAAATTTGCCTTAATGAAAAAAATCTTATGGAAACATTTCAGCTCAAACACAGTGACACCTACATGTACCTTTGAGGTCACTGTAATAGAAGACTGCCTTGCACAATCCCATTCAGATCTCACAATTAAATGTGATCACACCTACAATTATGCACATGTCCAATGGATTTTCATAATAGACCTCAGAAGCATGTTTCCTTACAGAGATGGTATTCAAGGAAAAATATTTTTTGAACTTAAGTTGAAAATTATTTACACATGTCCAAAGGATTTTCAAATCAGACTTCAGAGGCATGTTTTGTTTCCAATGCAGAGATTTTGAACATAAATGTGAACACAAAAATGGTTAAGGTGGTCGTCTTTTTTTAACTTAACCGCAAAATATTTCTTTCCTTTGTTTGTTTTTAAATGTGAACACCACTGCAGGGTTCAGTGATATTGCCTGCAAGACAGACCAAGCTCCATACTCTCTCTATTACAACATGAACAAGTTGGGTGGAGAAAACACAGATTGATCTGTTGAGCAGGCAAACAGTGCCAGTGCTAAAACGAGCCATGAAAAATCGTCTAGTACTCACGATCACTCTTGGGTCAACCAGGTCAGGCACAGACATCAGAGTAAAACCCTGAAACACAACAGTAAACACTCAGTTCCACTGAATATGTGCATTTAACACTTTTCCTCCATGTTGGCCACTTTTGTCACATTTATAAGAATAGTTCTAAGGCATGTACAGTTACGTATACATACGTTTATGTTAAACCCTTTTCCTCTTAAACTACAATAGCACCAGCCACCGCGCCCCCCTCCCCAACAGTTGGTGGTCAAATGTTGGCTCCTACAATGTTTCTGAATAAATTGAAGTCATGGAAAACAATACGAATGTGCTCTGAATAATGGCATGCAGTGGGTCATCTTTTCTCATTGTGGTTTAGGCTTTTATTGGTTCAAAATCCTCATCTACTTAAATGAAACTCAATGCCTGCAGATTGAACAAAGGATAAGCCATGTGACCTCGGGAACAGGGTCATGGTCATCCATGCATTCCCAAGCAAGTTCTTGCCAGGACACATAATCTCAACAAGTTTAATGAACTTCCATTGAATCTTTACAGCAATCACCAGACATTATTCTTTTCAACAGCCCAGTGACCATGAGAATGAGGTCAAGGTCATCCATCTGTATTCCCACACAAGGTCTTCCATAGACGTACAATCTGACCGACGTTGGTTGAATTCTTCTGGAGTTGTGGCATGGCAACCTATGTCCTTAAAATGCTCTGGTTTGAGATGAAAACATCTGCAATCCCATCCCAATATCTCATTTATGGCCCACAATCTAATCAACATTTGCCGAACACTTTTGGAGTTATTACACATACACTGAATACCTTTATGCATTCCTGTGGAAGCACAAATGGAGTGAAGGTCACCCATCTGCAATCCCAAGAGAGGTGTTGGCGAGATGCATAATTTGACCCTGTTTTATCAACTTTGGTTACATACTTCTGAATTAATTACACAGACACCAATTTGCATGGAAGAAGTACGACAAGAATAGCCTGATGTGGAGGCAAAAGCAACATGACTTCCCTGTACTATGTACACGGGGGCATCATAAATTCAATATAATGAAGATGTCAATCTCAACATGATACTTCTGTAAATTGCTTTAATTTTGCTGTATTCCTATTTTCTCTTATTTCACTGATAGCACAAAACCGTGAAAATAAAACACAGTGAAACAGTATTTTAGCATTGTTTGAATGGGAATTATGTCCAAAACAGTGAAATTAAAACTACAGTGAAATGTCAAAAATACAAAAACCGTGCAAATTTGTACATGCGAAAATAAAGCAACTTACAGCAGATGGGGCCAATACAGTAAGAGGTTGAAGACTGTGATTCTGTAGATATTTTTAGATTATCTACTGAAAGGCCTTTTTATGGTCCTCCCTGGTATGACTACCCCCAAATCAATAGAAAAATGACCTGCTCCATATTGGTAGCTGTTATGAATGTGGGTATGCCTGTTTGTTTTGATTTGGAAAGGTCACTGTACTCATTGGGTGTGTACCAGGTCACAGGGTAAGCCTGCTTTGTTGGGGTGACTCTCGGGCAGCTTGGAAACAAAGTCTTGACCTTCACTCATATGACTTATTTCACTGTACTATCTGTACACATTTCGCAGGTGATCTAGAAAGATCAGAGAGAGGTATGGTGTGTGACTAATTGGAAAACTCTGAAATAATGGTGAGATTTCTAAGTTTAGATATATAAAGCGGCTATTTCCCTGACTGGAGGAGAGAGAATTCTGAAGATCTGACAGAAGCTGTGTGACTACAAGCCAGTGGGACTGTGAGCTATTGTTATTACCTGTGGAGTGTGGACAGTATCTTTGAGTGGACTGATATATTTGGTGTTAATTGTTAACTGGAACCAAACTTCACCTCTGTGGGATTTGGATCAGCACCACACCTTTCAGTACCACACTGGAATTAAACCGTACCTCTGTGGGATTTGTACCAGATTATTTGGCAGCTGCCATAGGACTTGGAACTGTGGGACAGACAGCACCTGTGGATAATCTCACCAGGGATAAGGATTTACCTAAGACTGTTTAACCATTGACATACCAGCAGCGATAAGTTTACCTACTTTGTACTGATTTTGACTGTCAATATAATGTTATTGTTAAAGTTATATCATTGTGGTCATTCTTTGTTGAGTTCTGCTAATATTCAGAAGGTGGGAATCATAACATAGCAGCACATTCCCCTTACACTCATGTATACATGTATGGCATGTACAGATTGACTGCAGGGTGTTACAAGTAACAACATACACCAAAGCTTACCTTTTTCGCTAGTGCATCAATGCTGTACTGTATAAGAGCTTGCTCCAGGCGAGCAAGGTCATTTTTGAAATAGTATGACCTTTGACCTGTTGTGTGCCCAACATGGCTGCAACAGACAAAAATACAAACGTTAACACTTCTCCAGAATCTGACTTTACTATATGGTCTGAGGGAAGATCAGTATACCTTGGTATGCTGAGCTACCCTCATTAGTATTTATATACCAATTCTCAGATTCAAATTGAAAAGGCCTGCAATATCAACATTGTTACTCTTGCTTTATTGATCAGTGATGGTGGGAGAAGCTTACAAGTTTTTTTGTTTGTTTTTGTTTTTTTTGGGGGTGGGTGGGGTGGGAGGTATTTTAAGCATACACTGATGTAAACAATATCAGTATATTTTGTCTTGCTTCTTCTAGTCCTTCTCTGTTTCCCTGCTTTTCAGAATCCCACAAGAAGTGCCACACAAAAATAACTACAATTGAAAGAGATGACAGAGAAGCTGTTGCCCCCCCCCCCCCATACATGGTAATTGTGCTGTACTGAGTATTCTGGGGTCAAAAAAAAAAATCAAATGGGCAGCTTTGTCTTAACATCTTATAAAGCCAGACTTTTGCAATATTCAAATGCCATGTTAGATATCAACATATTGCAGTGTTGTACCAGTGTCTCGTATGGATGCTCAACTTTCATTCACACAAATTGTTAATTGTTTAGCATCTATAGAGAACATCACATTGGGACTCCCCCCCCCCCCCACATGACAAAAAGTGTGACAGCTAAAAATATATGGCAAGTGCCCAAATGTGTTACTGTCACATTCTGCCCATCTTCACCCCATCAAACTGTACTTTTAGTATTGACCTCACAGTAGGCACAGGAAACAGATTTCTTCTACTGTAATATTGAAAAACAGGCAGATAATACGCTAGTGTGACTGTCTCGACATTTTCTGAACCATATGGGTAATTATCATTATAACTGAAGGCAAACATTGTGAGATCACCAACACCAATTTCACCACCACACAATCATGTCAATTTCACAGTTTGGCAAATTGTAAGGTATCTTGTGGGTTCACTTTGTTATCAGACAATCTTGTTTACATGTAAGTTGTCAATCTTGACCTATATCAACAGGTACAAAGTAATAAAGATTTTTGTTATAAAACAGTATGAAATCTATAAACACTGGATCACTTAAGTAGTAGCCATTTCTTTGTTAGGGCCAAGTCTGCAGAAATTCCCACTTCTGTAGCACAGATATCTATATAGCAGCAGATTTGTGCTAGACCAAATCATGATTTGTCTGTTTGAACCTGAAAAAAAAAAAAAATAACCCTTTCCCACTTAAACCGGCCAAAACCAGCTGGTGGTCAAATGTCGTCTGTTTCAGGGTTTTCAACTAATTTCAACAGTAGTGAAAAACAATTTGACAGGGAATTGCAGATGGCACCTATCAAGATCACGACCCAGGTCAACAGCTTTCCTTGGCATGGGTTGGGCACTAAGTGCCCAACCCATGCCAAGGAAAGCTGTTGACTCTATCTCAATTCAAAGGGGAAAGGGTCAAAAAAAAAAAAAAATAAATAAATGCAAGCATAAAATCACTATTATAATATTAACATTATTGTGTCGTTTCCATGTTTATATCTATGTCTCCCTCAGTGATTGAGAGTTGTGCTTGGGCAAGTCTTAACATTAGGTCTGGTCTCATATATCAAAATAAATCTATCAACAATCAAGATCATATGCTTGTGGAAAGAACTGTTCACCTTAATGAAGTTTGGCTGCTGAGGAACAGGTGTTCTGATTAGTGCAGTTTGACAGTGTTTGTTTGTTTGTGCATGAATTAGTTAATGGATATATCATCTATGCACAGTTGACATTTGGAACTACCCTCTAAGTTGTAAAATAATAAAAATACGAAGACAATGTTAGGTTCAGATTTGACAACTCTACTGCCAGAGTCCATCTGTTCGTACACAACACTCAGCAAACTGAAGGAAAGCCTGCCAATCACTCGTGAGGTACAACTTGGCAACCAGCATTGTTGGCAATTTAAGAGAGACCTGTCTTGAGTCTTGTGATCCGTCACCTCGGGATCAGTGTTACATTTGTTGATAGTACCAGTAAACAGTTCACTGTATTGTAACAGGGTAGTAAAATAGAAGTAAAGTAGTAGTATTAAAATTTAGAAAACTCATCTCTGTAATGTTACTATGGAACTTAGATCCCTGCAGTGAATTGCAGTCGGCCCTATTGACTGTAAGACCAGTTTACCTGAGCCCAGGTTTCAAGAACCTTGACAAATCTTGAAGAATATTTTCCTCATATTGCATGGTAAACATTTTCAAGTTGAAATAAAAGAAAAGGTGACACGAATAAAAAGTCTAGATTTATAACTTACAGTGATCCTTGTCTCGTGAGACCACTGCAATGAGAGATCACTATTCCATATAATATTGGTCTCTCGAGCCGCCATTAAGAGACCACTGGTCTTCAAACACGACCTTTTCGATATCCTGTGCTTCATACTTTCCATGTTATTTACACCTTCAATGAAAGACCACCTGTGTTAAGAGACCATAATTTGGTCATCCCCAGGAGTGATGTTTAGAGACAGCTGGTTTCACTGCAGGACTAATCAGCATCTGCTGACCACTGAATCCAGACTCTGGCTATCCCCAAACCCCACAACATCGGAAAGCATTCTCACAAGTTACATGTACCAATCTGAACTGGCACTGAATGCAACTCATCAAAGTGTGTGATAAATCAGTCTGCAACAATGCCCAGGAAAAAAAAAACAAAGGGAGCTCCCTGGGACGACTCACAACCTGAACAGGGCATGGTTGAAAGCAGTGCAGAACATCAGATGATCACCACACAGCTTTGAGCTTGGTTTTGCACTGAAGTTGTCAGAGATGATGCAACTCGCATTTGTTGAGCAAATTTCCCAAACTTCCACAAGGAGAAAAAACATTGACAATTTGCATTGGAAACAAGTACATCAAAGACTCAACCTGGCCAAAAGTAATCCCGCTAAGTCAACTAAAACAAATTCTTTTATGAAATAAAGTCAAACAAAAAGCTGCAAAGGCCTGTACACTTTGATTTCTTTGAATGCACTCATGGGTGGGGAACTCAGCTTGCTGTGGCTATTTCTCAAATTTTCTTCTAACAAAGACTTACTTAAACATTGAAGACTTGCAAACCACAATGCATCAGCAAATTTTTGTTTGATGTGTTCCCATGGAAGATATCGCCATGCACAAAGAAGTCGCTTTTTCTTGGCACCCTTCTGATAGGAATAACAAAGTGATGGAAAATGTCTCAGCTTGATACAGTACAGTGGTCCCCCTTTTATAAGGCACCTCTCACCACAGGCCACCCCTCTTAAAAGGCCAGCATTTTTATGCAGAAAGTATGGTATTTCCATTATGTTCTACCCCTCAAGAGAGACCACCCCTCTTACAAAGGCCACTTTTTGGCATTTGGGGTGGCCTTATGAGAGTGGAACCACTGTAATATTGGATTTTTTTAAAGATTGATATTGTGATACTGGAGTTTTGTACACCGATGTTGTAATGCTGGAGTTATGCATACTGATATTGTAATTCTGAGTTTTGTATACATGTACAGATATTGTAATACTGGTCTTTTTTTTTATACTGATACCTACTCTGTTCTCAGCACTCCTAGGTCTTCACCCAGTTCCACAACAGTCTTTGGCTTAAAGTCAAACTCTGGAAGAAAATCGGAAAATGTCTGTAATCACCACTTTGACAAGACACTTTTCAGTAACAGTCTTACAGGTCATAGCGCGAGGCATACCATGGAAGGACAGGGCATCAAACTCCATAGAGAGAATATTTTAACTTTGATCTCAAATGTAGCATTGTAAACTGCAATACCTTTGTTTTCACTAACTTCCCACACATCAATACTGCTAGAAGCTACTACTCATTCTTCCAATTTCTAATTTAATTCATCACTGATAACTGAGATGACTTTTACTTGATAAATGTGGTCAATTTAAAATAAATGCCTGCAGATTTCATCTTCTAATATCTGTAACAAAACAGGATCCGACAAATCTATTTCAAAATAAGAAAGACTGAAAAAAAATTTGGTCCCACAGTCATGCAATTTTTAAAGCAACATTAACTTCCTTCACCAGGGATTTGGCCTTAAATTTTGCAAAAACTTTTCTGACTTCACTTATAAATGTGGCATTTTTTATCATTCAACATTAAGCAATACTGATCAGAGTAGTTCTTCCATAACCTAAAAGTTTTCAATCGTTCCTTTTTCCAAACTGGTTGACAGGCAAATCACAGGATCATTTTAACCAGCATCTTAGTTCACTTCAACTAATGTCACCTAATGCCAAGTTTCAACATACAAAAAGAAACATCTTGCATTCCAAGTGGGTGGAAACTCTAGGACTCTTTGTTACATTTGTTGGTGTTCTTGCATCAGGTAGTGTTTTCCAAAACAACCCAATGCAATACAATTACATGTTTACTAAAGGTTGAAAATTACTCCCAAAATTTGAATGAAATCCTATGTTGTGATGCAAAACTTGCAAAATGTGACTTTTTTGCAGAAAGCATCTCCTTTTGGCTCAGAAATTTAAATCCTAGCATCAACACTGGCAGCTGAATGCTTCACTTGTCTCACATCTGAGCCATGAAATATCTTACAGGGCCCTCTAGTGAGTGCTTTTATAACTAAACTGACAGCTCTATCTGCATCCCAGCTGTGACCTACCCCTTTTCTGACCTTCCATCTGCACCACTCTGGCGTTTGATTCATCTCCTATTGGCTGAAAAGCAAATGCATTACACTATAGTGAATGATGTTACAAAACCTCTGTCTATTGATCTAATCATGTATTAATAAAAAACATCACATGTAAGAAAATTTTGAAAAAGTAACAAAAGATAAGGAGAAAATAGCGTTCAGAGAACGGATTACCCTCAGCACCCTCAATTCTTTTTTTCCTCAATTCTGCATTTTTTTTAATTTAAGACTTCACAGTAGAATACTTCACTTACAATTTTCTTATTTTTTTCTATGAAGTGAAAGAGCACTTTTGGATGTGTTCTTGGGGCAGGTCCTGGTGACAGAGACCACTGTAGTGTGTGTCACTCATACAGCCATCAAATAAACACTTCAAAAGTTTCATAACAAGTTTTAAAATATTAAGAGGAAGCTGGTTTTCAATAGGACTGTGGTCCACTATAATCTGCATCTCCAAAAAAATTTGGTGAAGCTGCGTTTGATCATTGTTGAGATATTATATGGTAACGTTGATCCCTTGTGCACCACTCAGACGACCTCCAAATGAATACTTTAAAGTTTCATAAAAAGTTTCTAAATACAAAGAGGATGCTGGTTTTAGAGAGGAACCCAGTCCATCATAAGATGCATCTTTGACAAAAAAATTGGTAAATCTGTGGTCAGTATTTTTTGAGATATCGTGGTAACGTCGTCAGGTTTGACGCCAGTCAGATGGCTTTCAAATAAATACATTAAGATTTTTCATAAAAAGTTTAAAAATAATCAGAGGAAGCTGGTGTTAAATAGGGTTCTGGTCCCTCATAAGATACATCTCTGACAAAAATTTGGTAATGCTGCGGTTAATATTTTTTAGATATCATGGTAACATCATCAGGGTTGACCCCATACATTATAAGTTTCATGATAACTTAAAAATAATCAGAGGAACCTGGTCCATCATAAGGTCCTTCTGTGACAAAAATTTGGTGCAGCTGAGGTTAATATTTTTTGAGATATCATGGTAATGTTGACAAGACAGACGGACGGACAGAAAAATATATGGCATCCTATTTTTTTGGGGGGGGGGAGGAGCAATGAGTACGGGTGGGAAGCTAACCCCGCTATGTTGAGGCATTTCCAACAGCATAATCTGAAATCTTCATTTACGTATCAAGTAAACATACTTTCATTCTTGTTTTAGTATTGTTTATTGTCTTGTTTGTAAGCTGCTGTGAGCAAAAAATCACCAAAAGCATTCCGTATTACTTCAAAACAGCTCTTTACATTGATGAAGTATGTATTTAAGTACATAGAAACTGGATAATTCTGTGCATGCCTCCAGAACAAGAGAGTACACATGGCAATAAAAAAAAAAGAGAGAGAGAAAAAAACACATCATGTTCATACATGGATAACATGTGGGATACTATGAATTTTATTACAGAAAACACCAATTGTGCTGCCTGCTAAACACAACCAATCTCTGTCTTTCCTCTGCTCTACTCAGTCTGCCCTTTGAATAGACCATCCCCATTTTAGCACTGAAAAAGTGACTCAGCTTCTTATTGGTTGTTTTGGGTAATATGAAAACAGACTACAGTGCATCAGAGTACATATACTTCCAATGATCAAAGTGATAACCATCTGCAACTTCCTGATTGATTTATCACTCAATGACAAGGGTGGCAGTGCACTTATATTATCATTATTATAAAGTTTTGTAGTTCGGAGGCAGACCAAATGTAGCACAGATACTACAGAGCTTGGTCTTCTCAAGAGGAAAATTAATTGTTGCAAATCCGATTGTGTAAATGGCAGACTCACTGTCTGTGGGTGTGTCAGGTTGGGTATGAAATGAACCTCTTTGTGTAAATCTTCCCATAGCACAGCATTGTCCTCATCCTGCCAAAAGTACAATACAATGCTCTCAGTCAACACACAGCTCTACGTATTGGTACAGTAGTGTCTGCTATCTAAGACTACCCTACTGCTAGAAAAAAAATGGGTCTCGTGTTGCAAGTGCTTATAAAGTACAGATAAACGTATCAGAGAATTTAGAATCTTGAGTCATGAATGAGTCATCTGAAAATGATTTGTGGTCTCTCACAAGAGGTGGTTTTTAGAACAGACACTAATTTATGTATAATGACGCAATGTATTAATTTAGATCTCTACATGACAGTAGGTGTGGTGTCCTTACAAATTAGAATGTCATCAATTCCATCAATTAAAGTAGAAAACTTCAAATCATTCATTTTCACTTTACACTGTGACGATACAGACAGTTTCTGAAATATAATGATCAGAAAGACCTGCAGACCCCTGCAGCCATATAATGCAGCCAGGGTAAAAACAGTGACCTTGAAAATAGGTCATGGTTATTGAAGGTCTCACTCAGCCAAGCTTCTCCTGAGATACTTCTACAGTACAAGTTTCATGCAGTAGCTCAATTTGTTCAAACGCCACTGGATCCACAAGGGTAACAGAAGTCTTTGAGATATATCTGCTTTTCCACGTAAGTACGTACATAAATGGGAAAGCAAACCCAAGAATTGCAAAGCAGAGTGCATCACATTTGAAGGTTATGCAACTACTATCATGGTAACTGACTTGCCATGGTCTGGAGAATATTAGTGTTGAATTAAACACATTTGATGGGACACACATGCACAGACATGACAACAGCAATAGTCTGTTGGCTTATCAGGTCGAAGGGATAAAAACACATGAATATAAATTGATGTGACATTAAAATTTACATGCATTTATGACATGGGTGTGGTAGGTATACATGTTAGATAGATTATTATCATTCTCACCAACTACAGTGCAAAATCAAAACTACTAATGATAAAAGAAATGTGAAAAAAAAAAGAAGAATAGTAGGCCTCATTAAAAACACATGTATATGATGCACCTACCCTGGACTGATAGTAACTTTCCACATCCACTTGTGTTGCATCCTGGATCTTTCTCCAAAGCTCTTGCTGGAACAGAAAGAAAGTATACAATATTCCAATTGTGCTATCAACAAAGGCCCCCTCATGAAGCATTGTCTTTCATAACTCAAAGCACACAGTTCTTCTTCCTAAAGTCAAACTTTCTGATTCAGATTAAAATTGCTACATGTATGTACTTGTACATGTGCTGTGCTGTAGTACTGTAAATTGATTTATTTTGGTGTGTATAAATTTTCACAGTTTTTGTATTTTTTTACATTTGACTGTAGTTTTAATTTCACTGTTTTGGACATAATTCCTATTCATACAATGCTAAAATACTATTTCGCTCGTTTTTATTTTCAAGATTTTGCACCATCAGCAAAATATGAGTACAGTAAAAATAAAGCAATTTATAGTAATAAGGACAGCGGTTTGTTACCTTGTTGCGGACAAAGTTCCTGTAACAATATAAATCACTACTCCCAGTAATAATGCACAATCACTGTGAACCAAGTGCACTAGAGGAGTTGTGACACTGATTCCTTGGGTTGAAAATTGCTGTTTGAACTGTGCTTTGCAAAATATTCCAAGACAAATAAAGGAAAGAAGTCCACACTTTACTTGTATGGATAAGCAAACTGGAAGCCTATATTATTTTCGCGTTATATTTACCACTGTATGCAAAAACCATTACCTTCAACAAATACGATTTTTTTTTTCCATTTCATACCCAGAGTACCCCCTCCCCCTCCTTTTTGGGGTGTGGGTTGGGGGAGGACGGAGGGTTGTTACTGACCAGCTATGCATTTACAAACATATTGCCTGGCCATCCTGGCCTGGTACATCATTGATTTCATGTTGCTGCAAAGTTCATGACGACCAGGTTCCAAAGTTAGATATTTCCTTGAAACCTTGTATGCTTGCAAGCTAGGATAATTTTTCCAACAGATAAAATATATCATAAATGGCATGTCAATGTGATCATTTGAACTTCACAAAAGCTGAGACACACAGTTATCTCTTTACCATTCCAATTATCCAAAATGCCCCAAATTGGTAAATGTCATAATTTTCAATGCTTTACAAATATATAAACTATAATTGGAATGAACATCATAAACAAGATCAAACAGGATAGACTGTACTTAAGCTGAAGAGCTTTTCTTGCTACAGTTTGGCTGTTCTGCCCCCAGCCCACACAAGTGAAAGCTGCTGTCTCAGTCTTGTTGTAACCAATAAGCAGTTCCCATTGTGTACCTTATAAAACAGGAGTACATGTACCCACCACTTTCCTAATATTTCCAATCCCCTTTCTGTTCTGTACGTTATTTTCAATAGTCTCCAAGTTGGCAGGATCACACAAGTACTGCCAGTCCAACTGCGGTTTTCCGAGGTCCAGTTCACCTTCCTTTTTCTTCTTTCTTTCTGTGATCTCCTCATCTGCACCAGTGGACGAGCCGGTC
The DNA here is from genome assembly GCA_964020975.1 of Hermodice carunculata. Classification (NCBI taxonomy): domain Eukaryota; kingdom Metazoa; phylum Annelida; class Polychaeta; order Eunicida; family Amphinomidae; genus Hermodice; species Hermodice carunculata. Next base: position 19,478,774 of record OZ026615.1, on the reverse strand, counting down.
AGCACAGCATACCTAGACAACCGAGAGGTCACTCCCCCACCATCATCCCACACCACTGCAGAACTGTGCACAGAATGGCAAGTTTGGCACCTGGTTGTGGCTATGCTGGACTCCTTGCCTCTTCTTGATGCTTTTCTCCACAGTACACTGCATATTGTATGAAGAGGCCTTGTTCTACTTGCTTGGTTGTGCAGGCAAGCAGAAGTGGAGACAACCACTTGGCGTGCAGAACATCTTGCCCAAATATTCAACACCATGGTTTGGATCGGCTTGTTTCAAGGATTTTCTAATGCTGGAAGGCAGCAAGTATGGTGGCTGTTTGGCTTCACATAAAGAGTATCCTCAGGACGACTCACTGAAAAATGTATTCATATATATATATACATGTGTATATATATATATATATATATATATATATATATATATATATATATATATATATATATATATATATATATATATATATATATATATATATATATATATATATATATATATACAGTGAAACCTCAATATAATGACACTCAGATATCCGACTTATTCAATAGACTGACATAAATTTTCATGGGAAAAGTTCATTTTTTTCATTGTTTGATTCATTTACCGGACATATTCAGTTATCTGACACTTCTTTTAGGGAACAGAGGGTGTTACTAAAACGAGTTTTCACTGTACATATATCATTTTTTTTCTTTCTTTTTCTTAGTTTTTTTTCGGGCAAAATATATTATTTATGACTCTCATGTATAATTAAGGGCAAAATATAATTCATGACTCTCATGTATAATTGTTTAATTTCTGCCTATGGTTCCTCTCTAATACCCTAAAAAGTATATATTTTCTGAATGAAAACAACATCAACTTTGATTCTGGTACTGAGTGTAAAATTTTAGTATTGCTATTGATGTAATTAAATTTTTATTAGCATTCTTAAATTTTGCATGAAATTTAAAATAGCATTTTAAAAAATAAAAATCAACTTTATAGTGTCAAATGAAAGAACACATAATGCTCTCTGAAACAATATTTTCAATTTTTGATAAAGGGCTTCATTCTTATTTCATTGCTGTTTTTTTGTTTGTTTGTTTTTTTTTTTAACTTTTAACTTTAATTTAAACATCCTGTAAATTTTGAACTAAAACCCTTGTCCAAAATTTAAAAAAACTGCTGCTAGAAGTGTAATGTTTCAGTTCCCATAAACAAGAGGCCCATGGGCCTAATGCTCTGCTAGCACCGGGGATATGTTGCACCTACATCTTCATTTCAAAGTTGCAAGTCCTCAAGCAGGTTCTGAACATATAAGCTTATGTGATTTTAGTCTCTCATTTGCCAACCAGATGGTACTTTGCTCCACATGTAATCATAGCTTATTTGTGCAATTCCTGTGACGGATATTGTTGTATGTGCCAAGACAATGAGCGAGTCCTTAACTTTATGTCCTCAGTGACTTTGGGACAGAAGATCAAGGTCACCCATATTATGTAATACAGGCTAGAGACCCATGGGCTGGTGCTTTGCTGAGATGTCCAAGCAACACACTGCCATTACAAAATCACCCCTTTCAACTTTACCAGCATGGTGGCCTCACAAAAATAGGTCAAGGTCAGTAATATTACAGCACATTCTAGCATTCGACATTAGGGTATATATATCCTATAAATTTTGGCAAGTCTAATCTTATTACTTTTTCAGATATGGAATTTTATATCTTAAAACACATCATAATTTCTGTCAAATTATAGGTGGCGCCACTAGTATCATAAGCAACTTAGATATTGACCTCGCCCACAATCCCACTGAATTTGGTGAAGATTTGTAGAAAGTTAAAGTGTTCACGAGATTTTTATATTTTGACTCCTATATTGCATAATATGGCGCCACCAATATAAAAAATATCCTAGATTTTTATACATCTATAAGTCCTGAAAGTTATATTGGGCCAACTTGAAAACTGTGGACCGTATTGCGGTCCCACAATATTTTTACATTTTGACCTGTATATTACATAATACTATAGCTGACACAACCAACATTGATGTTGACAAAGGTTATTATACTTTTATAACTCCTAAACGTTACATGGGTATATCTAAAAAATGTTGGGGTGCAGAGCATTCACGAGATGACCCCTGTATTCAAACTGGCCATTTGACCTTGACCTTCAACTCGGATTAGAAAATAGGTAAAAATTTGAGCCCCACATCCAGCTTTCCATATGTAATCTGTTGGTTCAAATGGGGTAATAACTTTTCAAGCTGTTGATGCAAAATAAAAAAACTTGGACAAGCCCCAAACTCCATAATTACTGGCTCACAGCGACACCCAAAATAGGTCACCAAGTACAGTTTTGTGTAGTATGTAATCAAGTGCAATTTTGATATAGAGGCTCAATTCTCATTGCCATTGATGTCCAAGCTACACCCTGCCATTACAAAATCAACTCTTTCAACTTTACCAGCATGGTGACCTCACAAAAATTGGTCAAGGTCACTGATATTATATAACACACTGCCTTTGGCCATGTTCTGTATATCCCATAAATTTGGCAAGTCTAATCAAACTTTTCCAAATATGAGATATTTGGAGTAATATCAGTATTAATAAGTATACTTACCTCTTGAACACCATTGCCAAGACCTCTGTATCTGGGCATGACTCCCAAGAAAATGAGGTGAGAAGTTTGCTACTCACACTTGATCCTGAAAACCTGTTGGTCCCGTGGTGCCATCTCTCAGGTCCATGTGGAACTGATGGTGACATCATATGCACATGCACCCCGTATCATCCTTCCTCTTTTGAAGAGTGGTCAGTTGATATCAGCTGTAAGAGGAAGCGGGGTTGGTGGGTGGGCTTCTCTGGTGGTCAAGAGGGAAGTATACTTATTGATACTGACATTACTCCAAATATCTTGTATCAATTATGTAATGTTACCTCTCGACCACCATTGCTGATTTACAAACGTACTGGTGGTGGGGTAATTGTTACAGGCACTCTGACCTCAATAGATCAGCGGGAGAGGCAGCTCGGGGGAAACCATGGGTCCATGTGAGGAGGCGACATCTGAAAGGAAAACCTCAGAGCTACGTGGAGATGAGGACACTGACAGCAGAATATGGCTTAAACCAGAAACCCTCCTTAGAGACCTCCATGGGACCGCACTGGGTTAACCGGTGCTCGCCCGCCAACATGATAACAGTCCGCCTCATGGGTGGATGTTATTGGTTTCAGCTCCATTGGACCTGGAGATCTAACAGGTCCTAGTCGTGAAACTGGGGGTGCCAGGGGGCGGTTATAAGGTTCCAATGGCAGTTATAATACCCGCATCAAAGCCGGCAACAGGCCGGAAATTGGGATAAACTGCCTGATACTGTCTGAGATTAGGTCTACTAGGCACGAAGCCCTACAAGGCCCACTAAGGAATGCGCCGACCTATAAGCCTACATCGGATACAACCACAAGAGCGCCATAAACTGGAACAAGGTGGCAGCTCTAATAGGATCTGGAAAGGCCTTATGGACCAGTATCATACCTACACAAAGGAATCTGTTACGCCTGCAAAGGGGTATGTGCCCTCCTTGAGCACTATCATGTCACGCAAGCAGAGCCTGGCGAAAGTCATGGACAATCACCATTGGCAGGCCCGCAGCATGTTGACAACTGCAACGTTCCGCAGGGCGCGCCAGGAGGCCTCAAAGGCTCACACCGCGTGAGCTCTGGCAGAGACAAGCTGTAAGGCGTCCGGCCTATCCAGTGAGGTCTCTTAGGCCTTAAAGATCATCTGCTTAATCTCCGATGAAATCATGTTTCTACAAACTTGCTCCTTACGTGGGTTACTCAGTGGTAGAAGGAGGGAAGAGTGTTAATACAAAACAAGTTTTCCATATCCAGTACTTGAGGGAAACCCGCCTGGGTCCTCAAGGCACTCAAAGGGCCACTTCTTCAACATGACTAAAAACCAGCAGTAGGTCCCACCGAGGAAGGACCTCTCGCGTTGCTGGCCTGTCGGTGTAGAAGGACGTGATGAGTGCCAACAGATAAGGATCACTACCGATGGGAATGTCCAAGACATTGGCAAGGGTTGAAGAGATATATGATCGAAACCCCTCCACTGTTCTCGAGCTCTTGCCTAAAACTTCCCACTGATACAACAGGAAGTCAAAATGTCCACAACATGCGGAGCCCAAGGGTGAATTTGCCTACTGGCGCACCAGTCAGAAAACACTTTCCATCAGGCTGCATAAACAACTAGAGAAGATCGAAGCCCCCCTCTGGCAATTCTATCTGAGAATGACTCCGAGAAATCTCTGCCGTGGATGTGCTGTAAGGTAACCGCCAAGCATGGAGGTTGAGCACTTGAGGTTGCTCCAGTCCATGGCTACAGCATCCACCACTAGGGCTAGGGGGTCTGGGACAGGCAAGACATACACTGGTAGTTTTGAGTTCTCGCGAGTAGCAAACACATCCTCTTGTGGAGTCCCCCAGGTGGCCACATGGCCTGAATGACCCTGGGGTTGAGTGACCACTTCGTATCCCACCGGCTGACCTCTCCTCAAGAGTTGATCAGCCAGGACATTCGTGAGTCCCGGGACATGCCTCATGTGCGTGCGGACGTCGCGGTCGTTACACAATCTAATGATGCATCCGGCCAGCTCCGTCAGCTTCTTGGACGGCATCCTGCCATGCCTGTAGGCTAAATTACAGTCCTGTTGTTGCACATTATGAGGACAATGGTCCTCCACCAGGTCTCGGAAGTGGAGGTGCGCCAAGGACATTGGCCAAGGGCCAGACGCCGTCCACTGAAAGTGCAGCTGATCCTCGATGAGGATCAACACATGTGTGAGATAGCCCTTGTCTCTTGTCCATCTGTAAGGGTGTGGAGCTGGCCTAATGGGACCTGAAAGTCCATCGAGGACTGGGAGCCCAGCCTGGGGTGAGCCATTGGTGTGCCGAGCGGACCTTGCCAGTCAGAAAGAGCCTGACCAGAGACTACAGGCTGGCCCACCTGTCCTCTGAAGGATGACAGATGTAGGCTACCAAGTTGAACTGGATGCTGAGGAAGACCAAGATCTGCTCTGGCTGAAGACTGGATTTGGGTAGGTTCACTATCAGGCCTAAGCGTTGGCAGAGTTCCAGAACGGTCCGTGTGTTCTGCCATCTCTCCTTTGAACAGAGTTCCAGAGAAGAGAGGCCCCGTGTGGGCTCTCCAAAATATCGGGTCAGCCAGCTTTTGACACTGGAGGTAGGCGTCCCCCTTTCTGGATGTCTTCCTCCTAGGTCCCCTATGCCTGCATTTTTCAATCGAGCTCTTGAATCTGGGAGCATGGGGGGGGGGGGGGGGGGGTCAATGGAGGGACCAGTGCATTAGCTGGCACTCCAAGCTTATGATCTGAGTGCTCCGACTGGATGGGGTGCTGGCTTTCTGTACTGCCCGGACTTACAATCCGAGCGCCCAGACTGGCCGGAGTTCCGGAATCCCGGGGCGGGTGCCCATAGGCCTCCCCTCCAGTCTTTTCCGGGACACCATCTTGAAAAATCTAAGTACAAATCAACAGCCAACTTTTCACTTACAAATTGGTGGTATCTGAATTCAGAAATCAGCTATCTGGGTATCCGTAGATGCATGGACCGCTGGAAAACATTTTCTGCAGAAAAGAATGTGCGACAGCACAAATAACAGTGAGTTTGAACAATTGTTTACGGGTCTTCACTCGAAAAGAACAAGCCAGTAATGGCACCCAAAAGAGGAAAGATGATACAGGGAGTATGTGCACATGACGTCACCATCAATTCCACATCGACCGAGAGATGGCGCCGTGGGACCGTTCGGTTTTCAGGATCAAGTGTGAGCAGCAAGCTCCTCAACTTGATTTCTTTTGGCGTCATGCTCAGACACACAGGTCTTGGCAATGGTGGTCGAAACGTAATATTATGTAATTAATATGGAATTTTACATCTTAAAACACATTTTAGCTCATAATTTCTCTCAAATTATAGGTGGTACCACTAGTATCATTAGCAACTTAGACTTTGACACGCCCTACAATCCCACCAAATTTGGTGAAGATCTGCTAAAAATTAAAGATGCTAGAATGTTCACAAATTTTCATATTTTGACCCCGATATAATTACATAATAATGTAGGTGGTGCCACCAATATCGAAAGGGACCTAGATTTTCATCCCCCCTCTATGTTCTGACAGTTATGTTGGGCTAACTTGAAAACTGTGGATGGTATCATGCTAACGAGCAAAAGTTTACGGCTGGCTGGACAGACATGAGCGGTCGCATAAGCCCTGCAACTTTGGTCAGCACAGCTAATAAGGTAAATTTGAAATTCAGGTGGCCAGCAAGTCTTGATATATTATGTTCACAAAGAAATGGTTGACAGACAGTATAGTTGCCAGTTGAGAAAGTTTTATTTTGTTTAAAGATTGTACAGCATCAGATGTAAACCAAGGGGACTCTCCATCAAGACTCTGAGGAGTCCCTATCATGCAGGCCACCCTGGAAATACACAACAAAAAAACTATGCTGCGATTTTTTATGTCTGGCTTAGTTTTTCTGTTATCCATCCTCAAATTTTGACATTTCAATTTTCCTTTTGATTTCCAGGATGCTCATTTTCTTCATTTCATAGTAAACAAACGAAACAAAATTTTGAAAATCACTGAATCATTAAAGTTGCAGTTAGGACATTACAGAATCAAAGGCTGTTAACCAGATAAAATTTCACCCAGCCATTTCTTGGAATAACCATTCCTAGATGGGGTTCTAGTCCTGTTATCCTTTCTGAGAAAACAAGCTTCAAAGGCCTTTGATGTTGATCATTTGCCATTGAAACAATACCGTTTACCCATGTTGAGCTAATATTTGTACAAAATGGAGTACACATCGTCCCGAAATATTTGGTGCGGTTATCAATCAATTGTTGGTCAATCACATGAGTAACAGAGTCTTTGAAGTACGGAAAACATTTAGTGATCTGTCAAACGGTGACAGCGACAATCTGGGTTCAAAGTATGACGTCATGGAGGCCAGGCGGCACTTTGACCCCTGTAACCTCAAGCCTGGGAATTAAAGTTGTGTTGCCTTGCTTCGGTGGGGTGGCCTATGGATGCTCGTGGTCAGTGGACAGGTGGCGGGTTTGGTCCTGTGCCCCTACCTGTTCATCCCGTTTTTAGGGACAGTGTACTCCTATCTGTATACTTTACTGAGTTTGTCATTATTTTGTAATTATTTTCTCAATGAGTTTCATTTCTCTATCCTACCTGCGCTTTGTATCTCTATTTCATATTTTTTCTCTTTTGTTCACTTTTATGCTTATTTCGATGTACTTATTTATACTTTTATTTCCTAATCCTTGGGAATTTGGATTAAATATTATTATGTACATGGGTATTGTTGATCAAAGTTCCAGTTTTTTCATGCCTGTCTTTGGTGTGCAGCGCCAGTGGGGGTAATCCATCGCGGCATGGCCTTTGATGGGACATCATCTGATGATTCCCGCTGCTCCTTAACATGTCAAGTATCCATGCATGTTAGAGGTCCTGCCCTGCCAAGACTGAAAATTGCCAAAATTAGAACTCTTCCAGTAGAAAACAATGGCATGTTAAAGGCTCCCAAGACTGAATTCTGTCTGAAGACTGAAGTTTGACACCCATGAGCATCCCTTTATTTGAATGCAAAACAAGCAAGCATAAAGTAAACCACTAAGGCTGTCATATGTTCCCATCATTTCGCTGTGATGCAAATTAAAAGAATTTAATCTAATTTGCACAAAAATGACAGTAGGACTACACTGGCAGATATACTGTCTCATTCACAAAGTTGGGCACAATGCCAATGGAGCTGTGACAACTGCGGAGACGTGTGACAGCATTTTCTGTTGTTTTTGGAAGAAGACAGGAGGTGCAGCCAGTTCTGGGTACTTTACGTATGCTGTGGCGTATGCTGTGGCGTAGGCTGTAGGGACCGTAGTGTAGGCCTACACCGCGAGGCTACGGCCCTACCCACATAGATTTAAACTAAATTAAAGCAATATTCAAATTGAATTCCTTTGACTTTCTGAACTTACTGACATTATTGACTATTTCTTGCTCAAATGAGAACTTTTTGACGATCTTCTCCCTTTTATGTGCAGGGCGAGAAAATTTCATCATAGTTATACTTGTCTAAGGACAAGTGCCCCAATCATTTACATGTTATTTTCCTGAATCTTCACTTGTCCTGCAACAAATTTTACTTGTCCCGGACAATAAGACATAGGAATTTTCTCACCCTGATGTGTGCAAATGGAACCTTACACTCGCACTCCATCCACTGTCAAAGTCCAGAAAGGATAGCAACAGTTTTATTGAACAATTCCTTGTTTACCATGTTAGCACTGGTCATCAGAGTATGGAGAGATGCCCTGTGGGAAAAACTAAGTGGACTAGGATTCGGTGGGAACTTTCTAGAAATTCTAAAAGCATTGTATAAAGATGCAGACTGTACACTCTCATTAGGAAAGGTAGACGTAGAGAATGCACGCCTGGATATAGGTCTAAAGCAGGATGTGTGCTGTCCCCGATTTTGTTTGCCCTGTATATTACGGAGTTGGGGGTCCAGTTAATGGAGTATAATAAAGATATAAAGGTAAGTGACCTAAAAATCTCAAGTCTATTATATGCAGATGACATTGTGCTCATCGTAGTTCCAGAAAGAACTACAAGAGATGCTGAACATAGCAGGGGAATACGGGAATAAATGGAGGTTAGAATTTAGTAAGGATAAGAGTAAAGCGATGACTCTTGGGAAGAAACCAGATGTGAATAAAAAATGGAGAATAGGGCAGTTCCAAATTCCAGAAGGTAGGGAACAGTTAATTGAAATTGGGGAGGTTGATGAGTATGAATACCTAGGTGTTAAGATAGAAGCAACGGGTAAAAGCATGTTCAGGTATCAGGTGGAGAAGATTAAACAGAAAGTGAATCATACAAAAGGAATGATTAAAGCTACAGCACTCAACAGTTTCAACAGAGCATACACAGCAAGCGTATTATGGGATAGAGTTGCAATACCAGGGATATAAATATATGGCTTAGATGTGATTTCAATAAGTGAGGGAGATATCCAGGGAATGGAGAAAGCACGGGATGAGATGGGCAAATGAATACTGGGAGTACCACCATGTACAGCAACAGAAGCAGTCCTAGGAGAGTTAATAGAATGGAATAAAATCACAGACAGAATTGCCAAAGCAAAGCTTAAGTACTGGGGAGTATATACAAGCAGTAAATGAAGACAGGTGGTGCAGGAAAGTTTACAATGAAGTAGTCATGGAACTAACAAGATGCGTCAAAGAAATAAATAAATTGGCAGAGAGATATGAATTGAAAGGATATGATGAGGTTGATGACTGGAAAGTGTCTATAGGTAGGACTGTTACAGAGGGCTGGAAGGAAGACTGGAAAAGAGGAGTCAGGGAAAAAGAGTACACTAAAAGCATACAAGGTACTAGAAAAGCCAAAGAAAAGTGTGTGTTAGGATGGATTGAGGGAAGGGATCTAGGCTCCTTTTTCAAAGTAGGACAGGAGTGATCAATCTAGAAAAGAGAAAACAAGTGGACAACAGGTAGCAATGGTAAATGTAAGGTATGTAGACAAGAGGCAGGTGAGACAGTGGATCATTGGCTGTTGTGGTGTGATGCATAGAGATAAAAGAATAAAATTTTTCTGAAAGTGCCACAGGGAAGGCTATAATAAGGGTCCAGCAGAGGTTCAGTGTTTAGAGGCAGAGGAACGTGTAGCGTGGATTTTAGATTTGAAGGGTGGCTTTCTGGGAGGCAGCAAAGGCATGAAAAGTGTACAGGACTACCTTGTAGGGTGCTGGGCAAAAAGAAATGAATTGATAGGGCTTGATAGCGGCAGGGTAAATTAGAACTTCAGAGTGCAGGGAAGAGGTTCCCATGGAGTTCCCCATGGGAAATGCCTGAGCCTTAGAGGTGGGTATAGGGTGTATCAGGGAGTTTTGTGGGGTTTTTCTCCTTTTTTTTTTGAGAGAGAGAGAGAGAGAGAGAGGAGAGAGAGAGAGAGAGAGAGAGAGAGAGAGAGAGAGAGAGAGAGAGAGAGAGAGAGAGAGAGAGAGAGAGAGAGAGAGAGAGAGAGAGAGAGAGAGAGAGAGAGAGAGAGAGAGAGAGAGAGAGAGAGAGAGAGAGAGAGAGAGAGAGAGAGAGAGAGAGGGCCCTTTGCCTCGGTTCTGATCCTGGACAACATGACAGCTTTCTCCTTTTTTTTTTTTAGAGAGAGAGAGAGAGAGAGAGAGAGAGAGAGAGAGAGAGAGAGAGAGAGAGAGAGAGAGAGTGTGCCCTTTGCCTCGGTTCTGGTCCTGGACAACATGACAGCATGAGCTGATTAGGATAACCATGGTTTCCTCTGCCTCATCTGCTTTTCTTTTTTTTTTCTTTCCTTTACTTTTTTCTAGGCCACCTGTGTCACACAGGACCGCGGCACAGAAGCTGGCAGCCACACCAATATTATTATCCGCGTAGGCACCCTAATATCGACCACTGGAATTTATCTTCTGGATCACGTCGACTGTAATTTGTCCAGTGTAAATAAAAATTATCAAAATGCACCACACAAAACGTCCTGTGTACAACCATATTCAAATCCATGAAAGACATCAGTGAAAAGTTTGTATACCTGGAAAATGTTCAAATCAAAGCGGCTGCGCTTTCATTTGCCGCGAACCTGTCGTCTGTCAGAAGATTTGTTGGCCACTAGAGGGAGCATTCGTCCGGTAAACTTCTGCACCACTTGAAATAATTTATGCTTTGTATGTGGCCCGATAGAGGGCACTAGATACAATAAAGTTTCATATATTTGTTCCCAAACCCTGCCTGGTCATGTCATTTGCCCTCTGTGGGTCATTTTTGCGTGTGTAAATAGTTATACCGAGTTGAAGCTGAAAAAACTTTCCAAAGAAAACTCTCATGTGCTTAAAAACTGTATGAGAAATACATATCATAAATAATTCAAATTTGCTGTGTTTTCTTTTAAAAACTTAGGTTGTTTAATTTAAACCTCAAAATTGACGAAAAGTTAGTTAGAAAATATAATAAAAAATTACGTCACATTATTTTTCCAATTTAGACTAAATAAAATACAACACTTGTTTCCATGCTGGGTTGAAAAAAAGTAAGGAGGATGGAACTTATTTATTATTATTGGTGTCATTTAAAAAAAAATAACACACTTTTTTGGCAGGGTACATAGGTTTCTTAAACAGGGCTAGCTTCCTCTGTAAATTTCAACTTTTGCAGGCAAAATTCTAAATATTTGTGCGAGGTCTCTGGAACAGCTATAAACTTGTATAATACACTTATTTCAATAAATTGTAACCAAATTTGAAGCAACAACTGCAGATTTTCAGCATTTGGCTACAAATCTATATAAGAAGAGGCCCTGTTACAGACTTACACTGGAGAACTTTAGTGTGACCAGGTGCTTGCAAGGTAACTTTTAACCTTCTCGATGCTTCCATGGTTATTATTTGTTCCTTGAATAGACTGATCCATGCTATGTCATTGGTGATTATAAGTCCTTTACGGGGTACATGGTAATAATTAAGTTGTGTTGAAGAAGACAATACAGAGTGGATTTCAAGCAACTGCTGTAAATTGCTTTTAATTCACTGCATTTCTATTTTTGCTTATTTGCTGATGGCACAAAATGGTGAAAATAAAAATACAGTGAAATAGTATTTTAACATTGATAGAAATTATGTTCAACATGGTGAAATTAAAAATTCACTGAAATATGCCTGAAATGCCAAAAAACGTGAAAATTTATACACACAAAAATAAGTACATCTACAGTAAGTCTTTGTTCATCCAATCCTAACAAACAAGAGACCGATCATCAGAGCTAATGCTCTGTGGACATGATGACCATCACCAAAAAGATCCTTTTCTGAAATGCATTCCCTCCATGATGACCTTGAGGAATTAGGCAGGGTCATCCATATTATGCAATATCAAACTTCCACACATTTTTAGTATATATGGTATCATTCGCCTTATTCTTTAACATACTGAATTTAGTGCCATTTTCTTAAGTGCTTAATGACCTTGACAAATAGGTCAAGATCACACAACATACTGAAAAACTGGCCAATTGGGTGATCGATATTCAGCATAACATTTGCATGCAAATTATAATTCCATCTCAATTTATTAGCACAATATTGGAAATGAATTCAATGTTTTAGATACCTGTACCTAAGATGTCAATAACCTAATAATTACCACAATTGGCACCATCACGATTCCATAGAGTTTTGTCCGTATAATATTCCTGTAATGTAGATGCTATTGTGTTGATAAGCAATCGTTCATGGACAGACAGATTTATGGGTAGAATTAGACATGAGTGATCGCATAAGCTCTGTGACCTATGGACATGACAGCAGAACTAAAAATGACAGGCTGGCCAAAATGTCCAGCGGACAAACAAGATTGGCAGGTATCATATTAGTGGTACTAGCAGTAGTCAAACTCTTACAGTGCCAACTTTTGACAGTCAACAGCTTTCCTCAGCATATCTTGGGTGCCATATGCCTAAAGTGATCCAAAGAAAGCTGTTGACCTGGACCATTCCTATTTCTGACCTCGTTTGATAACTGTTAGCATTCTAGCACTTGAATGAAAGGTTTATGAATTTAGTATCCTCACGTTACTTCAGCACAGTGTCACCTGCTGCATGTGGCCACCCCTTCTGCCAAGAAAAAGTGGCCACATCCAGCAGGTGACTTGTCACCACAGGTATATTTGACAGAGAAATGGACTCCTCCTTCTGAGCCCAGTGACCACAAAAAGCAATGCGGCTGCTAATGGCAGTGGTTGCATACAGTAGGTACCACTGTACATCAACTTTTCTCAAAATTGACAATGAAAGAGTTGGAACCATATTATTTTTTGTCCATTTTAAATTGATGTTATTATTCATTGTCAAAGCCATTATTTAGTGGTAGAAGATTTCACAAAGGGGAGTTGGGTAAGCAGAAACAAAGTTTTGTTTGTAAATGTTTTTTTTTTTCATATATTAAGCCACACATATAGAACAATGTGAAAACAAACCTGATCTCTACATGCTGAGCAAATTGTAAGCTCCCCCCCCCCCCACCGCACCCCACCCCCACCTGTCAAACCAGTAATTCTAACAGTGTGCAATGATGGTCAAGAAACATGAAGAAAAACATGTTAATCTTTTCATCTTCAGCAAATTTTCATGCAGCTTACTCTTCAAGCTTTGTATCAGATTGGGATACATGTACTTTTTTGTGGTCGGTTGCGACGACATTTGGATTCATAAGTTGTAGAATAAGTAGCTATGTACATATTATCTCTAGTGCGCTTGGCATCGTTTCAGTCCGCCTATCCAACCAATCATCCAGGATGCATAATGCCATTTTCTTCAGATGAAAATCCATTACCGTAGTTTTACCCATTGCAACTATGCATCACATTTGCATGCTCAAACATAGCCCAGCTCCAAACTTGACCTGTTGTTGGTGAAAACGATTGCTTGCAGAACCCTTTTCCCAGTGCATCAAGCCTGTATTATATTATATTATTGTATGTTTCTCTTTATTTCTGCATGCATGAGATTAAATTTAAACAAGGTAAATTAACACGGTGGATTCATGAAAAATTATCAACCAAAGCAGTGGTCTCTTTAGTCACAGGATAAAAAATGGATAGCCCGTTCCGATGTCGCCCAGCCTGAAAAGTGCCATGGTCTGACTCAAGCAGCATTATAAATGACCCATTATAAATGAGCTAAGCTCAAGTGTTAAGACTGCTCACAGGTCATTTCTATGAAATTTCAAAGCACAGTTGAAATATGCGACTTAATTTGTTGTACATCACTTTGTTCTAGTCTTTCAGTTTTTAACATTACAATGAATATCATCAGGAAATAGCCCCTTAGGACTATTATCGTTTCAGTTAACCCAGGGACATGTCATAAAGATATATCCCTGCCTCACCCGACTATATATAAAGTTTATCTAGCTTCAGTAGATACATGGTAAATTAATTTTGCATTGTACACAGTAGGCCTACAGAGAGATAAATATATACCTATACGCTGTATGAAAATACCCTTTGCCACTCTGACTTTTAAAACACCTGACATGATTTTCATTTGATATTTTTTCAGATTGTACTGTTCTAATTTTATTTTATACTACTTTACACAGCTCACTGCGCCATCATCCTCACTTAGGCAGGGCCTTTTCACTCCCCTATTTAGGACTGAATGTGGCCAGGTTCTTGTCCCAATTGATATTCGTTAGATTATTCCTAAATTGATCAACTTACTCCGGTAATTTTCTTTCCTTAATGGCTCAAATTGTTTCCCAAAATGAAATAAAAAAGACCGTTTTCATATACATGTACTTAGCTAACCTACTGCAGTGTTTTTATGCTTTTGCCCCTAAAAAGCACTACAGCACATCTATACAAACTAGAAATTTGTGGAAACAATGGATTTGTGAACTTGTGCCCCCGATCTTGAAGAATCAGAGGTTCAAATTTATGCAAATTCGGAGCAACTGAAATTTTAAAAGCTCACTAGCTTTCAAGCTAAAGGAGACACACGAAATTCCAACCTGCACATGCAGGTTTGTGACACCTGTCAATCCAATGGACAGTAAACAAAATATCTTAAAAAGTTTTACACATAGAGATGCCATTCCAATTTCAATCTATGGATCTATAATATAACCACATCCAATGAACCTTAAATCAGAGTTGTAGCATTTCAATTTATGCAAATGCAATATTTAAAATTTGAAGATCTTACAGATAAAGATGTCATTCCAATGTCTGTCTATTTGTGGGTTTATGACATAGCCGTATCCAATGAACCATGAATCCAAGTTGGAGAATTTTAATTCATGCAAATTAGGTAAATACACAAAATTTAAATTTCTAATATTAAAAAAATATATTATAGATAGAAATCCAATTCCAACTTCAATTTATGCATTTATGATATAGCTGCATCTAATGAACTATGAACCAATGTTGTAGCATTTTCATTTACGCAAATCTGCATTGAACACAATACATGCCAGACCATCCCCATTACCAAAATCTACGGAGCTCCTTCACTTGATAAGGTTCTTTTATTGTACCCAGAATAGATTTGCTTACAAATCTTTCTTAGTTTATTTCGTGTGCAATGGTTCTGATCTGTGATCATGTCTTTGGATTGCACCAATATCAAACCACGATGTACAAGTAATACCCTTTGCTTGACCTGTACGACCATTTCTTTTAGAAAACTGGTTTTGTTTTGTTGTAAGCTACTGTCATTAAGAGAAGCTTGTATACATGAACCCACATGAATGCTGATCATTACCTGAATAGTGTGCTAAAAATTAAATAAATAAAGAAGTCCAGTGTACTTTACCTGTGTATGGTTTTTATAAACTTAAATCATTGGTCATTTCATCATCTGTACAAATAAGACTTACAGGTTAAATGATACACCATTTTTTTTTTAACGTTTCCAACAAAAAACTGAAAACTTTCTAGGAGTTATTGAAAGAAGGTTCCTCCCCAAGACTTATTGATCATGCATGCTAAAAAAAAGGGAATTCCAAGGGTGCATTTTGATGTAGTGTTCAACTATCCCTCATTAGTGTCACTGCTCAGCTAACATGGTGGTTATTGAGCATCACACGGATGCAAAAAGTTTCTTTATTTCAATATTAATGTTGTTTAGCTATCCCATGATTTACTGTACAGACCCTAAGTTTTTGAAGAGTATGATCAATGTCACAATGCTAGTCATGGTACAAAGGAGTGGAGGCAAAATTTTGTTGCCAAGAAAATAAAAGTCGCCACTCATTCCCTCCCCCCCCCCCCAAGAAAACAGAACTTACCCGTTGAAACCCTGCCCTGAATTTATACAAAGATTAACAGGTTCACTCTAGTAACTTCTGCGTCATGATGTATGTACACACAACACTGATCTGATCACCAAGGTTGTTCAAACTGTTATTTTTCTGTATTTCCAGCTTCCAGTATGGATTTGGAGTACTGTCCGTTGAAGCAGGCAGACAGTCTTTCCACATCCCCGTTAGAAGTAAATTGGTCTGCACTCAGGCTGAATCCGTTTTCTGGCCCAATAAAGGAACTCTGGACAAATACATTCTCAGTGTGCATTTTGCAAAGGGGCATGGTCCACTGAGGAATGGCAGTTTTTGATCTTGATGTTTATTTAGCAATTAAATATTAATGCTTGAAATCAAGGTACAAGTAGTTTTGCTGATGAGGATGTTTTCATATCAAATCTTCAATTTCAGTGAGCACATAAATGTGTACAGTGGTTGGAACCAGTGGCTTTGCGCACTTTAGTGTTCGCGTAAATACAAAACAAACGCTTAGTTGATTTTTTGTGTACACATCAGTTTCAAATATATTTTTTGTGTGATTTTCCCCATCAAATTTCTTGGACATTTCTTGAACATACCTTTGCATGGATAAAGCTTTTATCTGTGTACACTTCTGAATATACCGATTCGTCTCTTTGTCGACTTCCTATAAGAACAACTTTTTCTTCAAAGTCTGAAAATAAGGTCCTTTCAAAGACTTCCAATTTTGCCAGCTACATCCAAATTGGTTATCATGTGTTCAAAACAAATAGTACTATACCTACTTGTAACCCCTTGTGTAATCTCTGCATGTATCATACATTTACACAGAAAACAAAACGCATTTCCACAGAAAAATCTGTCTTTTTACTAAGTCCTTTTTATACATAAAAACAGCTTGCACATTTTAATCACAGCTCCCCTCTTTACTGTAGGCATTCCACATCAAGCTCACAGTACTAGACACAGATAAAAATTAATTCATATTGTAAACACATATATTTTGCTTTGTTTACATCTTTCAAACTACAATGACGAAAATCTGTGTCGAAGCTGAACTTATCTGGGCACTAGTACTGGAACTTGCCATTAGCAGTCAATGAAAATCAGCATTCTTCTTGCACAATAAATCGTAAAGTGTCACAAGAAGTTGTGACTTCTTGATCTTCCTCATGATATACCCCCCCCCCCCCCCCCGCTTTTTTAATCCTACAGAACTGGGTAAAGGGACACAATGGGGCAACTTAAAGAAGTGAAACTGGGAGAAGTCCACTTGAGCTTTAAAGTTAATCAAGAAAGATTGTAAATACCCGACATCCATACTTGAAACGATGCTTGTACCACAAAGGCACACAAAGAAAGTACATGTAGAAGATGATGACAGAGAGCAAATGAATTGCATTTGCATTTAACAGGATACATTTTGTGGCATCAGATCAAGTTTATCCATGTACAACATTTTGCAGTGATTTCCAATTCATATTTGCTCACACTGGCAAGTGCAAAGTAACTTGTTTTTTTCACAGCAACATCTTCTGCTGGCAGAACAAGCAGACTTGAGGCACAGCTGTCCAGGTGTTCAAATCTTCACTTGTCTCTATGTGTGTATGCTTATAAATGTTGTTTTGTTTTGTTTTTTTTTGTTTGGAGTTTTTCCCAATCATGATGTTATACACAAAATTTCAGTGTTCCCAGATAAAATTTCTTCACATGTATACAAGTCTATTTGAAATGGGCCATGTCAACATGTCTCTTTTCCGTTCACAGTAGCAGACATCACATACAATGTCTACCAGATGTACCCTTGAGGTTATTCCCTGCGTTTCTTCCCACGGTCATAGTCTTTACTTCTGAAGTCATCAGCCGGACGTTTCTGGGCTTTTTTGGCCTCTGTCAAGAAACGATCAAGACCAAAAGGATCTTCTTCCTCTTCTTGGCGTTCAAACTGTACAGGTCCCTCCCTTCGAACATTACGATCTGTTCCTGCAAACTCTTTGTCTGGTACAAATCTGCAAAACAGCAAAGCTCAAAGATAAGTCAATGTAAATGACAACTTACTTTGCATCTTATGCTTTAATATTATGATATGATTATTCAGGACTTGGGAGACTACTTTTACTCAAAATAAGAACTTCATATGACAAACAGAGGTCAATAATGAGTTGTTGGGTTATTTTTTTTTGAGCAAATTAATTACGTGTACTAGGTTTAGTAGGAGAAATACACTGCTACACAAGCACCATTACCTGATTCCTTAAAAGTACAGAGGAATCTTATTATATACATCCTCATTCTTTCGAGAGTAAAGGAATACATTTGTATTCCACTGTACTTGCACACATGCTGTTTGTCAAGACTAAGTTATTTTGACCCCTGTGCTTTTTTTTTAAATGGACTTTAAACAGACCAACCATACGATTTTGTAAAATATCACTCTTTTGACATGTTCCTAGTAGTGTTGTACATTACATAAAGATTAAACATTTCAATTCCATACACAATGTATATCAAATTAACAGACAGATCCACAACTGCAATGACCATAAGCAATAACTTTCTGTCGACTGACCTGTTTGTCTTCATGAGTTTGTCGAGGTCATCACCGTACACATCTTTGTCAATATTTTTACCTGGCCGGTAAATTGAGGAAGCAATGTCTTTATCTTGTCTCCAGGGCTTGTCGTATACATTGTACGCTTCCTCATCACCAAATCCACTGTCCATGCCCTGAAACACACCAAAACGCTTAGAACTCATTTGATGTCAATCCAGTTTTTCTGCATGCATATTTGTTCCAAAAATACCCAAGATATTCACATAATTACAATATAAGCCTCCTATTTAGAACCATCCTTTGAATATCATAGATAAAATACTGTGAAAAATAGCATTAAATGTAAATTTTTTGGGGGAGTCTTTTTTCTTTTTAATCATTCAGAATCCAAGGAGGTTTGTGGGCA
Source organism: Hermodice carunculata (assembly GCA_964020975.1). NCBI lineage: Eukaryota > Metazoa > Annelida > Polychaeta > Eunicida > Amphinomidae > Hermodice > Hermodice carunculata. Next base: position 19,459,890 of record OZ026615.1, on the reverse strand, counting down.
CTTGTTGGGAGGAATATGGCATTCACCAAGATTTAACCTTTTCCCAGCTCAAATTACCCAAAAGCACCCCAATGTAAATTGTCATCTACCTTAATATTTTCACTGAAATTTCTCATTACCAGAAAACCCTTGGTCATTAGCTTTCCTCCCAATCCACACCAAAGAGAGCTATTGGCTCAACTGTACTCTCACCAGGAATGGGTTAATGCCCACCAGAAAAAGTCAGCGATCATTTTTTTTTTTTTTTGCTCCTTAGAGTCAAAACTATTCATGTGAACACTCAAGGTCCACATATCTTGACAGGCCATGATTGTAAGATTGTCAAAATGTAATGGTCGGAATGTCCTTAAGACCCCATCGTCTGGGGTAAAATCTGCCCCTGGTGACCTTGAAAATTGGTCAAGGTCACTGAATGTTGAACTCGGTCATGTTTCCAATGAGATCCTTCTACAGTACAAGTTTCATGATAGTTGCTCAATTTGTTCAAAAGTTATTGCATCTGCGAGCATAACAAATGTATTCCCTCATGCATGCACAGACCCAATGGTAACAGTACACCATGAGCCAAATAGGGCGGGGGGGGGGGGGGGCGGTGGCGGCTTTAGGGTAATGGTACAGGCCATAGCAGCATTCAAGCTTATGTGAAAGCCACATACTGTACACTGTCTCAACAGAATTAACTGTCAACATGTGTGGCCAAAGAACAATCACACAGGTTTTCTTTATTGATGTTTGGAGTTATGGAGAGTACAACATCAAGAGCCAACTCTGTATAGTGGCACTAACAGTGAAGGAAACTGTACAGTGGCACTAACAGTGAAGGAAACTGTATAGTGGCACTAACAGTGAAGGAAACTGTACAGTGGCACTAACAGTGAAGGAAACTGTATAGTGGCACTAACAGTGAAGGAAACTGTCTAGTGGCACTAACAGTGAAGGAAACTGTATAGTGGCACTAACAGTGAGGGAAACTGTATAGTGGCACTAACAGTGAAGGAAACTGTATAGTGGCACTAACAGTGAGGGAAACTGTATAGTGGCACTAACAGTGAGGGAAACTGTATAGTGGCACTAACAGTGAAGGAAACTGTATAGTGGCACTAACAGTGAAGGAAACTATATAGTGGCACTAACAGTGAGGGAAACTGTATAGTGGCACTAACAGTGAAGGAAACTGTATAGTGGCACTAACAGTGAAGGAAACTGTATAGTGGCACTAACAGTGAGGGAAACTGTATAGTGGCACTAACAGTGAAGGAAACTGTATAGTGGCACTAACAGTGAAGGAAACTGTATAGTGGCACTAACAGTGAGGGAAACTGTATAGTGGCACTAACAGTGAGGGAAACTGTATAGTGGCACTAACAGTGAAGGAAACTGTATAGTGGCACTAACAGTGAGGGAAACTGTATAGTGGCACTAACAGTGAGGGACACTGTATAGTGGCACTAACAGTGAAGGAAACTGTATAGTGGCACTAACAGTGAAGGAAACTGTATAGTGGCACTAACAGTGAGGGAAACTGTATAGTGGCACTAACAGTGAGGGAAACTGTATAGTGGCACTAACAGTGAGGGAAACTGTATAGTGGCACTAACAGTGAAGGAAACTGTATAGTGGCACTAACAGTGAAGGAAACTGTATAGTGGCACTAACAGTGAGGGAAACTGTATAGTGGCACTAACAGTGAAGGAAACTGTATAGTGGCACTAACAGTGAAGGAAACTGTATAGTGGCACTAACAGTGAAGGACACTGTATAGTGGCACTAACAGTGAAGGAAACTGTATAGTGGCACTAACAGTGAAGGACACTGTATAGTGGCCCTAACTGTGAAGGAAACTATAGTGGCACTAACAGTGAAGGAAACTGTATAGTGGCACTAACAGTGAAGGAAACTGTATACTGGCACTAACAGTGAAGGAAACTGTATAGTGGCACTAACAGTGAAGGACACTGTATAGTGGCACTAACTGTGAAGGAAACTGTATAGTGGCACTAACAGTGAAGGAAACTGTATAGTGGCACTAACTGTGAAGGAAACTGTACGGTGGCACTAACAGTGAAGGAAACAAATCCACAAAAGCACAAGAGAAATATTTAGTCAAACGTGTGGCCATTATTATGTAATTTAGATAACAGCAATAAAGCTATTTCCACATTTGTGCACACACATTTTAAAATCTGATAAATTATGATTGGTTGTACATTTGTTTCTGCAACAATTGTTACCCAAAGTATAACATTTTATTAAGCATATACATACACATAATCTAGAAAACCTCCTCTTCACAAATAAATACACCTCGCATGTGTTTAAATAGAAAGGTTTTCATTTTATTATAACACAAGAGGGGCAGTTGACTGATTTTACTGGGGCACAGACAAACCGCAGTAAGAAAAAGATTGCACATGACAGTTCTTCATCAATAGTTTTCATTCAATTATGGACATGCATGAAGTAAATTCAGTGTTTTTCTATTGCTGGTAGGTTGCGCTGCACCTAACCTATCAATGACAGTGTAGAATAGTTTCATCCTTCTGTGCCCTGGACTTTGGTCCATTCCTCCTAAATATCCATACTAATTTCTTTCAAACAAACCCACATTGCTTGTGAGAACACAAATATCATATTAATGTGGTTCAAACATTGTCAACCCCATACGTGCCTATAGCTGTGTCTGAAATGTGACCTTGATGCATTTGTTAGGGCAGGATAGAAAAGTCAACAAATTATTTTTCAAGAAGTCTTTTCTTTTAACAGCAATAGTTAAAAGAAGTATCTGATCCTCTATCATTTAAAATTCAGTACATTGTAGTACAAAATACTGGGCTTGATTGCTGATGGCAAATTGTAACAAATATATCAGTATCCCTGGACTACAGGGCATTTTTACTTGAATAGGAGAAGACACTGACAAAATCCACAGTTTCAAGCCCAACGTAGAAAAACTATATACATTTGTGAAAACTACTTAAAGCTGAAGGAAAGGTAGCTTTTTTCTTCACGTGTTTGAAAGAAGGACACCTTTAGCAACAGTAATGTTTAAACATTAAAATAACTATCTTCATTTAATGTTTGAAAAAGCAATTAAAGATGGTGATATCACTGCTCTGCCTGGAAGCTTCATAGCCGACATACTGAGGGCCTAGACAAAGCAGAAGCAATGTTGTGATTTCTCAACCCCACGAACACAGCCCGCTGGCCATGTGTCTAGACCACCTGAATCTTGTTTAACTTCGTCAAATCAATTTGTTGCCTATGTAAAAGTTTTATTTCTGAAACATCATTATGGATGATCATTTAAAGGGATATGCAGTTCAGCCTGAATTTTCAAGAGACGAAGGCAGTTCCAGACCTACTGTACTGACCATAGAAGTATTACACTGACCAACAGGTAGCCTGTCTTTTGAAGTTAAAACACCAATCTCTGGGGAATAAAATGATATCAAGTTTACAGCAGCCCGAAGTTAAAGAAACACACACACACAGAACGAGAGAGAGAGAGATACTCAATCTGTCCTAATGAAAATTACGCTCTCCTGGCAGCCACTGGGAAAGGACTGCTTTGTATTAAAGCATGTGAATTCTGAAGGGTATCTTTAGCATTTATGTGAAGACAATTTGCTCGCATAGACCCTGGTCATGTATATTGCACGAAAAGAAGTGTGTATTCCACGGTGTGTGGGAGACGCCAACAGGAACTGTGTACAGCAGTGGGCACGATCGAGCCAGAAAATGCTCTCAGTAAATTGTTTTAAAAGGAGATCATATTGCCACTGGGACCCGTTAGAGTGGGCGAGGGTGTGAACAACAGCCACATGGCAATACAATACACAAAGATCCCAACACATTGTGGCTTTTGTTTGGCAAAACCACTGAATCTGCTGCACAGACACAGCGTTGAGCATGGCAGCCTCCTGCTACTGAGAGGTTGTTATGTCACGATTTTGGGAGATGCCCAGACGTAAAACCTGGGCTGTGGCAAATATGGAGGCACACTGCAGTTGCTACTTTGTGACTGAAAAGTTGCAAAATATTGATACTCGCTCGGAGATATATATATTTTTTCCCAACAAGAATATTAAAGCAGGGATATGAACAAGTGCATTGGAGGCAAAAAGTGACCTGCCTTTGCTTGGGCTTTAAATTATAAATACAAAATATTACCAATCGTTCCTTTATGTCAAATCAGTCAATATCAATTAGTTTTTAATTAATGTACAGATAATATTGATATATTCAAATTCTTTTATATGAATATGGACTGTCTTTGCTGAGAGCTTTATTTCCCTTGATTACTTTTTTTGTTCTCACTTTAAAGAAGCAAAAGATGTTAAGATCATGTAAACATTGCTCACAAAATTCAAGATCATGTGAACATTCCTCACACAAGTTAAAATCATGTGAACATTCCTCCCACAACTTAAGATCATGTGAACATTCCTCACACAAGTTAAGATCATGTAAACATTCCTCACACACTGAAAGTACACTGACCTTTGTCTGGTTGAACAGCCTCTGGTCAAACTGCATATCTTGTGAGCCCCCTGCAGTGTTGGGTAGATTCAGAGCTATCTTTTCACTGATATCACGCTCCCTCTCGCGCTGGATCCGGGACCTGAAAGAGAAACAGGGGGCCTTAGATGCTTGGTCCTAACCCAGGATCAAGATACTGGTAATACATGTAAGTGTATTTAGCATAACCCCAAGGTGTTTCCTTAGGAGTAATTACAGAAAATACAATGACATTCAAAGTAAATGAAGTGGCCCTGATCATCAATAAATACGCAGTTTCCCCATTCATATCTAACCCCCCCCCACACACACACACAAACAGTGTAAGCGCAATTCACATAAAATATGACAAAAGCAGTATTTCCATTATTCAAGCAAGTATTTCATACTTGTAACATTCACCATTTAACAGCACTATTGCAGAGGGACAATGGTTAACCCTTTCCCCCTTGAATTGACACTAAGTCAACAACTTTCCTTGGCATGAGTTGCCCACTAAGTGCCCAACTCATGCCAAGGAAAGTTGTTGACTTGGAGCATGTGATCTTAATAGGGCTTAACCACAATTCTCAGTCCAAATTGTTTTTCATTACTGTTGAAATTAGTTGAAAACACTGAAGCAGACAACATTTGACCACCAACTGGTCTTGGCTGGTTTAAGGGAGAAAGGGTTAAATACGCTTTTATGCTTTACTCAAGCTCTTTGTGGTTAAAAAATTGTCACTGCAGGAAAGAGGCTATTTTGCATTGTAAAGCAACTCATGCTTAAGCCCTTTTTCCCTTGAATTGAAACAAGGTCAACAGCTTTTCGGTTGGATGCTGAATGCCCAACCCACACCAAAGAAAGCTGTTGACCTACAGTTCTGGCCACTGTGAGAAGCTACACAGTTCCCTGTGCCCCATTTCACTGACCTCTTATCAGGAGCTGCCCGTGCCAGGTTCCTCTCCCTCTGTCGCTCTTTTTGGCGATCTCTTCGGAAGTCATCTCTGTCTTTGAGGTCATCATCTTTTTCTACAATGTTTAAATATATTTTGTGACTACAAAAAACCCAAAATGATTTGACATTCTCAAAAATTCTGAAATAAGGGTGCATTGCTGGGCTAAGTCACATGGCTTATCTTTTGTTTGTAAACAGATGGATGCACTGCAACAATTTTCAATTCATAATATTAACAATAACAAAGTTTTCTTTTATTTGAATGGAACGTAAGTTATATATTTTCCTACAGTAGAAGACAAATCCCACAAATCCAGTGGTACTGATGTGTACTTACCATCCAATCTACGAATACCTGCTCGCTCCTCTCTGGCTTTCTGAGCAATCATCCTCAGATTCTCCTCTTTCTTTTCCTTCTCTCTCTGAGAAAGTTTCTTCTCCATTTGGGCTCTTATCTCCACAGCTTCACGAGCCTAAGAGAACACAGACAGAAACCTAACACAGACCTTTATAATTACAGGATATTAATTTGTGAACAGGATATAAGTGTTGACCAGATTTCCGCTATGATCTCTATCAAATGTTTAATTCTGATGCATGCTGTCACTTTGTATGTCTTTTGGATACAGAAACACAAACCTTTTCTCTTTGACAAGTTCCAGTAAGAATGAAATCAACAGCATTTCAAATTCATCAAGTTTCCTTGTCTTTTATGCTAAATTAAAGTCTTTGACAAGTAATCAGTTCCTTGCCACTTATGAAACACAACAATTGCAGTAACCTAAATCTTCTCTTTTTTCTCATCAGAGTCTCAACAATGCGAGCATAGCCCAAGACACTTGTGGCAGTAAGAATACTGGGAGAACAAATAACATAGATCACACAACCCTAACTTATGTTTGACGAATCTGTCCCATATAAACACAAGGCCCCATTTAAAATGAAGAAAACCCACATGTACCAGAATTCAAGCATAAGATCGCAAGAATGTTCAACTTACTTTTCTGTCAGCTATGTACAGAGCTTCTGCCAATTTTGCAAAGTTTTCGTTAATGTGAACACCCTGAAGGCCCCTGCCATCTGCTGCCAGACGCTTGTCCAGTGGAATGGTGAACCCCTGAAAATGGCTACATTGGTTAACCACTCAGACAACATGAGTTGGCCACATCTTAAAAAATGAGGTGCACAAAATAATATTATTTTAAATTTTTGCTCACATATTCATTTACTGAGTGAAGTTTCATGTCATACATATAATCAGAATGGAGATTTTTAAAAATCTGGACTTTTTATGAGTGGATATTCTGCATATTAACAACATCTTGCACAGCTGTATTTTATTTTATTTTTTTAATTTGTGTAAATTGCTGATTTGTAATTTCTATCATTCCCTTGTTTTGAAATGTGAAATGATATAGAATGATTAAACAAGGCAAAGGCCCAGCAGCCAAAATTTGGGTTTAGAGGAAATTCGTCCGACCGGTTTCGCCGTATGAGCGGCTCATCAGGGACTGGACATAACGGTTAAACCTTCTGCTTATATACTGTAGTGTCAACAAAAGGCGTTGTTAACGTACTACAGTGACGTCACACGCAGGCCAGTTGGATTTGTGTGCCTGGGGAGTCCACCCACCCGTCTACTGACGTGATGGTCAGTCGCGTGTACGTTACACGCGACACAGGGTTATGCTCCCTACCAGTGGGGCATTGTTGCTAGTCAGTGGGAAGTCCCAGTGATGTCCGGGGATCCCCTCTTCATGCAAAATTTGGTCATTTATGCTATATGATAGAGAGGAATTCAGAAAACTGTAGGGGGATCCTGGGTGGAGCCCCCTTTGTTAAAAATGCAGAGGGACAGTAAGGGGTGTATTTGTGTCCTCCTTCCTGTTTTGTTATGTTTTAGCTGTTATGTCGTAAGGACTAGTGTCCTTGCTTATGGGAAGTAATCCTCGTGCATGGGGAAAATGAGCATAGAACAATCAAGATGAAATGATATAGACACAAAAGTTTGACACTGAACTAACCTTAGCGTTCTTCCAATTTGATATGCAAGGTGGGATCTTCCATTCCTGTTGTTCTTTCACAGTTACCTGTAAGGAGACAAAGACTGCATTTTTCGTGCTATGATACAATTGTCTGACGCACACAAATGATTACACAAAGCTTACATGCAGTAAAGATAAAGGGTTTCACAACACAAGAGCACCTTTCAAATCAAACATAAAGATCATATGATATTAAGTAATCGCTTGGCCTCTTTCATAATTTATGTCAAATGTGGGCTTGTATCAACTGTGACCACTGAATCCACTGTCATAGAGCACTTCCCAAGTAAATACACTGGTAATTGCACCTAATCAAGGTCTCAAGCTACTACATATATGGAATGTTTAGCTCTATCTTCATTCTTACTAATCATGCCTTCCAGACATGCCAGAAATTTGTGAATGCCATTTATATACTTAATAACTATACACGTTTTTCAACAATTTAGTATGGATATAAAGAAATCAGTTGGGCACGAGGTGTACCTTTCTGTTGGGAGAATGCATCACAGGTGCAGGTGGAGAGGGTGGACCTCTTGGGATCTTCTTATTTACTCTGAAATATATAACAATCTTGCTGGTACTTTGTTCTTCTATTCAGGTGAAAGTAAAGAAAAACATTAGATGATACAAACTGGGATTAATATAGAGGTACCATTATTTCCATCAATTTGTCCACTTCGTCAAATGGTTCAACACTGTTTTTATTTGATTTCATCAATGGACAAAAATAATGCTTGTTCCATGAAAAATTCTGGTGACCACAGCCTGGTGGTTTCTGTTGGTTGCACTCACAAAATACAAACACTATAATATATGTTCACATTAATACACCATATTTTACAGTCTCCAGTCAAAATAGTACTTTTCCATCATAAGTTCAGTATTTTTGAGAACAAAACATTTTTTTCATGCAAAATAAGACCAATAATATTTACTACTGCCACCAAGGAGATGATATTATGACCTATAAAACAACATATATGAACAAATTATTGTATAGTTTGTAATTTTCAAAGGCTGAAGCACTAGAATACACAAGTTCATGGACCTGCATTATGAATTGGCTAGGCACACAAGAATCCTGCCCCCCCCCCCCCCCCCGATCATTGTCACATCTAACCTTAAATGTATGTAACTTACTTAAATCTTGGTGGTTCCATGGGATCTTTCTGAACTTCTACCATACGTATGACCCTCTGTTTAGCTCCAGAGTTAAAGGCGACACCTTGTTGTGATGGTGTGTATCTGAAGCAGGAAAGAAATATTGGGTCACAAAACAAAACAACAACAGCAAAAAAAAGTATTTACAATTAAGAGTACTCAGTATTGATAAAATTCTAACAGGCACAAAAAACAACAGATTCATTCCACTATCCACATTGATTTTCTTAATGGACAGATTCCGCCTACACCCCACTGACTAAGGTTACTAGCTGTCTGCTCAATTTTTCAGGTGTCAACCATTCTCTCTACAATAAAAGACAACACTGGTATGGAGGGGTATGTCGGGGCTGAAACCAGTGAAGGTAAAATTGAAATTATCTCAACGGCTGACAGCAGTTGAACTATGTAACCAAGTTATTTGACGCCAAGCTGAAAGTGACCAGGTGTGTTTTGCACTGCAAAATTCTCAAAATCACACCCTGTTTTTACTATGCACTCCCAGGATTTTACCAGAATTTTTATGCAAGATATAGGACATGCACACCCTGTTTCAAAGTTTGCACCCCCAGTTTATCTGCTTCTGCCTAATACCATTTGAAGATGGTAACAGACAGATACCTGACTGACACAATGTCCAGTGTGTCTTTAGTTTCATTTGATATCCACTCAACATTTGATATCCATTTAATGCCTGATCATATGCAACTTGCTGGCTATCGAATGAAATTACAGCAGGCCATTCTCTTTACAGGCATATCTGCCAGAATTATCTGCTGGTAAATATGCCTGTCAACATTTTTTTTTTTCACCAGTCCAGTACAGTGAGGTCAACTGAAATGCTTGCATAAATAAACCCCTAGTATCTACCATGAAAGAGAGTCACTGACTAGTGTGTGTGGAATTTTAGCTCCTCTGACTGTTGAAAGATGTAAAACTACAACTGCGCTTCTGAACAAACACAAACATGAGGGCTCTGTGACCAGCCCATGCTCCACTGACCTAGAAATTCATCACGCTTGTGGCTCTGTGAGCTTGGGTTAGGATCAAGGTCACACCATGTAGTAAGGCTGACTTTTATGGAAGAACACTAACATGTGCAACAACAACGTCCCAGTTCAAGTAGTTATCAAGTTACAGTGAAGAGTAAAATTCATGTATGTTGCACTGTGACCTCAGACATGAGGTCAAGGTCAGTTAAGTACTGTCTAAGCGTGACCTATGTGCAACATCAAGGTCTTGGCTCCAAATAGATCTCAAGGTATCAAGTGAACAGAAAATTTCACGCGAGTTGCCCTGTGACCTTGGGCATGAGGTCGCGGTCACTTATGTACTGTCTGAGCGTGGCCCTCAAGGAGAATCATAACCATGTAAAACATCAAAGTCCAGCCTGAAATAGTTATCTGTAGAGTTGAAAACACCTAAGTGACCCGGCCACCTTGAGAAAGAGGTCAAAGTCACCCATGTATTGTGCAACTCCCACTGTCATGCCCTCAAGTGTTCCCATGCGATTTTGAGTCAATTGGCCATGCGGTTTTGGAGAAGATTTTTTAAGATTTGGCCAAAAAATGTCATTAAAAAATCAAAAAAATCTTTGGAGTGTGACCATCTGAACAAACTTAGTTGAGACCCAGCCAATGTCCATCCTCACCAAGACTGAAATGAATCTGGTCGGTGGTTTTGGAGAAGTAGTCAAAATCATGAATTACCATTGCAATCCCCATTCACTTACATAGTAATCAATTGGACTGTATGCATGAACCGACAAGTACCCAAATTTGAACAATTTATTAAGAATCAGGGATTCACAGTAACACAACCTTGGGAACAACTTTGTTTGCCCCTTCTACAAGGAACATTTCCACCAACTTGCAGCATTTTAAAAATCACAGTGCCACCTGTTGACCAAATCAAGGTCTCAGTGTCCCCAGATGTCTCCCTTATTGGCTAGGCAGTTTTCTTTGGAGAAAATTTCTTAAGATTTAGCCAAAAGATGAACAAGAAAAAATTCATAAAATTAATAAAAAATCCAAAAATACCAGGACCGTGACCATTTGAACAAATTTGGTCGACACCCACCCAAAGTACATTCCCACCATGTTTGAGGTGAATCTGACCTTTGGTTTTGGAGAATAGGTTGAAAATGAAAACTGTGGATGCCGACGCATGGACGACTGACTGATCCTTAACCACCACATCTCAGCTCACTGACAAATCAGCTGCGCTTAAAGTTAAAATTAATATTTAAAACATCCACTAAATTTGTAGATCTAATAATGCTTAATTAAAGTCCATCACTCATAGGCATACATATATTTTTTCTGCCTTGTGAAATATTTTATTTGAATTAAGAAATATATAGTCTATGACATGAGTAATAGTACAACAGTTCATGTCTCTTATCACAGTTTGATACATAGAGATGGAGTGACAGAATTTAGTGTCATGGACTACCTGATAAACTGAGCAGGTGCTTGTTTCTCCGCATGTCTTACTGGCATGGCTGCTGAGATTTTGCTCTGCACAAGCTTTTCCAGGGCACTCCGGGTTTTTTCAGTGTTCTGCAAAATAAAGCAACATGAAAAATAATACTTCCATCTCCTGATATCAGACAGACATATTTTAATTCGAAAATTCACTTGAAATACTTACCTGTGTTTTGATTAACATTCTCTACCAATTGATAGATTTAACTTTATTATCGCTAATCAAAGAATACATGTATATTTCTATTCTATATCTGTCATCATTAACTAGATCCACAGACCTGTGCAATATGGAATGTGATATATTCACAATGTTTTAGGTATGTAAACAGCAGGCCAGTGTTCACTCCAGGACAATCAACAAAACAGTATACATAACATGCAAGACATACTTTTACATGTCCCAAATAAGTATTTGACAGCTGGATGGAGAATTCCTCTCATGTTCCTTTTCATGAAAAAATTTTTGATCCTTGTCCCAAGTGACAGCAGTACACAAGATTTCAACTTGAATATGCACAGAAATTATGGGCAATTGGGTTTAAACATATTGTACTCAGAACAAAGAATCGTCCACAGACTCACCAGCCTATATGAGGGCCTTTTGTATGAAGCATAATACAATAATTAAAACACACCTCCATGATATCATCCTCGTCAGGACGGTGAAGCTCTGGGTCATCATCGTCAATTTGTTTGGGTACCAGATCCTGAAACCTCGAGTGAATTACCTGGAACACAAAATACATGCTTGGACATCTTGTGAACACTTAGGCCATAAAAAAATAATAAATAGTTTCTCAGGAACCGCCGCATCGATTTTCAAGGCCCATCTCACTTCTTTTTTTTTCTAAAAAAAAAAATCAATAAAAACAAAAACAAAAATCTGCCCGCCTATGTGGCTATTTGTTCCCATCTCAGATCTTTTTTATACTCACGTGTATAAACAGCTCTTTAATGATTGCTTTTCTGAATTGGCACTTATTTCATATTGTTATGGCAAACACTCACCTTTATGTTCAATTGATAGAAAAAACTTGATTGAAAAAAAAACAAACAAAAAAACACGCCATGCTGCATCAAAATAATCTGTTCAGGAGAAAAATAAAATTAAAAAAAACACCCTCATCATTTAAAAAAAAAGTTCCTGGGAAACTATTTATTAATTTTGCATGGCCTTACTTGTCAAATATAATTTCTCTCAGATACTTCAAGTCAATATCTATATCAAAAACATACACACTGCTGTTCCTACATTTATATGATGTAGATCTAGAAATTATCACACAGTGTTAATTTCACAGAAAGGTGATTTTTCTAACAATGCAAATTGAACCATCCAAAGTAATTGGCAACTTCTAAGGAGGAAAACCCTTGCAATTTTACAATTTAACTCATTCAATGTCACGAATGAATGATAATTCTGTATGTTTGAAATCATATATGTGGATAGAGTTAATCCCAATTTTAAGATTTTATGTTAACAACTTTTTGTTCACCCAGTGGATGCCCAAATATTGCCAAATAAAACACGAACACTTCTAGAACTAGTCTTTTTATTTTTCCCCTCATTCTATGACTACTGAATGAGTTTACCACTAATCAAATTTTCTGTCAAAAATACCTGAATGACTGCTAGCTCAGAGGTCAACATGTATATTTTCAAAATAAAATACTTGACAAAATATAGTAAAGACAACATGTTTTTCCCAAATAGATAATCCATAAAATATTATCTACAAAAGTAGTAAGACATTGCTTCTTTTACCAAACTTTCTTTCAATGTAAGTTTAAAGAAATTTTAAGTACGTTATCAAGACAAAAATAGTATGGCTTGCATCTCGGTACAAGACATCCCATTCTAGAAGAGAGAGCATCAAGAGTTGGTTACTGTCTTATCCCTCCTGCTGAAGTCGCTCAGTTGGGAAGGCCAGGGTTTTGTAATTTGACAGCTTTCCACTGTAAATTATTACCTTAAAATCACTGCCTGCATGTAGAAACACCAAATTCTCACCGTCATTTTAAGTGAATAACCTTTAGCATCAAAAGCAACCACTTTATTCAAGGTTACTTCACCATACAATCCAATAAAGGTACACAACTTCAGCTTGCAAGAATTCTGTTTGTTGGGTTGTGGGTTCAGATGAACACGTATGGAATAGACCAGTTCATAGGATTCGGGTTTATTCTGTTCACTTCGGGAAGCTCATCGTGCTTTGTTTACATTTTGTGCTTAATCACGCTGGCCGGATGACATGTGGAAGCATCGGAAAGTAAAACACAGGATGTGTTGGATTTAATGAAAAATTAAACTGTCAGCAAACTAAAAATGCATGTTTTACCACTGATGTGACATTTTAGGTAAAAGATTTGCACTTTTCATCACAATCCATGCTGTAATCACCAGCATTAGCCGTGACATCCGTTGTCAACAAGATGTGGGCCAGACTCGGCCACTTGCTGATTGGACAATCAGGCCTACAATGGCATGCATAATAATTAATTATGGTCCGGAAAAGTTGGGTGCAACTCGGTATGAACAGGTCTGTTGCTAATTGTGATCTCTCCTATTTGATCCTGTTGAATGTACGACTTACTTTGTCCTTGCTGTGTCCCACTCTGGCAATTGTATCATATCTGCGCTTTCCCTGTGCATCCACCTGCACTGCTAATGCATTTGATGCGGACTTCTTCATCCCCATTCCCAAGGGGTACTGGGCAATGTGTATCTCTGGAAATGCACCTCCATCGCCAAAGTCCTATGAAAAAAGGATATAATAGATGTATATTTTAAGGTAAAAAGAATATTCCATTGTATCTTTTTCACTTAAAAAAAGGACTAGTACCTTTAGTTGTTTAAATCATCTACATCATTGCACATTTTTTTGTTTTTAATACTTCTATTTTTATTTTTCAGTGTGCATGCTGCCAACACAGATCCAGCTCAACCTTTTTTCTCTCCTCTACTTGGAGATGAGAAACCAAATGAACGTCTCTACATGGAACAACAATTTACCTGCATATATCCACAAGTCTAGGTTAACAAATTACAACTTTTGTGGGGGGGGTTTGGAACAATTCATAACAAACATTTCTCTATTTTTTTTTTATGCTTTAACTCAATAATGACACCAGCAAAGTAAAGTACTCCTTACCAACAGATAGAAACTGGACAATAACTGCAACGGAGTTAATTTGCTTCATACCTACACAAAGAAATGCCAGCATGGAAAGTAATAGCAGTTCATTCTTTCTCTGAAAACAAGTGGGGGTTGTTAAATATTTTATTTTTCCCTCCAAATGAGGACACTTACATCTTGGGTCCTGGGTATCCAGCCTTTACGGTGTCCGTATGGAGGGGCTGTTCTACCACTTATTACTGGGATCTGGAAACAATCAAATTAAACTTTATATTAGCACAAAATAAAACTGTAACAAACACTTGGCTTCACCAACCTGGGCTGATGCTATGAATTTCGTGACTGTTAGCCTATTTGGTAAAAGTAGCTCTAAAGCCTTAACCAATACTGTTTTTCTTAGAAACTAGAAAAATGTCCTGAGGACACGGATGCCCCCACCTGTCATTGCCCCCACCAGCACTGGAAAGAATACAGCATGTAACTGGTGTAAGACCTCAAATATTTTTTGAGATACATGCAGCACAAATGTGACTAGGGCTGTAACGATATACCGCGATAACGGTGCATCGCGGTACAGTCCATCCACGATACACGTATCGAAATGAGGTCCCCTGTATCGCAAAAATACGATACATTCCATCATATAAGTAATTTCAGCTCTAAAAAGAAAAAATATGGAAGTAAAGCCCATAATTCATTAAGATTTACCGTAATTTTGTGAAGGTAAACTCGTCAATTGACAAACCATTCGTCAGCCTTCTGATTATGATCTATTTTTGCCGTCAAAAGTGTTTTGGGATTCCTTTCATAATCTGCATGACGCTTTGTGGCGCTACGTCATACCCTTGTGTGCAAAGTCTGAATCTAGGTCAGCAAAATGACTGTGCCTGGCGAGAAAAAGCAGCACGCTCATTATTCAGGGGTCACATTAAGCTTGCGTCCTGCGTCATAGACGCAAAAATGGAGAAAAGACGCCCGGAAATTAATAAAAACATTGTCATTCCGCGTCGCTGTGGACGTACGCACAAACGCGATGCATTTTGAATGACACAACTGGAAAAATTACCCCATGCGGTCACGGTGTTTTGCATCGACCATTATCAGTATCATGAATATGTATTATACTGATGGAATCCTCAGATGTTCGTCTTTCTATGTAACAAGCTCTCTTATTTGCTAAGAAAAAAATATTCCTGGGGTATCCCTCCAAAAAATTCCCATAATGGGAATGGATGTACGTCATTTCATCTCATTATTAAATGCGCTGAGAGCACTTCCAGGCTCCTCATTGTGTGGATTTGATCACGTGTCACTCACTGTCCAATCAAATTCGTTGTTGCCCATGTGCCTGTCTCATGCCCGCAATGTTGGGAAGGTACAAGTCTTATTACGCAAAGATTATTGGACCAAGATGTTAAATTTTCACATCATATTTTCACCAAGAAGACTTCTATCGAACAAATCTAGACAGAGACAAAGGCACGAGTGAAAATTCATTACGGACGGCAAGGAAAGTACGCTCATTTGTCATCGCACGGTCACATGTGAACGAAGCGAAAATTTGCATTATAGGCCTGACACGATGTTGTTGATCACTGTCTGCGATGGGGCACGCCGTTATTAGTGTTTTTTTTTTTTTTAAACAAAATTTAGTTGTTTTGATTTTATTGAAATGTTTGAATGTAACAAATTTGTATGACAGAACAAGGCAGGAATGAAATTTATGATCGAAGGCCGGAAAAAATATACGTTCAACATAGCGGAAAACCATGCCTGGGTGCATGCCCGTGACAGGCTGTGTACACTCGCTTGTGTGTTGCATGGCTTGTCAAGTTGTAGGCCTACCGTGTTGCTTGATGAAAAAAGTGACCGTACTTAAGATCAGACTCTTAACACCACCTACGGCATCAAATTTGTCAGGTATATTGAAATAGAAAGTGCACAGAAATATAAATCATGTAATTTCTGACCATTTCATCATGTCCAATCAATCGCAAAAATAACAGAGCCCAGGCATGTTCAGTCATGCATGCCGCTGGTTGTGCAAGCTAGTTGAAAAACTATGCAATACCAGATACTGGCACAGTGGCAGCGTGCTAGGGGTTAAGCCCCCTTCACAATCATTTTTTGGTAGACCAGGGATGTGTTATAGACTTAGTCCTAATAGCAGGTCCCTGGGCAGATTGAATCCATCCTTGGTACAGTCAACAACTTTTAGACCCTTTTACATCAAGTTAGCATATTGGTAACTTTTTATTTAATCTTAAATTTTATAATGATGAGTCACCTACATGAGCATATAGACCCTATGTTATGTTCGTTTTTTAGGCTAAGTTACCTGCATGTTTTATTTGTTTATCATTTTGATGTATGTTGATTATACCAATTAAACTCAATTAATCAAATTACATCAAAAGTCTAGATTGCACAATTTCAGACTGGACTCACTATTTTTCCTGAAAAAGAAGAAAGATGGGTCCAACGAACCCGTACTGAAATAATGTGACCCCTGCATTATTATGGTTAAGTATCAAATTGTATCGTTTTGTATCGTATCGGGATAATTATCGTATCGTGAAAAGGTGTATCGTTACAGCCCTAAATGTGACAAGTCTAAAGTCGAATCAACATTTTCCCTTAGTTAATTAATGATTAATTAACAAGACAATTAATCCAAGGGAGAAACAAAACTCAGTGCACACTTTCATATATTGATAGATGTTTTCACAAGTTTCATGGTTGAACCTTCACATACTTTTTGAGATACATGCAATGTAATGTCAAAAGTCTAATGTCGAATCAAAATTTTCCCTAAGTTAAAGAATGATTGATTAAGACTGTATAACCAACCCAAAAGACAAACAAAAAAAAAAAAAAAAAACAAAAAAAAAAAAAAAAAAAAAAAAAAAAAAAAAAAAAAAACCCCAGGTGCACCCTTCATGTATTGATAGATGAATTCACAAAGCTTCATGGTTGTACCTCACATGCTTTTGGAGATATGCACGACACAAATGTGAAATTTTTAATGTCGGATGGACGAACTAGGGCAAATCTATATGCCCCCCTGGCAGGGGCATAAAAACATCCACATTTTTGGGGGTGGTCCTTATTCTTAAAAATCTCAGTTCAGATTACATAAATATGTGTTTCAATAGTTAAATAAATTTTGAAATATAACTACACAAGTTGGCTAATCAGAACCTTTATCAATCATGTTTCTAAGTTATATGAGTGCTTGGGTCAAATATATTTCTTAAATGATTTTGATATCGTGTCATAAAATCTTTTCTTGCATCTTTTGCTGTGTGAGTGGCGAACACGAAAAGTGCACTTCAGACCTATATCTTCAGACCCAGCTTCATTTGTAATAAACCAAAGATTAAGCTTTTCGTATTTCTACCAACCTGAATCAATGCAACACATGTCTTTGAGGATTCTGAATAGAACTGATCTCTTCATTTTCAAGCAATCACTTTCACAAATGTAAGTCAATATGATTGACATCACATCCCAAAAGCATAATACAGTGGTTCCTGTCTTGAGAGACCCCTCTGATGAGACTGCATTTTTTTTCAGACCGCTCTCTCATAACACTGTGCTATCTTTTCTATATTATCACACCTCTAATGAAAGACCACCTGTTTTGAGAGACCACATTTTGACCTGCCGTAGGGGTGGTCTCTGAGGACAGGGACCACTGTATAGTCTTACACAACCAATACATTAATAGTAGGCCTACCTCTCTAACACGATCAAGTTAACCTGTTCACAAGTGTACATGCTAGTTTTGCCTGTTATAAATCATCTTCCATCCACACAGCCCATAATTATGAATGACCTTGTAAGTGGATGGGCATAGTGATACTTAGGCTGACGCTAACCATTAACCAATTGGACACAGGCTTATATAAATGGAACTAAAGAAATTCTAACATTTCTTCAGTCTTTACTGAATATTTAAACTTTATTTCCCTGCTGACTGAAAAATTGAGAATCGGTCTGGCTGACACATTAATTTGAGTCTGTTAGCCAAATTGGCCAGACTTGAATTATTCCATCACTAGTCTAGAATACATCATCTTTAAAATCGGAGTAAAGAATAAACCAAATTCAAGCTTACTATGAAAACACCATGATACGCTTGCACCCCCTTCCGTCTGATTTAAGAATAAATGAATATGCATATATACAGTACAGTGTATAGTGCTAGAAATTACCAGTGGCCAAATGTCACAAAAAAAATAAAAAAAACAAAAAAAAAAAAACAAAAAAAACCCCCCCAACTGACCGGGCCAACTTATTTTGTAACATATTGATGACTGACGGTGACGGCCAATATTTCTCAGACTGACCAACAGGTAACAACAACAACGAGTTGGCTTTATAGAAATTTTTGGGCCATCAGCACTCCGTGACAAGTTCTAGCACTGATTTATATTTTTGTACATATATTTTTTGTTGGTCTCACTAATCTTTTGGTCAATTCTGATCCTTCATCACCATGTCCAGACATCTTCCCCCAAGGTGTTTGCCTACAGTAACACTCTTTTCCCACATAAAAAGCATGTTAGTATAATACCAAGCACTACTAACCTACCCCCCCCCCCCCCCCCAATTGGTTGGACGACATTTTAGGACGTGGTCACCAATCAAATACAAGATGCCCAACGCCCAACTGCAGTATGGACGCATACTGATGTTGCACCAATGCTATTGTGGGTCAAGCAGTAGGAAAATCGACCATCCCCAAAATTTAATGCATGCTGATCACTACATAGTCATAGTATCTGCACATTAAATCTGTTGATTGTAACTATATTCATGAGGTACCTTTTTATACAATGTACTTAATACACCTACTTGGGTTTGTAGTCTGTGTGATAACTCTTCGTCTTCTCTGTCAAACACATGCTGTGATGGTGCAGGTAACAATCTAAAAACAAATATGGACCATTTCAATGTAATTCCCAAACAAATGTTTATATACATATGTATTATGTTCTGCTTTGGACCTTCAATTGCCATGTCAGCATCATGGAAACCATTCATGCTGAGCAAGCCTGCAAACTACTTAAACAATGCAGACTTACCCCACTTCCAAGCCTGGGTGGTCACTTGCTCACCCCTTGAACTACAGATTAACTAATGTGAAACAGTGGCAAACTGAGATGCAGTTTCATACATGGTTGTACAAACCATGAAAAGGCCATGTTCATGGTTCATGTTAACCTGGACAAAACAGGTCAACACGTAAAGATCATGATGATTTTAACCATTCATACATCAGTCCAGATCAAATCAGACAGAAGCCTGAAACTCTGAAAAAGTCTCCCATTTTACACCTTTGCTGTTTCTATGTCCTTTTTTTCCCATGGACCCTTGAATTAAGACTAAGTCAACAGCTGATTTAAAAAAAAAAATTCTTTTGAAAAAAAAAGTATATGCTCAAATACTATAATGTACTTCCTGGCTGTTTACCATGTTCATAACCTGCAAGTAACACCTTTTGAGGTATACGTATATTGTACTCTCCTGCCCCCCCCCCCCAATCCCCACCCCCCTTTGGTTTGACATGGGCTGTTATGGACAGGTTAGCTAAGAGTATGCCTGAGCAGTCCCACCAAAACAAGATACATGTATCCTGGAAATAAGATGACAGCCACAAACATGGCTTACCACATTCCTTAAGAACCTGATAGCCCAAAGCTTACACTGGGCAACTAACCCTACATCTATGCACGGTTACAAAATGAATGAAGTGATAGCCCAGCAAGATTCTTTGGTAGTCCCAGGCATGAGATTTGTCAAACCCTACATAAAGGTACATAAAGATTGTCTGGTATTGGGGTGCCTCTGGGCTTTCTAAGAGGCCACATGTAGAAAACCCATGGGGGGTGCCTGTTTTTTTTGTTTTGTTTTTTGGCCGAGATGATGTTTGTGACAATATGCCTGAAAAAGGCTTCTCAAGAGCCAATTTTTTATCCACATATAGTCCATCAACTCAACATCTCACAATACGAAAGTGAACATTATAGTGAGCTGTTATGGCAACAAGAGTACATGAATTCAAATACTGCTGTCATTCTCTCGTCTTCCTCCATGCTGCCAAATCATCTAGGCCTACTGCCATTCGTGTGTAGGTGGCATAGATATGACAACAGTGTATCCTTTTTGTCAACAATATTTAGGATGAGAAAATTACTTGTCTGTATGACAAGTGACAATATTTTCACTTGTCCTCCCTTATAATATTATCACTTCTGATGATGAAACGCACCTAGGTTTTAATTTAAAAGAGCATGTTCTAACCCTTTTCCCTTAAATTAAGACTGACTCAACACTTTTTTCCTGGCATGGGGCATGTGATCTTGATATGTGTCATTTACAATTCTCAGTCAAATTTTTTTCCCAATACTGCTGAAATTACATGTAGTTGAAAACACTGAAACAGATATTTGACCAGCAGCCAGTTTGGGTCAGTTTAAGGGGGAAAGGATTAATAGAAATAATTATAACACACAGGGAGTTTATGCGTCGGTCATGCAAACAGAAATTTTAATTGAATTTTGTAAATAAATTTTGTCCACCGTCCTGTCAATCAGAATCATAAGAATTTTCCCACCCCGATACGGACTTTTCACATAATGGCATTCAGCTTGCACAAAGCAGCAGTTTGTGTTCTGCATGTTTGACTATGGTCTATGCTCACTGTAAGTGTAACCACGGACCAACTATCTGAAGGACTGAGCACCAATGGCACTTCAAACGCTGGAGCTTTGTTACCGCCACAGCAGGTGGGTGGGGGGTAATAAAACATACAGGCGTCAATTGTGTATTGGTGGCCATAGGTCTGCAGAGCATTAAACAATGGGCCAAAGGTACACTTTGGTAGTATTCTACCTATATAAATGATTTATTTTATTGCATTTTTCATGTTCCAAATTTTCAATTTTTATTTATGTTTTTTTTTCTTTCTTGTTAGTCTACCCCTCCATGGTCTACCATGGAGGGGAAGACTAAATAACCCACAATGGTAGAATACAGTTATACTAGAATATCCATGACTCTATGGTATGGGGATATTATGCATGTTCCTGGCATTTACAGGCAACATATTGGATTTTGGGCACAGAAAACAACAATTTGACCACTTTATGATTGCAAAATTTTCTGATACGCTGGCACTGGGTGTAAATTTGAAATGCACCAAAGTCAACCTTTGCTTGTACACAATTGTTTTATGTAGACTTAAAGTTCCGCACTAGACCGGTATTTATTGAGAAAAACGTCCAAATCATATATGGTTTGTATTAGCTGATCAATAGTGAAGCTGCCCCATAGAGACAGCAATCCTTCCGTAAAGTCCCTACTAATCATTGTAGAGCAAAAATTCAAATGCTGTTTTGCTCTTTGGCAGAATGGGAACGACAAGGCCACTTGCGCAATCGAATGCTCAGTGTAATAGTCCCCTTATACCATTGCCCATCCAGGAGTTTAAGTTCTCGTCAAATGACGCCATGGGTTCCCAACTAGAATGCGCTTGTCCAAGTGTGACTGCCAACCCCTCAGGCAGTACCAGAGCCGCGGCACAAAGGGCCCTGCCTATTGCTTATCTCATTGCGGCGATCAGCATAAAACAAAGGCGAATCAAAGACACTGTTTATTCATATAAATGAGCTTAATGGGTTTTGCGTACAGTATACAGTATTGTACTACTGTCTGGAGTGCCAGTCTAAGTTAAAAAAAGATCTAGTGAGACTGCAGAAAATCCAAAATCGAGCTATGAGAATTATTTTGAAATGCCGTGCAAGAACCCACATCACGGACATGCTGGATACTTTGGGGTGGATGAGCATGAAACAACGATTTCACTACAATTACTGTATTCTTATTTGGAAAATTTTAAATGGAAAAAACCCAGAGTATGTATCTAACCAGTTCATCTCAGCATCTCAATCACACAACTACGATACAAGATTTGCCTCTACTGGTTCAATAATACATCAGTCTACTACCCCAAAATCTTTTAGGTTTTGTAGCCCCTACAACATGGAATACCATGCCCCAGCATGTTTGTGTTGCAACCTCCCTTTACAGTTTTAAAAAGAATATTTTGACACATATTTTTGGAAGTGTTGAATGCTTCTAGGCCCTTTATCAACAATCATGTGTCTTATTGTATTTGCTCATGCCATCTATCTGTGTTTTATATTTTAACTCACCTGTACTTGCTACTTTTATACATGTATATTGTTAAGGGCCTCCATGCTTTACCAGAATTTTATTCTGAACATGGATTGCCAAATAAAATCTTCAAACTCTGTGCCACTGCGATACGCTATGCTCAGTCCTTCATATATTACACATATCAACACAAATTCAGGATGCCAAGCTTTGACATATTATCAACTGCCTTCACAGCATGCTGCATGGCTGCATTTCTCCTTTTCAGGTCTCCTGTGCCAACAGGACCGCGGCACAAAAGCAGTTGACCACAGAATTATTATTATTATTATTACAGATCGATGCATGGAGGCTGAGCATGCACATGTTCACAACATTTGTGTACTTTGTCATGATTTTGTGACGTCTTGGTAACTCGTGTTAAGTGTGACGCCCAGTTCTTGAATTGACCATGCTTACAATCACAATCAGATTCAGCTATCCATGTTGGTACTGTTGAAATCCACATTACAATCATTGATTCAATAAACAACTCAGTCACGGTCAGGACTCAGTTGGGGTTGCAACTTCGAGTTAGACCATAGAGGTATTCCCTATAATAGGGAGCGAAGCTCCCTCTACGGCAATGGGACCCACCACGATCGACATGTTGTTCAGCTCGATTTTTTTGTCCATGACCGGAAGCCAATGGGTAAACTGGCTTTCTTCAGCAGAATCAGATAATAATCGGTCCCCATTGGTTAGCAGCCAAAGTCACTCAAACAGGGCCGCCGTCCATGGTTCATGGCGATTGGTTGAATTAAATAGGAATAAACTGTTTAAATTTAAACTCTCTATGCATTGCGTGGCAAAAATCAGGGGTGCACAAATTACTTAATTAAATTGAATGCATTGATTTATTTTCTATGCACCATAAATTACAAACTTGGCACTGTGTGAGTTATCGCATGTCCGTGCTTCCATGCCTCACACAATAAAGCGTGACGTCACGTAGCAGCGCGAGTCTCCGCCTATGAAGATTGCGTCACTATTTACAAATGATTGGCAGCGCAGCAGACGACAATTTGCTTCAGACTCTCACACTGCGGCGCCACCGCTCAGACCGGGTTGCACGATTGCGGACAAAAAAGCTTCGCTCCCCTTTCTGGGTTACACCCATTCATATTACCTCTATGGTTAGACGCACAATGCCACATGATCTCGGTCCGAGTCAGTTTCTCGAACCAGGACACAATATACCTAAACGTGAAATACACTTTGCCTCAAATACACTCAGGAAAATAAATGATTGTCGATTGGTTATCTTTCACAGGAGCTTATTGTTCTCAAACTCAAGATCAACATACCCAGACAAACCAGCCATCTTGCAACCTCATTTGCGTTACGTTTAAATCTCACGTGAACAAGAACTGCGAGAACAGAGCGACCGCGATTAGTCTGGTTCCCTTCGTTTTTGCAACACTGCGGATAGGTGACAGCACCATACGATTGCGTTGCTTCTTTCTTTCTTTCTTTCTTTCTTTCTTTCTTTCTTTCTTTCTTTCTTTCTTTCTTTCTTTCTTTCTTTCTTTCTTTCTTTCTTTCTTTCTTTCTTTCTTTCTTTCTTTCTTTCTTTCTTTCTTTCTTTCTTTCTTTCTTTCTTTCTTTCTTTCTTTCTTTGTCTGTGTAAACTTAAGTCCTAACTGAAGAAGACTGAAACTGAAAGATCAATTTAGCTGTTGATGGTTCATGTGCCAACTGTGACCTTGCAAGTCCCTGACATACTCGACACCAAACACACTTTCCGTACATGTATGCTGAGACCAAGACAACTGAGTTGTCTTGGTCTCAGATGTATGTCACTCGACACCAAACACACTTTCCGTACATGTATGTCACTGTAAATACCATGTTTATCTTGCAAGGTTAGTTATCAGAATGTAATTAGTACCTTTTATTCTCTCCAATGTTTTTTTGTGCTTCTTGTCTCTATGAATCATGTATGTACGACACTGTATATAAAACGGTATATGCACAATAAAGTTTCTGCTGTATTAGCTCTCTCTTTCACGTTTTGGAAGGATCTACGTTCTGTTTTACTGAACGTTAGTATAAACCATACCTGTCAAGTCCCACTCATAAGGTAAGAGTCTCCCACTTTTTTCATCCAAAATTTTCAACTTTACGTGCAAAATGTTGCACATTCTCCCCCATAAAAATTGAGTATTTTCTATTATATTCTTTGTAAAAATTACAAATCTCCCTACGGATTTTTCAAATTTACAAAAATCTCCATCCCTTGAGCTCTGGAATGTTGACAGGTATGATATATCATATACCTCCGACAGCTGAGATTGCAGGTACACTAAGAGGAACCGCAATGATGGGTGGTTATATGACTGGGTATATATGACCAAAAGTTTGTCATCATGATGCATGTATCCAAAGAAAAATATGCGGTGAGCGGAATAATGTTTACCTGCATGAATACCATTTATCTTGTTCGAACATGATATGACGTCGTTGCTGCCTCCCCCCCCCCAAAAAAAAAGTTGAACAAGAGATGTGTATTAATTACATACTTTTAAAGTGACGTGAAAAGTCGTATGTTCAAATAAAACTTAAGGTATCAATTACAAAAAAAAAAGAGTATTGGTCCTTTCCCATCTTCCTGTTGATGGTAAAAAAAGATTGACTATTCAAGCTACAGATCTTTTACATCAGACAAAAATTGTTGAATGTTAAGCTTTTTTTAATCTCCAAATAATAGAGACGTGTATAGAGCTATCGAGAAGTCCCTTCAAATACCGACAGATCTTGATGTCTTTTGCCTCCCCAAGAAATTGACAAGAGAGGACTTTTTATTCTATTTTATTTATTTATTTATTTATTTATTTATTTATTTATTTATTTATTTATTTATTCATTCATTCATTCATTCATTTATTAATTAGTTTGTTTGTTTGTTTATTTATTTATTTATTTATTTATATATTTATTTATTTATTTATTTATTTATTTTGAGACAAGCTCGTGTTTGATGTTAGTGATGTTCAAAGCCTTGGTAAAATGCGGTCTTTTACCTAGGTTCTGTTCTGTTATGTTTTTCTTTAATTATGTCAGAATTTTATGTCTGAAATACGGTGTCATTTTACATACTAAGTTACGTGTATATGGCATATACCTGCCCAGGTGGCTGTAGGAAATCAGCTTCATCACACTTTAGCTTGTTTGAAATTCATTTTCGGCGAGACATTCATACAGAGCTATCGCGAAGTGCCTTCAAATACCGAAAGATCTTGATGTCTTTTGCCTCCCCAAGAAATTGTCAAGAGAGAACTTTTTATTTTGTATTAGTTTTTTTAAACAAGTTCTTGTTTGATGTTGGTGATGTTCAAAGCCTTGGTAAGATCCTGTTTACTACTTAGGTTCTTTTCTGTTTTGTTTTGTTGTTGTTGTTTTTAATTATGTCAGAATTTTATGTCTGAAATACTGTGTCATTCTACAGACAAAGATACCTGTATATGGCACATGCATGCCTAGGTGGCTGTTGGAAATCAGCTTTATTCCATTTTAGCTTGTTTGAAATTCATTTTCGGCGTAAAACACAGATTGACCAAAACATTTCTTAATTTGAAAGTTTATTTATATTAAAAAGATTTTTATTTTCATGCAATGCAAAAATATTAAACATTTTTTTTTGGCGGAGTGTAGCAAAACTGAGGGCCCGCTGTATTTTCTAAAGTATTTATTTGAACTTGTAGTTTTGGTTTTGTGTCTGTCCACTTCGGTCTTCGTTTCGTACAGTTTTGTACCTGTACATCGTGTATCTTATATTGATACTTGTGACTTTGCATTCGGCAAAGCGCCTCAAGTGTCTGTAAAAAAACATACAGCGAAATATAAACTTTATTCATTCATTCATTCATTCATTCATTCATTCATTCATTCATTCATTCAAACAGCATTTTTAACTTGGTTCACATTGACTCAATTTTTTTAATCGAAACACGTACAATTTTTATTGCCAGCAGGATATTTACCTGTGACCACTCGTTCAGCGTGTTGAGTGATGGGCCTAGTCAAGAGTCAAAGGCATGGAAGTACCTCAGGAGACAACAAGTTTGAATGGCAGATAAATCTATTTAAAGATAAATGTAAGTAAAACAAATACACACGCATAAAAAACACGCCCCCCCCCCCCAGCAATGATTAAAAAAAAAAAAACTGATTCATGATATAATCTCTCTGACTCATCGGTACCCATAATAAAGCATTGGGAAGCACAAGAAGTTATCTTCAAGCTTTCGAACTAAAACTGATTACATGTGGATAAAATCGCACTTGCTTACCAGCAGACCCCGTGGCCTATTTGTGATGGGCTAAGGTCATCGTCATTGCCTGGTCCTACATGGAAGATCCATGGGAAGCAAACTATATACTTCTCTATCACAACGTTATCAAACTCTCTCTCTCTCTCTCTCTCTCTCTCTCTCTCTCTCTCTCTCTCTCTCTCTCTCTCTATATATATATATATATATATATATATATATATACATGTTGTGTACAAAATTACATATTTTTCTTGTTTTTCTATCACGAGACCCGAGTTTGTCCATGTATTCTGGAGTGGAATTTTGTTTTATGTAATTTCACGTACTAGGGAGGAGGGCGTGGGTGGGTGGGGGGCCTTCCCAAATTTCTTATGGGGGTGTGCGCCTCGACCTTTCAAAAACCCACCCTTTGTCAGAGAATTTTTTCACAAAATGATGCCTTTGTTAGGGAATTTTTTAACCGAAATAGTAGAAAGTATGGTACCAAATTGGCGAAAAAAGTGCCCGAGGAAGAAAATTTTGACCTTGGGTAGGGAAATTTTCTCGAATTTTAGCCAATAAAATAGAAAAAAGAAAACCCCTTTTAGGTTTTTTTTGGCAAAATGCTGGACCTTTGTCAGGGAAATGCACTGAAAAGAGGGGCTTTCAGAGCGGCACATACCGGTAAATAGTATCGTCACTAACGGAAGTACCCTTCCCCAGGAAAGGGGCGTGTTTCCCTCAGGTACTTCTCTGCCAGAAGAAAGAGTACCTTGAAACGTTTTAATTGTGTGTGAGACGGAGAAAAAAAATGGTTAGATAGCTTCACTTAAGTTGACTTGTAAAATATGTGAGCCCACACATTAACCCTCCTTAGGGTCAGTGAAAATTAAGCTTAGCATAAATTATGAAGGATTTGGTTTGAAATTCCAATTTAGTATATGTGGCTTCAAATGAGATCACCACCTAACAAAATTCTGTACATGTACTGCAACTCCTTATTACACCTCCATCTAAAGCTTTATCCACAAATTAGGCTTATCTTGGCACGTATGTGTGCAACAGGTCACACGCCATTCTTGAAGCTGCGTTAGGAGGAGGAGGAGGAGGAGGAGGAGGACAGAGTGGCCGCGTGAAGTACATGCGAGTGTCGAACGCAATTGTGACCTCAATATTCAGAGAGGACATCAACATGTAAATGCAATGTTGCGAATGTGGTATGCCGTCTGGGTCCTTTTGGACACAGGGACTTGTCCACAGCAGGTTGATCATATGAATCCGCTCCATATATCATATCGGTAACAACACGATACACTACTTCACACAACAAACACTAGAACATAAATCAATGAAAAAAATGTTGTTGTGTGCATGATTTTATTTTCACGAAGAGAAAGCCAGTTATCAGTTATGAACTTGGAGGTGTTAAGAAACAGTATCTGGGGAGTATGCCAAAAGGATTTACAACCTCAGAAAAAAAATTGCTGGTCCAGTGACAAAGTTTCTAGTGTGGATATATATATATATATATATATATATATATATATATATATATATATATATATATATATATATATATATATATATATATATATATATATATATATATATACACATATATATATATTTATATTATATTTGTATATGTATATATATACATACATACGTATGTATGTATGTATGTATGTGTGTGTGTGTGTGTGTGTGTGTGTGTGTGTGTGTGTGTGTGTGTGAATATAGTCATCCACTTGTACACTATTTTGTCTCTTTGTCCTCGGACTTTTTACGGAAAAAAATAAAAAAGTCACCTTGTTTCCTGAAAAAGTCACGATTTTTTTCTGAAGATCCACAAAAATGGTGCACACGCTTAAACACATAAAGTGTACATATAATCAATAAATGAATGTATGTATGTGTGCTTGTGTGTGTGTGTGTGTGTGTGTGTGTGTGTGTGTGTGTGTGTGTGCATGCACGTACCTATGTATTGATTCAGGTAACCTGCTTGAACACTACAAAATTTATATTACAAAAACTATGGATTAAAAAAAAAAAACCTTATTGAACAAGCGTGATAACTTGTTGCTGAAAGTCATGACAAAGAAGTTGAAAAAAAATCTAATATCTTCAAGATTATGTATGTTAAAAATGAACGATCGATAAAGGTAATAATATAGAGAAAAATACAAGGAATGCCCAGACACGAACATGTAGTTGTATTGCATAATAGCCTAGTGTTCGTCTCTACCACTAGATGTCTCTTGTACACGATTCCCAGGGGAATGTAAAATACACCGTGTGCAGACAGTGCAGGACCATCCATATGTCTCAGTGCCATGCAGGATGGTTCATGAAAATGTGCGCTTCAATAGTATGTTTGTGTTTGTGTAGAAACGTAACGTTTCCATACAAGTAATCCATGCATGAGACACATATATTAAACGTACTTAGAAATGTGTGTGTGTGCTGTCTCGGTAGAATAAAAAGGCAGGGAGATATGGGGAAGCAACGGGCAATTATGCTCAAAACAGGGAGTTGGGGTGTGCCCATTGGGGTCCCATCGAACCAGGGTGTACCCCATTTCCATTCCCACCCCCAAGAAACGGGGGGGGGG